>ML677412.1:10729144-10807054 GCA_007922305.1 Dermatemys mawii | reverse complement strand
TCACTCTATATAGGGAAGGGAGATAACCGTGTCCAGAGGGTCATTCCCAATGCAGACAAAAAAAAAAAAAAAGTTTATTGCAACTTGGAATGTCCGTACCCTGCTAGATGACTCAAAAAGTGGAAGACCCAAATGCTGAACAGCCATTTTCACCTGAGAACTCTTGACGTACGACATTGACATTGCTGCACCCAGCGAAACAAGACATACAGATGAAGGCCACTTGAGGGAAGAAGGGTGGTGGCTACACTTTCTTCTGGAAAGGAAAAACAGCAAGCGACAGGCGAATACACAGTGTTAGCTTTGCATTCAAGAACCTTCTAGTCAGCCACCTGACTGAGCTCCTGTTCAGCATCAACAAAGACCTTATGGTCCTTTTCCAACAACTGGTCATAAGTAATTTGCCAATTACTTGGCATCGGTATCAGAGCATATGCACCATCACTTGGTGCTGAAGAAGAACAGAAAGAATCCTTCTACATGGACCTTGTTAAAATTCTATCATCCTTCCCAAAAACAGATAAGATAATCCTCTTAGAGGACTTTAACGCAAGAATTGGCCGAGATTCTAATGTATGGAGTATCACCATTGGGAAGGAAGGAGTGGGTAACAGCAATTCCAATGGCATTCTTCTACTCAGCAAATGTGCAGAGCACAACTTTGGGATCACAAACACAAACTTCAAGCAAAGCAACAAGTACAAAACAGCTTGGCAACACCCCCCGTTGAAAACAATGGTATTTCCTAGACTATGTTATTGTAAGAACATAGGATCGAAGAGATGTCCAAATCACCTGTGTCGTGAGAGGAGCTGACGATTGCTGGACCTTCACTTGGTGGGGTCAGTCATATCTATCAGAATTGCCATCAAAACAAAGAAAGAAACCCAAATCACACAGCCGGCAATACAACATGCAGACTTCAATCCTCAGTGCACCAAGAGAATTTCCAAGCACTCCTCATTGAAAAACTGACCATATTCACATCTGGAAACAACAGCACAAGTGTCGAAGAAGACTGGGAAGCCCTAAAACAGACTATCCATGAGGCTTGTGAGGAATTCATCAGCCTGGCTACTCACTGCCACCAGGACTGGTTTAATTATGACCTAACTATAGTGGGAGTGGGGGTTTGCAGTGGTGTAAATATAACCAGTGCAAACCCACCTGTGTTGCTGGAATCCCCATCACTGGAGGATTTTAAGAACATGTTGGACAAATGTCTGTCAGGACTGGCCTAGGTTTATTTAATCCTGCCTTGGCATGGGAGGCTGGACTAGATGATGCTTTGAGGTCCCTTCCAGCCCTACATTTCTAGGATTCTCTGACAATATTGGTACATGACAGGACTTTCCATGCTGGTCCAAGCCTCATTTGCCACTGCTACAGTATGTCTACATTAGGGGTTTCCATTACTGTAGCGACATCAGTGAAAGTTCCCCTTCTCCGGACAAGCCCCAGAACACAATGAGCACCTGATAAAGGGGTTAAACCAACCTGAATCACTGCTGGAAAATGGCAGCTCCTGTGTTTCTTCACACCTGGAAACTCAGCAGGATGCCTGCTCTGGACTAAGCATCCAAACGAGATGGAATGCAGATGTGTAACATGAGCCAGCTGGGAGTCTGCAACGGAAAGAGAACAAAAAATGAATCAGAAAAACGAGGCAGGGAATGCAGCCGTGTCATTTGAAAAGGACTTGGCTGACTTGCAGCTAACTTTTTAAAGAAAAACTCCCCTTCTATGACTAAGCACTGAAAGCAAGTTCAAAGCAAAAGGATATTTTTCAAAGGGAAGGTCAGAAGCAGAATCAATAGCAGGGCTTTGTACACTTTAAATATGGGGGTTCATGGACTTGTGACTCCCTGCTAGTGGACTTACAATGATCTGCACAAAAAGGCGCTGCTTTTACTCCACACGAGCATGAACTCGGTTCCCCAGCTGGTGGAGCTACAGCAGATTACACTACAAACCACAGCCCCAGCTATGGACCTGGCCAGGTAATTTGAAGAGAGCCCTCATGGAACCAGGCAAACCTCTCCTGGGATGTGTGGGAAGAGCCGAACATTCCAGGCTGGCACACAGGGGGGCTAAGAGTTCTTTCTGGGCAGGAGTGATAGGATGCACCGGTGGCTTTTTGCAGAGTATTAAATTGCCCACCCTGGGGCACAGCTACGCAGCCCAGCACAGAAAGGGTTAACAGCCCACTCAGGAAGATCTATATGCTGGTGCACAGTGCCATTTAACAGCTCATCATGGGGGAGCGGAAACTGCCCAGCACTAGCTGGGCAAGAACAGTCAACAGCCTGGTATGCATGGGGTTAATCAGCCACGTCCTGGAAAAGCTAGAGAGCAGAGACTGACACAGATGGGGTTGAGCTACCGGGCACGAGAAGGGTTAAATGATCTGGTGCCCACTGGTTCATTCGTAAGCTTTTCAGACGGGGGATTCCTTCGCTTTGCTGAATATGAAGAATTAATCACCACAAATGAACACTTTGCACTTAGATCCAGAACATCTTTCATCCTAGGGCCTCATTAAACATCACCAATTCCTGCCCCTGCCTATCTTGTTATGGGGGGTTACCCTTTGTGACCCCCTCCCCAAAGCCCCCACACCTACAGCCCTTGTGTGCAGAATCAACAGCCTCTCCCTCCTGGGGCAGCAGGCCCCTCGGAAGGGGGATTTACCAGCTCCATTGTTCCCATCTCCTCTCTGTACAAGAGGCTCTTTAGTTAAAAGAGACAAGAGGAGGCGGGGGCTGTGGGGGGCTGGTTTTCCTAATTAACAATTAGCGCAGAGTGTGCTGCTAAATATGTGGTTCCATGTAATTAAGAAGCTAATTAGTGCGGTGTCAATTAAGATTTAATTAGTACCCTTGTCAAAAATACTTGAAAGAGCAGTTTATATGCAAGTACTTCAATATTTCAGCAGTCGTGATCTCTCCGGCAATCTGCTTGCCAGCCCCAGTCTGAGCACGCGAACTGCTCTTTGCAGATTATTGATATTGTCCTTTAAAATGCTGCCGCTTGTGTCTCTGTAATAGACACGTCTACTGATTCCGCAGAAAGTTCTTTTGGAGATGGCTGATCTCTGGGGGCTTCCCTTGACATCGGCGGATTTTCCCCACAGCAGGTGGAATTAGCAGGCTGATTTCAACACTCGTCATCGGCCCCGTAAGATCTCGGCTTGTTGAACTTAGATCCAGGGGAGGCGAGGGTGACCAGACGCTGCCTGGCCAAGATGGCACATTGGCTACTTGCCAAGGGCAGTACTTAATTGGCATAATACAGAGCACAGCTGCCCAGGGATGCTAGCACCCAGCCAAAGGATGTCATGGGCAATTTAGTAACAAGAAAAGGCAGGAAACAGGGTTGGCCAAACTTTACCCAGAAAAGGGACATGTTGGCAACATAAATCCACATAAAATAGATCATAGCTGCCCGGCGATGTTAGCACCTAAGAGAAGTAAGAGAAGCACCTAAAAACCTTTGAGGATCTGGGCTTAAGTGAGTTGCCTGAAGTCATGCAGACAGTCTGTAGTGTATCTTAACCTAGTGCCCAAATCACTGGACCACTCAGTCTGCGATGGGGTGTGTTAATGGTTTTCCCTACAGGCACTCTTGAATGACTTTCTGGGCTATTGCCCACTGGACTGCACATTTTAGCACTGAACAGGTGCTTTTGCATAGCAACGAGGGGCTCGGTGTTTCTGCAGTGGCTGTTTGGGTGGGGCATAAAAGCACGGTACTCACTTGTGAGAAGGGGAATGCTGGCTTCTGTCTCCAAAGCGCAGGGATGGACAGAGAAGAGAGCGTAACGGATTCATAAAGGGAACACTGCAACAAAGAGACATGTTCTTGGGAAAAAGAGGTGAAAGTCTGAGCAAAAATTTCTGTCACAGGATTCCCTTGCCCCCATATGCACAAAATTCATGGTACAATAGCATCTGAGACAGAGCCAAAGAAAACTGCCCCAAGCTGCTCTGAGCTGTGCCTTTGCGTGGGCACTGCATTAGGCCTGATCTGGACTATGCTGCGATCATCAAGGAGTGCACCCAAAATAGATGCTGGAGTCAGTGAATAGGACCTCCCGGGGAGCTGTCAGGGAGAAGGGGTGGTTGGATGGGACAGGGGATGGAGGTCAGGGGACAGGAAGGGGTGGATGGGACAGGGTCCGTCAGGGGACAGGGAACAGATGGGGTTGGATGGAGCAGGAATCCCGGGGGGGGACTGTCAGGGGGCGAGAAGCAGGAGGGGTCAGATAGGGGTGGGGGCCAGGCCACGCCTGGCTGTTTGCGGAGGCAAAGCCGCCCCTAACTGGCCCTCCATACAATTTCAGAAACCCAATGTGGCCCTCAGACCCAAAAGCTTGCCCGCTCGTGCACTAATGCAGAGAGAGAGAAAGATAAGGGCACTCAAAAGTGGCGGGATGAGCTAATGTTAACTAGAGGGATAAAGAGGAATAACAAGGCCTCTTAGGATCTTATCGGGCGGTGGGGGGTCACGCTGGAGAGAATGTAGGTCCAATCATTAACGATAAGGAGGAAATTAATGGGCCCAATTCTGCTCTGTTTTACATCATGTACAGACGTGCAAATGGGTGTAAAACACTACAGACCAAATCCTCAAAGGCTAGAGCAAATGGTGCCCCAGGCGAGGAGCGTCTTTGGAGCTCCCCCCATACCCTCTCCCCCATTTGTTAAACTTTTAAAATAGGTGCTGCTGTACCCCCTGGCTTGAAGTGATTTCCATCATATGCAGGGTTTACTGTTTGTTTCAATGACTCTGAACCCTCCCACTATAAATGTTTTTCCTGAACCCATTTGAATACCTTACTTTTTATTGCATTTGTAGCCCATTTCTCAACTTTGATGCACAGTTTGCATGCATGATTTATCCCTATCATATAAGATACTAAATTTGCACACTAGGATCTGTAAATCTGTATTTGTCTCTCACTGATGGACTTGCAAACCCCCACCCCTTATCTACCCATGTGGGCCCAGCTGACAACATTCCAGGAGGTTTGAAAAAAAAGGTAGTTCTCAGAAAGTCTGGAAGGTTCCACGAGATTCCAGAAAAGTCCAGAACATTCTAGGAGGTTCATGACAAATTACTCTACATATGGAATACCTGAAACATGTCACTTCAAACGTTCTGTTTTTCCTTTTGTCGCAAACAAAAAAAAAGCCTCCCCCCGAGCCCAGTGCCCCCCAAGCCCAGCACCCCAGGGGGTCACCTGGGTCACCTGCCCCTAAAACTGGCCCTTCTCAAAGGTATTTAGATTCCTAAAGAGCAGGTACTCAGCATGTGACTCAGTATGGCCCTGCAGGCCCAAGTCAAAATGCATCTGCTCAGCTCACCATGCGAGGCGGATTCTCACAGACTGTGGACTTTTGACATTCCTCTCACAAGAGGCTCTCCAGGGGAAAACACAGGGCCCCCCGAGCCAAGTGGGAATGGTCTATTGAGGCTACCATCAGCTGGGGCTTTCCTAGCCTGAACTGGCTCCTGAAACACAGGAGGTACAAGATGCCTTCATTCTGTACCTGCTCTCGACAGGGCTAGACAGCGTTGTCAACTCTCATGCTTTTATAGCAAGTTTCAGAATATTTGGTGGTTTGGTTAAAGTCCCAGCTCCTGGAGACAGGTGAAAATCTCCGCTTCTGTTAAAAGGGGGAAAAGGTAAGTTTCTAGCCCTCACCACCGCAGAAAAAAGTTTGAAAACAGCACCCAAGTGCAGCTCAAAGGCTCAGAAAACAGAAGGCAAAGAAAAAAACCCCAACATTCTTTTTTTTTTAATTTCACGATTCTGGGGGAGTCTCGCTCATGGTTTTTGAATGCTTGGGATTGGCAATACTGTGAGAATGAGAGAAAACATCCTAACAGTGAGATGCACCAGGCCAGGGCTTCATATGCACGAGAATGGATGGGAGCTGCTGGGGAAATTTAAAATTAGGCTGCACAAAACCTAAGGGAGCAATCTTGGATTGACATGGACGAGGTGGGACCTGATGGCTCTTTTTCCATGTCTGTGCTAGTTTCAATCATACCAGTTTTGTGGTATTGTATTCCCTCGGGCCCTGGTTGGCTAATGCAAAAAAAAAAAAAAAAAAAAAAAAAAGGCATTCCCCTACATAAAGGCAAGTCAGCCACAACCCCAACTCCAAACCACAAGCATCTGTGCAACGTCCCTTCAACAGCCACTAGAGAGATAACATCATTTTCTTACCGTGGGGATGCTCTTCAAGCTGCTTTGTTTCTGTCTGTCTTCACTGAGATAATTTTTTTCCCAAACTGCATTGAATCTGTATTTAAACTATATACATGAATCTTAGCGTTTTGGAACTTTATACATAAAAAAAAAATCCATTGAGTCTATTTCTTGAATTTATATTTGCCGTTTGATTTTGCCATTTCTAGAAATTTCTTATTGTTAATGGCAACATCATAGAATTCCAGACAGGAATAGCGAGGTTGCATCACATGCAAAGCTCAGTATTGAAGTGGTCAAAAGTTGGGTGATTCCTCTAGTCTGTCCAAAGGCTTGGTGGTAGGCAGATAGCTGCTGTGTTTTCAGCAGTTTTGATCTCTTATCGCTTAAAACGGCAGCAGTAGGAACACTGCAGTACAGTATCTTTATCTTGGACACAAACTTTTAACGTTAGATATCCCAGTGCATTGTGCTAATAATACGAATCTGTAGACTCATGTAAAACCAAAAACCAACAGATCAAATTATTTTTCTGGCAACTGGCAAATCCAGTATTTTAGTCAAAGATCAATTAATTGCCAAAATTAGGCTATCCCATCATACCATCCCCTCTATAAACTTATAAAGCTTAGTCTCGAAGCCAGATATGTCTTTTGCCCCCATTGTTCCCCTTGGAAGGCTGTTCCAGAACTTCACTCCTCTGCTGTTTAGAAACCTTCATCTAATTTAAAGTCTAAACTTCCTGCTGGCCAGTTTATACTCATTTGTGCTTGTGTCCACATTAGTACTGAGCTTAACTAAATCCTCTCTCTCCCTGGTATTTATCCCTCTGATATATTTGTAGAGAGCAATCATTTTTCCCCTCAGCCTTCTTTTGGTTAAACGAAGCAAGCCAAGCTCTTTGAGTCTCCTTTCATAAGACAGGTTTTCCATTCCTCGGATCATCCTAGTATCCCTTCTCTGTACCTGTTCCAGTTTGAATTCATCCTTCTTAAACATGGGAGACCAGAACTGCACATGGTATTCCAGATGAGGTCTCACCTGTGCCTTGTATAATGGTACTAACACCTTCTTATCTCTACTAGAAACACCGCATCTGATGCATCCCAAGATCACATTAGCTTTTTTCACAGCCATATCACATTGGCAGCTCATAATCATCCTGTGATCAACCAATACTCCTAGGTCCTTCTCCTCCTCCGTTACTTCCAATTGATGTGTCCCCAGCTTATAACTAAAATTCTTGTTGTTAATCACTAAATGCATGACCTTGCACTTTTCACTATTAAATTTCATCCTATTACTATTCTCCAGTTTAGAAGGTCATACAGATCTTCATGTATGATATCCCGGTCCTTCTCTGTATTGGCAATACCTCGCAGCTTTGTGTCATCCATAAACTTTATTAGCACACTCCCACTTTTTGTGCTGAGGTCAGTAATAAAAAGATTAAATAAGACTGGTCCCAAAACCAGTCCCTCAGGAACTCCACTGGTAACCTCCCTCCAGCCTGACAGTTCACCTTTCAGAATGACCCTCTGTTGTCTCTCCTTTAACCAATTCCTTATCCACCTTTCAGTTTTCATATTGATCCTCATCTTTTCCAATGTAACTAATAATTCTCCATGTGGAACCATATCAAATGCCTTACTGAAAACAAGATAAATTAGATCCACTGTGTTTCCTTTGTCTAAAAAATCTGTTACCTTCACAAAGAAGGAGATCAGGTTGGTTTGGCATGATCTACTTTTTTAAAACTATGTTGTATTTTGTCTCAATTACCATTGACCTCAATGTCCTTAACTACTTTCTCCTTCAAAACTTTTTCCAAAACCTTGCATACTACAGATGTCAAACTAATAGGCCTGTAGTTTCCCGGATGACTTTTTTTTCCTTTCTTAAAAACAGGAATTATGTTAGCAAATTCTCCAGTCATACGCTACAACCCCTGAGTTTACAGATTCATTAAAAATTCTTGCTAATGGGCTTGCAATTTCATGTGCCAGTTCCTTTAATATTCTTGGATGAAGATTATCTGGGCCCCCCCCCTCCCATTTAGTCCCATTAAGCTGTTCGAGTTTGGCTTCTACTTGGGATGTGATAATATCTACCTCCATATTCTCATTCCCATTTGTCATCTTATCATTATCCCTAAGCTCCTCATTAGCCTCATTAAAGAATGAGGCAAAGTATTTGTTTAGATATTGGGCCATGCCTCTACCGTGTGGCAAACAGTGCCAGCCTCGGCTATGGTGAAGCAGGAGTAAACCTTGTGAAAAAAAACCCCAATGTTCAGCCAGCTTGCACTTTAGAAGAGAAGCTACGGGGCATTTCAAAGCTGCCAGCCAAGCCCAGAAAGCCTGCTGCATCAAAGAGACGCAAGGACCGAGGGACAGACCCAGAGATCAGGGAGAAGCGCAGGGGTCTCTGGGATTTCTCTCTCTCCCCTTCCCGCTCCTCCCTTGTATGTGACTGAGCCGCCTGTTCTCCCACCAGGGCTGCCAAAATACAGCGAGACAGGGTATAATTACAGACACTTACTGCGGCCATTACACCACCGGCGCGGGCTGCGCAAAGTGACACACGACCCGTCAACTCCTTATTCACGCCATTAAGGGGACTCATTAGCATCTTCGCTAAGAAGCAAAATTACCCTCACTGCTCATTTCAAGATGTCATAAATTTTAATTTAGGACCCAAAGATAGCACAATGGGAGCGAGCTGGCTCTCTCCGGCAGAGCCGCGCTGGCTGAGGGAGGTGGCGGGGACATGAAAGGGCTGATTTGATAAAAGATGGTGGGCTTCTAAGGGGCAGAGATGGGGAAGGAGGGAGAGAGAGAGAGAGAGATGCCCACAGGTCTGGCAAGCAATTTCTCTCAGTCATATCCAAGCCCAGTGGGAAGAAGAAGCTGCTGAAGGCATCGGTGCTACCCTCAGGTTCCCCACGGGATGTTCTCTCCAGGCCTCAGTGGTCCAGATTCCCCCCTGAATATCAACAGGCCAATGCTGGCCCCCCTGTGGAGAGGTTTTGGGTCAGCCTGGGCAGGGTCTCTCTCTCTCCCCTCAGAGCTTGCCAGAGACTGTGCCAAGCTCTGTTCCCCCAAACACGTTGCAGGGACATTAGTAGCGGGGAAGATGGAAGGGTGGTAAATAGAGGACAAGTTCCCCCTCCAGCATTTCACTGGTAGGACCACAGGACCTCAGACAATGGCAGGAAACCCCGATGTCTGGGCTGCCAAACCAGCCACTCCTCACGCAGCTGCCGTTCAGAGGAGAAGGACAAGGGGGTGAGTTAAGGAGGCAGTGCAGGGACATGTCTTTGGACCGATGGGGATTCAGCAGGGTCCTGTATTGGCTTTCCTTACTCTGCTTTACATACCCAGTCAGTGTACAGCCTACCTTTGAATGATACAAATGCCGGGGTGCGGTCTGTCAGGTCCTTTCATCCTGGAGACTCTCAAAGCGCTTCACAAACAGAAAGCAAGGGACTTGAGAGTGAGCTGAGGGCTCGGACATAGGAGGTCCTGAGTCCTCAGCCCAGCTCTGCCCCCAGCTTGCTGTGTAACCCTGGGCAAATCACTTCCTCTTACTTGATGCCTCAGTTTCCCTATCTGTAAAATGGGGATAATAATAGTGACCTCCACTGTAGCAGGGCAGTTATCCTGCTCCTGGGGGAAAAGGTAGGCTGATGGGGAAGCAGCCATAGCTGTGGCCACACCCAGTCAGGCCACATCCGGCCCTGATATAAGGGCTAAGATAAGAGCTGGCTCACTCTCACTCCAGCCTGGGAGTGGGAAGGGCCTAGCTGCCTGGGAGCACAGGGTACCTAGGGCAGAGCAGTGCTGGAGAAGGGCAAGAGGAGCTGGGGACCCCCAGCCTTGCAACTCCCCAGGCTGAGGTTTTGTTTAAGGCCTAAGCAGGTACTGGGGCTGCAGAGGGGCAGCCTGGGGATAGGCAAAGGCAGCAGGTCCTACCTCCTTGCCAGTGATGAGCAGCCATGACAGACTGCAGGCTTCCCCAGAGAAAGGGGGCTAGATGATGACCGGCAGTAGCCACTCAGGCAAGGTGGGTATAGGGGAAAGGGGGTTCCCCTGGGAAGAGAGACCCAGAGTGTGAGGGGGGATGCTAGGGGAAGCACCCTGAGGTGAGGGGCACCAGAGTCCAGGAAGAACATAGGGCCTGTGGCAGGCAAGACACAGCCAGCAGGGGGTGCTCCGAGGCTGAGGAGCTAATTCCCAACGCAACCAGCAGGAGGCACAGTGCCTGTGAATCCACACTGCTACACCCACACCTACACACACACACAGGGATCTGTGAGGGTTAATTACATGCAGTCACATGGCCAAAAACAGAAGCAATAAATAAATACAAATCAGTAGCCACTAGTGAAAATTCTGAGTTAGATGCTCCCCTGGTATGAGTCGCTATCGCTTCATCAGTTTCAATGGAGTGACTCCAGCACCTGATCTCTAACCTTGAAGGTCTGTCCTGTGCTTTGAAGGTATGGACTGCCATTGCTATTCCAGATTAGTTCCCTGTGTTGATACAACGCTCCGGAATAAAGGTGATTTTATTCCAGAATAGAGACATCACTTTGCAAGTGCACTCCTTTTTCCAGAAGAGCGTCCATATGGGGAGTTATTTTGGAGTAGCTCTTGCCGAACAGCTTAGTGCACAAGGGCTATTCCAGTCCATTTCCCCTGTAGACAAGCTCTTAATAACAGGTTCCAAAAACCAAAAGAACCTCTAAGCATTCTCCCAGCCTATACTTTGAGGTCACACCCACCCAGACACACATACGTGCACTCTCACACATGACATTCTGCACGTCACCCATGCCAAGAGGAACTGCAGCTTCTCAGAGAGAAGGGAGATTAATGCCCAGCTTCTGTTCACCCTCCCCATCTCTTCTCACTCTCTCTGGCCCTAGATGGGCCAACTTGAATATTCATGACATATAAGACACTCCTACCCTTCCCCCCCCCCCCCCCCCCCATAGACACACACTGCCAGGACAGAACGCAATTACAGGCCTCTTAAACTTTACCAGCTACCAGGATCCATGATTAATGAATTGAAATGTCCACATCTTTAAAAAACAAGGGGGAAAGGGCTGAGAAAAAAAGCAACTCCAATTACAGGCAGCTGAGGGAATTTGCCCCCCTCCTGCACTATAAGAACATATATCCAGAAAGGTTATGTTAATTTCTAATGTACAAGGCTCTAATTAATTTCAGTGGCTGGGTGGATTAGCGGAGAGTGTAAATTTCAGCCTCGGCTTGGACAGCAGATAAACTAACACCGAGGAAGGCTACGGAGCAAGGGACTCTGGTCTGAAGCAATTGCTGAGTTCCCAGGGGCCAATTGGAGTTAGAGCCGGCTAGAAAGAATAAAAATCTTTCGGGCGTGAGTGCGGATTCAAAACGCTTCCCAGCTGCAAGTACCTTTGTCCTCGCTTGACAGAAGGGAAAACTGAGGCACAAAGGAGCAATGCCTTGCCCAAGGTCACATAGTGCAGGACAGAACCCAGGAGTCCTGAGTTCTAGGGACCATACTGCCCCCCCTCACAAAATATGCTGGGCGGAAAGAGGGATGACGTGAGAGAAGGTGTTTAGATAAGACTTAAAGCTGGGGAGGGGCAATGATTGAAGATGCACCCCAGGTGGATGCGGGTTTATCTGTAGGCCCCCTCACACTCTTTGCAATGTCCCTCCCATGTGAGGGGTACTTGGGAAGCAGGGGCCTCCAACACCACAGCTGCCTGCAGTCACCCACAGTGAGGAGAAATGCTCCCCGGAGAGTAGGATGTCCCTGCAGAGATGCCTGGGCAGGAGTCAGAGAACTATGGGAGGAGGCGCTAGCTGTTCAGACCCCACATGCTGTACCTGCAAGTCAGAGGTGGGGCAGCCAGGAAGACATCCAGGGCAGAAGCCCACGCTGTAGCCTCAAGCAGGGGCCTTTCCCTAGCTGCTGCTTTCTCTGCCACTTGCAGATACAAACACATATTTTTATTATTATATATAAACCCTCCAAATTCACTTCCTAAGAGATAAAAATAAGGAGGTCCTTGACCTTCTCTGGCTTTGGTGAGACCATAATGAAAGGGTCTAAGCCCAGGAAGGCAAGAAAGTGCAGCCTTGAAATACAGTAAGTTTTGAAAGGAAAGAAAAGGCTCCATTATTCTTGCATTAAACTCTCTCTCCCTCCTGCTCTCGCTCGCTCCCTCTGTCAGTCTTTCGTTCACTCCCTGCCTTCCCCCAGCCTCTCGGAAGACAGATCATTCCCTTAATCACTCTGGAAAAGAACCCCAAGCCGATATAATATTATAATTAATTAATTCACTAAAAAGGTATTAAATTTCTTTCCCCCCCGTGGATATTATCTGAATTCATTGACCTTTAGAAAAATCACCCTCTAATTGTAACCAGGTTCAAGTGCATTTCCAGCCTGTCCCTTTTACATTAATAATATCTTCCAGGACGCCGCTATGCTGCTTAAATATTGTATAAATTTCACTGCTCCCTCAAAAAGGAGAAAGGCATGAAATGAAAACTACAGGCTGATTTAACTGGCTCTGGAATGTGGGGGGAAAGAAGGAAAGAATTCCAGTTTGGACTATGAGAAAGAGAGACAGCCTCCCCCATAGAGCTTAGGCCAAGGAATCCACTGGATCCTATGTCCCAAGCCCCCAGTTTCCCAAAAGTTGGTAGGTCAGAGATTTTGAGATCCCAAGATCCATCTTTCCAGTGCAAATTCAAGTCCAAGCTTCCTGGAAAGCCAGCTTTCCTAGGGGCCAAGGATACTGGAGCCAGTGACCCAGCTTGCTAGGGGAACAAATGTACTGAGATCTCAGTGGTTGTCTCTGCTACCTTTGTAGGCCGCCAGCACAATGGGGCCCACAATCTCAGTAGGGAGCCTCTAGATGCTACCGTAATCTCTATACAACTAATTTTGAGACCTTGTTCCCCCAGGAGTTGAGGATCCTGAAATTTATCATCTCAGCTTGCCCATGAGCCGAGGACATCAAGTTCCCATTTCCCAAGACTCCAAGACGAAGTGCAGTGTTTGAATTTTCTGGTTTGGGCTTCTGCAGTCAGAAAAATGACTGTAAAGACAGCATCGTGGGGTCCTCTGTTCATTCTCTCTCTAATTCCAGAGCCATTTTGCGCAACTGATAAGCCCACAAGTGATTTCTCCAGAGGCCAGTGCTGTAAACCCCAACCCAGGCTCCGAAAATCCAGCTGGGTTCATTCTGCCTATCCTCAAATATAATCCCTGGGCCAAATCCTCAGGTGGTGTTCATCAGCATAGCTCCACTGAATCCAATGGAGCTGTGGCTGTGTGTGTCTCTTTTACTGCACTCATCAACATAACACCTGAGCCTTTTCTGCAGCACTGCTGCTTAGCCAGTCAGTCCTCATCCTGTAGCAGAGCATGGGATGGACAGATGCCTAAACTCTCCAGGGGTGTCAAGCTGGCCCCTCCACCGGCACTACATTCTCTGCTCTCTAAGTCTCCGCCAGACTTAGCACCGGGAGCAGTCTCGGAGGGATGCTGAGCTGGCCTCGTCCATCCCCGGTGTCATCTGTTTCTGCTCCAGAGAGGTTCACGTGAGCTTCTGTTCCAGTGGGCTAGCAGCCCTAGCTGCCTTTCCTGGCCTCCTTACCTGGGCCTCATTTTCTGTCCACGCCAATTCTCCTGCAGCCTGCTCCCCTTCACAACCCTTTGCCTGATGAGTCATAATCCTTTCGTCTCCGGATCTGACAGGGTCACTGGCTAGTGGCAAGTTGCTACTGGGACTCTGCTTGTTACTCCTCTCTCTTCAGTAATCCTGGCTGTAATTAAGCTGTCTACAAGGGCTCCATGTTGGCTAGCAGAATCCTAATGCCTTAAAAAGCCACCATGGTAAAACACTGGGCCAAATGCCTCTGCAGTGTAACTCCACTGGAGCCATGGACTCACCCAAAGAATCAACCTGACTCCTTCTCTTTGGAAGCAATTCTGGACTGAGATCAGATATTTTCTTCTCTCTCTATTACCCACGGAGATTTACAGGCAAAGAGCTGTTCTTGTTTCTTCAAAGCCAGTCCAGCTTTGCTGCCTATTCCCCACCTGAAAATGTAATCCCCTGTTTGTGACCTCATTGCTACCATTTCCACAACAACCCCCGGTGATGTCACCAACGGAGGATTATGACTTCAGGCAAGAAAGAAGCACCCGGAGCAGATTTACTCAGCAGCTAAGGGGCTCATCATTAGCAAGAAAGAAAGGAGGGTGAGGGCAGGTGGGTAAAGGGGAGGAAAATACAGAAATACCACAGGACCTCAAAGCAGAACGGCTTCCCGAAGGCATCTCTGGCCCTTCAAACCCAGGTCCTAGGAGCCATCAGCTCTCAGTGAGAGAGCCCCTTGTAAAACCAGCCCCCAACCCTGTCTTTAATTGATATCCCAAAATACTGAAGCAGCCTAGTTGCCTTGTGAGCTCCCTGGAAGAAAACACCACCCATAGCCAAGAGTGAGCAGCTCCTAAATTGTCTAGTGTAAAGAAAACCCTCGAGTCATCAGTTTACCCATAAATAAATCTATTGTTCTCCCTTGAACCACTGTATTGTCTCTACAAACCCCCCTACTTATGCCCAAGTCAGGGTTCTGCTGTGACTCTTCCTCAGGATAATATTGGTCTTCCCCAAATGGGAGATCATTGCAGAGGCTTCCACTGACTTCAAAGACCTGAGTGTTTGGCCCACAGAATCAGAGAGTTGAAGTACCTCTTAGGTCATCTCCATGTCCCCTGGCTGATGTGGAATTGCTGCCACCTGGTACTATCCTTTGCTTTGTCCACTCCAGTTTCCTGAGAATGACTTTCTTAGACTGGGGCAGAGGGGTCTGATTCTAGAGGTAAAGCCCCTGGAGTGATCAGGCAGAAAGTGTGAAAAATTGGGACGGGGTAGGGAGTAATAAGCACCTACATAAGAAAAAGCCCCAAATATCGGGACAGTCGCTATAAAAATCAGGACATCTGGTCACCCTCCTGGGCATAATTCTTCTCTTACCCTAGCATAAATCAAGAGGAACTTCACTGAAACTGAAGGAGTTACACTGACGCAGAGCTGACATCAATGACATCAGAATCAGGCCCCTTGTACTGCACCTTCCTGCGTACTGTAAAGGACAAGTATGGAAAGAGGCATCTGGGATTTCGGAAACAAAAATGAAGGAAAACTTTCTAGTCCACCGCCCATTGCCGGATTACAGAAGCAATCCCATCAACGCTAGGGAGAGATCCTAGCGCATTCAAACAGTTGCATTCTTTGGACTCTGCCTTCCCCAAGCTATTAGCCAAGATAGTCAGGGATACAACTCCATGCTCTGGGTGTCCCTAGCCTCTGTGTGCCAGACGCTGGGAGAGGACGACGGGATGGGTCACTGGATGATGGTCTGTTCTGGTCATTCTCTCTGAAGCACCCGGCACTGGCCACTATCGGAAGAGAGGATACTGGGCTGGATGGACCATAGGTCTGACCCAGTCTATTCGTCCTTATGTTTCTAAAAGCAGATCATAACCCCTTGTGTGCCAGGAGGAAGAGACGGCTCCCCTTGGGCTAAACACACCCAAAGGCAAACAACATAACTCCCTGGCAGAGTAAAGAGTTTAAGGGGGTGATGTGCCATGTGATTTACACACTTGTACCTTTAAGAGATTGGGGTGCGATAGGATAGGTAGGAGGTGGGATAGGGTAGCCACCAGAACTCAGGGAGTGGGAAGTGCTTTTGCCATAGATCCCAGTGCAGGCTAGCAACCCAAGGATATATCCAGGGATGGCTTTGTACAAGCCTCACTAAAAGCCAAGCTACTAGACCTTTGCTACTATTTTTAGCCATGCTAACTAACTTAAAGCTAGTACAGGTACGCCTAGCCAAGCATTTTGGATTGCAGGAGGAGTGCCACCTCCTGGGGTTTCCTTCCTGGGCCCCATTGGGGTAGAATCCCAGCCCCGGAGAAGTGACATTGTGATCCAACAGTAAAGTTGTACATGAAGCATTTCATTTCCACCCCTTGTTGCAAGGAAGCGTCGGCTTTGCTCTTGCCTCCAGGGCTCCTGTCCAGCAGCCCCTCTGCTCCCCTCTGGCCTAGTTCAAAACCAGGCATCCTTCAGGAGCACTGCTTTCCTCCCTCCATGTTCTGGTGGTTTACACATGTCAATTTTTAAACTCTCAGAGCCTGATTTTTCAGAGGTGCCGAGTACCCACACTCCAAAGGGAGCAGCAGCTGCTCAGTGCCTCTGGGAAAACAATTCAGACTCTCCAGCTTCTGTCGTCTCCAGACAGGTTTATTTTTAACCCTCCCATTTTTGCAACTGATGGCTCCCATCCTGACACCTCATCTGGCTTTGGGAGGGGAAGGGGGAGCACATAGGAAGCAGCTGCAGAAAAAGGGTGTTTAGGACAGTCTGACACCACTCAGCAGAAACCTCTCTGCCTTGTGGGTGGGGGGCTCTCTTTCCCAGACCATGCGTTCCTGTCTCTAATACAATTCCTCCCTGTGCTCCCCAGAGTTCTCTGAGAAAGGGCCTGGCCTGGCCCAGAGACCTGGCTTTCCACATTTCCACCAGCAAGGACCTCAATCTCTCTTCTCGCTGCCTCCCCTCGACTGCTGTTCCTTCTCCCTGTCACAGCTCCTGCCTGGGTAGTTATGGTCGAGCCCTTTGTCCTAAGCAATCCTGCATCCATTCAAGGTTAAGCTGGGTGCCCATGAAGCAGAGCTAAACTTGGGGGTCCAATCCCACCCACTCTCCCCACGTATCAGCCCAGCGCTGAGATATCCTTCTTGAAAGACGGTGACCTCATATCTTTCTCCACGGAAACACATTGTGACATCCTCCTCCTCCCCCTGACTACCTGTTGTGACCTCAGACCCTTCTCTGTGACAACAGGCTGATACTGAACTTGGGTCAGTGGCCAAGGAGAAGGGCTTTTGCTGAGGGGACCCCAGTGGCGCATGGAAGGGATGTGACTGAAGCAGCTTAAAGCCTCTCAGTACAGCATGGTTTGAAGCGCCTGCAAGGCTAATGTCAGGGCTGTTCCTTTGACACGCTGCCCCCTGGTGCACCTGGTGGGCATAGCATCCGTGTCATCACCACTGAAGCAGGGAAAGAAGGTGACAAGCCATAGGGGAGGGACTGGGGCCAGTGGCAGACATCTGCCTTGCACCAAGGAATAAAGAGTCTGTCTACACTAAGGAGTTGGATTGGCAAGATGTAGCTACACTGCTAGCTGAGCCACTGAGGGCAAACACCTACCATGGACAGGTTGCACCCGTGCAAGTCACTTTCTGGATCAGAGGTTTGCAAAAGTGCAGCTCTTTCAGTAAAAGAGAATGCAAATGCAGGAAAGTCTTTCGACACTGAGCAGGGGCCAGAGAGATGTCCCATCTAAGATGCCCCCCAGGTCCTTGTCCCAGAAATGATTTGGCTCGCTGAGAATTCAATGGGCCTGATTCATCTCCTATCAGGGTAACATTCCCACCTGCACTAGAGAGGTACAGCACTGTGAGAGGAGGGCTAGGCCTAAAGAGAACAGAAGAAGAGGAGAAAATATGCCCTCGATCGTCCAGGGCTAGGCTGGTCACTAACTGAGAGGTAACAGACCTTACAGATCCAGTCAGGATAATGGGCCAAATCCTAGCTTCTTTTCTCTGGTTTTACTCCACTTCATCTCAGCACTTATTTGGGGACAGCGATGCCCTTCCTTGTCCCCATTGGATTCCAGTGAGAACTGTGAATTTTTCACCTCCTGCACCCTGAGGAATGAGATAGCAAAGCTGAGCTGGTGTAGACCAGATCTAAGGACTCATGCCTAAGTACGGGTCGATTAGGAACTGCATGGAGGGGCTCTGATGCTAGGCCAGTGTGCATTGCCCCTGGAAAAGCCATTGCACCGCTCTCATGCTGTTTCCCACCTAAGCATCACCCTTGTTTTGCCCACAAGCTCTCCCCAAGAAGGGGTACAAACCAGCTCTGCCCTGTGACATCGGGCAAATCACTTCCCCTCTCGGTGCCTCTTTCCTCTCCCAGCCTTTGAGTGAACCAGCTGTGATGCTGGCCTTCCCCCACCTAGTTCTTTCTGGGCACCATAGCTGTATCTGTCAGCTGAGCCTATCATTCCAGATCTGGGACCCCATAAAGTTTTGATGCTGCCCCGTCACCCTCACTGGCAGCCCCCCTCTGTGTTAACTGCATGGTGTTGCTGTGACCTGGAGAAACGGTTTCAAGGTCAGGGGTTCTCACAATATATATTTGGGGGCTTCAGAGTACGGTCAATAACTCTTGCTGGTGGCTGCTCTGAGAATTTTTCCTAAAATACTTAATTAACTTTAAGGAAAACAAACAGACACTGATACATGTCCAGATTGTTGTCATTTATTTAGAGAGAGGTTTTTTTGCAACTCAATAATAAAAATAAGGTGCAGTTTATCTATGCAGACTGTAAGCTCTTTGGGGGCAGGGGCTGTATTACTCTGTCCATGTACAGGGCCTAGCATAATGGGGCCCTAATCTCACCTGAGATGTGTCATCCAGGGGTGGACAGTCCAATTTTCCCACACTGCACCACGAACAAAGGGCTAGAGCAGCCATGTTTTGGGAGGGTGCTCGGGAGTCTGGATATGGTTGGTTGAACACAGTTCTCTGTCCCACAGCGCAGACATTGGTGGGGCCTGGGCCCCAAATATCTTAACGTAAGGTCAGTAGGCCATGTGGATGCTCAAGTCCTGGGCTTGGAAACCCTGGGTCCACAGACTCAAGTCCCATTAACCCTGGGCTTACATTGCCAAGCAGATATATCCACAGATCAGGTGCTATTTCACAAAACCTAGGCCACCTCCAGTTCAGCTCATCACATCTGTCTTCAGTGTGAAGCTGTCGGTGTGCGACACTGCCCAGCACACTAACCAGGGGCCAACAAAGCATTACCATGTGTGTCCTTGCAGTCCCTACTTCTTCAGTACCCAGCTGCTTCCACTGCCCTCAACAGGGATCGGAGGAAGTAGATTCCCCATTGGTCCCAGTATCGGGGGGAGGGAGGGGATTCCCCATGGTTCTCAGTGGGAGTGGGGGTTCCCCATTGTTCTCAGTGCAAAAGGGGAGGGACGGGATTCCCCATGGTTCTCAGTGGGGCAAGGGGTGTTCCCCAGTGTTCGCAGTGGGAGTTTCAGGATGCTGCATAGCCCTTTGGAAACTGACATTTATTCACATGCCTACGTGGGTTCTTTTGAGACTTTGTCCATAGCTGTCCAAAGGAGCTGAGTAACTAAGGGGAGTTTGTAGCCAGGTGACATGCATCCAGTTAGTAGAGATGGCCAGAGTCAGAGCCAAACATCAGCTTTCCCAAAGTTTGGATCCCCCCTTTCTTTCTGTCCATTACGGAATTGCAGTCACTCCCCAAGGCGCCAGCCATGACCATCAAAGAGCTTCAGTGCGCTAGGCTCCATCAACAAACCAAATAAGAGAAATGGGGTTGACATTCAAACAACATATTGGGTGGATGGTCCCTGGCTTGTGCCTTGCACGGGCATTTACCCCATACCCAATGGGGGTGAAACACCCCCAAATCATAGCACCCACAGGCATGCCCATTTTACACTGGTGCAAGAGACTGACTATCAGGCAAGGTCAGGGAGCCCTGGCCCCCATTGCCCTGTGCAGTCATTTACACCTGTGCAAAAGGGAATCGTGATTTGCACACACTTTGCATGGGTTCAAAGAGCTTACACAAGCTATAGAAGCAACTGCGGATCTGGCTTAAAGCCCCACCACCACCACCACCATCATCCTGTCAGCGTTGCTTCCTGATCTCAGAATGTCCTCCAAGGAAGAGAACAGCAACATGACTCCTACACCACACACATGCTGCTATCCCTGCAGGGAAGTTAATAAGAATTGCAACCCCAGCTAGCACTCTCCTGCCTTTTTATATCCTAGCTGGAGCCTTGACACCGATTTTTTTTTTCCTTTCGATGGCTCGTATGCTGTAATTAAGAGCCCTTCTCTCCCGCCTGCTCAAGTTCCCCATCTTTGGCAGCTTTTGTTTAACTGAAGGAAACCCCTTTTCATCCTTTCTTCCCCCACTCCCCTTTCTGAACGTAAAGGGATGACAGCACTCCAAGCCAGGGTCTTTTGCATTTCTGAGTTGGTTCTATTAATTGGAAGGAGGGTTAAGAATCTGCAAGGTCGTTTCAATCTACATCTGACCTTCAGAGTAATCCTCTATGCCAACACCAGAGCATGTCATTAAAATGAGGCCCTCTACCATATCCCGGCATCCCTTTATTCTCTCCTTGTGCACATTAATTGCTCATAAGTTGATTTGATCTCCCTATTCTGCAAGAAGTAAATTGCCCTCTTATTTCGCCATTTTCATCCTGTTTTCTTAATTAGGCCCTTAAAAATCTCTAGGGCCTCAGCCAGGCCGCAGGCCTCATCCTGGGAATAAATTTTGATCTCAGTCTGATAAAGAGTGAGCAAACCCAGAGATTGAACAATGTCATTCACCCTCCCCCCCCTTTCCTCCCCTCCTCGCTATTCTCTTGACATGAAAAGGCTATCAGTTTTTCTCTGTGTTAATATAGGAAATAATTCACACTTCAGGCGCTGTTCTCTATTTAGTGTTCACACTCCCCAGATAAATCAAATCAGGTTGGTTTTTTTTTTTGGTAAGTGTCTGAAACTACTTTCTCTCTCTCCTCTCCATGCCCCCCCTCCTTTAACAAAGTTTCCAAGATCAGCCTGTGCGATTTTTCCAGCCCAGAAGTCTATTTTAAGGTATTCTTTTTAATTTTTTAAATTCTATCATCTGTGGAGAGCTGACCCACAGCTGGAGCTTTTCACGAGTAACAGACTTTTAAAAATTCTGCAGCTCCACATGAGAGGGGCCTGTGCCAGTAGCTTTTTCTTAAAATCCCTCACTGTCAAGGAGCTCAGTTGCTGGAAGCTTAGACATGTGAGGGGTTTGGGTGAACATATGCTCAACCCCTTGATTGTATTGTGCAGCAGGTTGTTACTGAGGGGGTTGATTCTGGTTTGATTTGCGGGGTGGTTCATGATAAAACAGAACCTATCTCCCTCAGATCCTTAGCTGCCACCTTTACTGTAGTGTCACACAGTCCTTGAATGGATTTATCCTCACAATGCACCTGGGAAAATCTTATCTCCATTTTATAGGTGGTGAATAGAGCATAAGTTGCCAAAGTCACACAGAAAGTCCACAGCAGAGCAAGGAATTGTACCTAGCGAGTTCCTGAGCAGCACCCTAATCCCTGGGCCACCCTCCACCTTTGGCCTCAAAAACCAGGGGATAATATTTTCAAAAGCAAAAATGACTTAGGAGCCAAATTCCCATTTCAAAATTGATTGAGGAACTCAAATCCCCGGTGGGACTTAGGGCTTGTCTACACAACACCACAGTCCAGACTACGGGGGTGCGAGTTGTGGAGCACGTTAACTACCCAGCTCAGACAAAAATGAGATATTAAATCAATATTGCACTTGAGCTCTGGCCCATTGACTGCAATGGCCATTGGATCAGGCCCTCAAGTTTTAACCAAAAAGCCTGGAGAAAAAGATCCAATAAGCTAGTTTTCTCACTTCCCTCAGCCTACAGATGGGCTCAGATCCAACACTCTTGAACTTTAGAGCCCATGACATCCGCACCCAGATCCACATAAAAATTTTGTAAAACAGCCCCTCTCGTTGGAACAGGGTGACACAAACACCCAGCTCTGAACCGCTCCTGTGAATTTCAGGCGGTTCATATCACCTGAGCAGAACGAGCATGGTCTCCTCTCTGCTCCTAAACTTTGCAGCCTGGCTGGAAGGGCTGGTGTGTTCCCCAGACTCAGTCCCTTTGCTTCCATGGCTGGGAGAACAAGGCTCGGTTAGCGAGAATCCCACTCAGGTGACTGCTGGGTCAGCTCAGGGGAGGCCTTTGACTATCTCCAGGACATGCCTGAGTCTGAGGAGTTTGAAGGGAACCTGACTGAAGGGAGATGGCTCGGTGCGGAGAGGCAAACTCCAACTCTGTGCCCCTGCCCGAGAGCATAAGCATAAAATATACCTGCTCCTCGGTGGCAGTCGAAGGCAGGCCTCTCTGCAGGCTCACACAGGCAGCACTTCTCAGGTAGGATCTGGCTTGTTTGTGAGACAGGCACCCACCTTCCCAGAGGGTTTAATTAGCCAGCTGGACTGCTAATCAGAGGCCTGCAGCTGCAAGTGTCACCATGGTTACCAGGCACACAGCCCCTCAGACACCCAGCAGGACCTCAGAAGGGGCCCAATGCAAATGACTGGCTGGTGGGAGGGGAAGTTTGAGGGGCTGGTGAAACTCTGCTTTGCTACAGAGAGCAGCCCTGTAGATCAAGCTGGTTTTCACAACGATGAGGGAGCTTCGTTTGCACTAAATTGGCCAAATTCTGATCAAGCTGATGAGAGCCATTAGTGCTCAGCACCTCTGAAAACCAGGCTGTTTGCATAGGGGCCAAACCTTTGCTACCCAATATGAAAATGGTTCGTCTTCTTGACTGGTCCAAGACCACACAGTGGCATAGCTGGACAGAGGACCCAGGCACCCTGACTGCTAGCTCCTCACTGTAACGGCTAGCCCATGCTCCAGCTGCCTGTAGCACCCAGGAGTCCTAACTCCCAACCCCTCTGCTGTAACCACTAAAAGCTCTACCCAAACATGTTCTGTCAGTAGATCCCAAAGCCTTTGACAAAGGAGATCAGCAGTAGCATCGCTGTTTTACAGATAGGGAAACTGAGGCACACAGGAGCATCAGGACTAGAACTTAGGGCTCCTGCGGCCAAGGCCAGTGGACTATCCACTAAACCACATTCCCTTCCACAGGCAGCTATAAAAAAAAAGTGTGTTTCAAGCTCTACGCCCTCCCCTTCAGAGTGCAGCCCAGGAGTCTTGCCTCCACAACCTCACTTTTAACCCCTGCAGAGGCCCCTGTGGGTCATGGTTCCAGGGCGCTAGCACCAAGGCTCCATGGACACTACACGATAGAGGTGAGAGTGCCCTGTTTGGGTACACATGCTCACTCCTATCACACTTGCGTGAGCATAAATAGCAGCATAGCCCAGGTAGTGGCAGTGGAGAGACAGCTGAGGGGAACCGTACCATTGGTCCAACATAGCCCAAGAGATTCAATTGGCATTGCGGTCTCTCTCCCTTTATCCTTAATTCTCAGACATCCGCAGTGTGGTCAGGTTCCCTTGAACATTTAGGGAGAACCCCTGAATGTATTCAGAAGCCGTCCCCTGCATCCCACATGGAGAGCTGCAGTCCCTGTGCTCAAGATAATTACAGCGAGGCTGAATGTGGGACTCATAACCTCCCTCCAATAGCACTAGAAAGGGTCCTTCGCTCAACAGCTACTTGAAGTGTTTTGGGCAGAAAGATTACTACTTTCATCTCTGGCCAGCTGGAGGCATGCCACGGACTCAGGCCCTGCCTACAGCATATCAAAGACAGCAGATGGCATACGTCCATCACCCAGAGGGGTACATTGCCAGTAGGCCATGGACCAGTCAGGCCAGACCAGTCACATTCATTGTGCCCATGTCTGGACACACCGTGGATTCAGGGTTCCTTTCTCCATTAGCACTGCACCCCCTCCCTCCCACACTGCATGTGCATATCAGAGATCTTCCCAAACTGACCCGAGGATGGATGGCAGCTGATAACACCAGAGCCAGTGTGCTTTAGAGATAGCAGAGCCTGCCTCAGTTTCCCCATCTGCACACTGGGTACAATAGCCCTGCCCCCTGGGGATGTGTCTGTGGGTGAGAGAATTTGGGCTGTATGGCTTGAAAACTTGTTTCTTTCACCAGCAAAGTTGGCCCAATAAAAAGATATTACCTCATCCACCTTCTCTTTCTACAGTCCTGGGACCAACACAGCTACAACCCTGGAGACAAAATTCTACATTTAAAAATAAATCAAAATAGTCTGAATTCCCCCCAAAAGTTTGGTGTTTTGGTGTATCTTTAAAGGGCTTCTGGCTGTCACTATTCAGCACCTGAGACAAAGGAAAATAATTCTACTCCAGTTCCTCTCATTGATTTCTTTGCAGAAGGCTAGTGAGCGCCAAGTTCAAAATCAAAACTTGCAGAGGAATATAAAGCTCTGGAACAGCTATGCCAACAGCACCATCTTGTGCTCCTAAGTCACAAGTGCAGTATGTTTCAAATGCAATAGTACTGTACCTGTATAAATAAGGATCTAGTTTTTCTCAGCAACAAGCATCAAGGGGCAAAAATTACATCCTGGAAATGCTCCTGAATGATGGATATGGACAGAGATTTCTCTATCACCAGGCATATTTGGATGTCCGGGTTACATTAATGCATAAAGACCGTTGCGTCATTAGAGAAGACGTGCATGGGAGGAGCTGTGTGTAAAAAAGCATTTGAAAATGGAAGAATTGACCCTGCATGACCCTGATCCCACTGAACTCAAAAGTACCTGTGGCTCAGGGCAGTCAGGATTCGAACACTAAGGCCACCGCTCACATAAAGTGTCCCAGAACCACTGACTCGTCGTGGGACTGGCTTTCAGCGGAGCTCAGCTCTCATTCAGGCACCCAACTAAAAAACAGATTTTTAGCCCCCAGCAACTCCCCCTTGTAACACGCATGGCCAGATTTTCAATAACTCAGCATGTGCAGGGCTCTTCCAAAATCCTGGCTATGAATCTAGGCACCTAAACAGTTTAACAGAATACTAGAGTTTGAGGCCAGATTATTTAGTCCGACCATCCTACATATCCATTCAGTTTCCCCTTTATACTCCTATGTTGAGCCCTATGACTTCAGTTAAACGAAAGCATTTTAGTCCTCAGATGACTGAACTGTTGGATGCCACAAGCAGAGACAAGAGACCAAGGGGCCACCAATGCCCAAGGCTCATGAAATATTAGGGAACTGACTAGGCGAAAAATGCCTGGGTGTTTCCAGCAGACAAGTCACACCCCATGCCATAGAGAAAGGTGAATAAAATCTGATTCCTGCTAATCTGATTTTGGGGGGGGAGGGAGGGGAAGATTCCTTCCTGACCCCAAATCTGGTGAGCAGAACTCTCTGGGAAATCTTGTCCCTGATTATGGGAGATAAGCCCTTCTAAAAATTCTGGCCCATGTGACCTTGAAAAATTCACGTCCAACACTGTGCCTCAGTTTCCCCCTCTGTAAAATGGGGGCAAATGATAATGATTTGCTTTTATAAACCACTTTGAGACCTCTGGGATGACAGCCACTGTGGAAATGCACGGGATCACTGTGGTTGCTTCCCTTCGCCCCACACAAATAAACCCCTACACATGGATAGGCTGTAAATAAATATATTTTAATGATTTTTTTTCCCATTCCAGTTCATTCTTTTGTACATTTATTTATAAAACAGTAGTAAAATTTTTGAATCAGAGCATAGTGCATTAAAAAACAAAAACACAAAAGAGATAAAAAATCCACGACTGTTCTCTCATGGCTTGGGCAGCACCCCGCTTCTCACGCTGGCTAGAGCAGGGGATAATAGTGTGGCATGTTCCGCATTCCACAGCCATGAGCTGAGCGCAGTATATACTGTATCTGACAGACACTGACCCCATTCTGCGTACAGCACACACTGCAACTCACAGTCCAGGAAGCATGCCGCACTACGGTATATACTATTGAGGAGGAGCACTTCAAAAAGTGTCTGGCTAAGTTGTTCCAAAGTGACTAGTGATTCTGGGAACCCAGCTCAAGGCATCTTAAAGGGGCCTGATTTTCAGAAGGCAGGGTGCTCAGCACTATCTGCAAATACAGCACCCAAAGTCACTAGTCACTTTTGCGAACATCGGCTTCCAACCTTTGCCCTCCCAAATTCACTTGCTTTTCTGAGACTGTTGGGTCTGCATCATATCAGAAATCTTATGATGTCAGATCTTCCCACACAAATCTTGCCTTCAGGCAGATTGCAGATGCTGCAACAGACCAGGAAAATCTTTCCACTAGATGACATCGCTTCCTGTCCCACCCATCACCAGACAGGAAGCGTAAAGGCATGCCACGGTTTCAGACCTCAAGAACAAAAAAGTCAAGTGATTCAAGCTGACAGTTCAGGTGAAGGTTACATGTGTGTCCATCCTTAGTACATACCATGTCCTGAAGCCACTCAAGCACACAGCATAAAGCACACGATATACCGCATCCTGTTTGCTGAAGCATGCCGTGAATAGTGCACAGTTATAACACAGAATCAACCTGCTGTGGGTTCAGAAAGAGCTTTGGATTCAAAGCAGGCAGTTTATTTTCCTCTAAGGTACTCTCCTCATGAGAACATCTGATCAACAAAACACACTGGGCCTGTCTAGGTACGTTCCTCTCAACACACTGGCTATGGCTCCACCAAGACTTCCAAGAATCTGACTCTCATCCCATTAGACATGGCTCCCCACCTGCCTTTCCTGGAACCTCACCCTAGCTCTCTGACTATAACTTCACCAACTCTTCCTAGACTGGCTCTGACCATGCACCAATTCCAGTATCTGCTGGATTTTTAGCCTACATCCGCAGGTCTATATGTGCGAGGCTCTGCAGACAGGCAGTGCGTCGATAGGCACTCGACATGGATCTATACGGTTCTATAGGTTCTGCTGCAGAGAATGCGTGCTGCCTACCCGCAGACACTTAGCAGAAGTCCACAAGACTCTCCGGGTGACTGTTCAAATGAGTGCAGGGATACAGTGCGTCCACACAGACGCTTATGTTGCGTAAAGGAGTCTATAATGGCTGTTTTGGAGGATGCCCGCTGCACATCCATAGGCACTTAACATGAGTCTATAGGGCTCCAGGAGCCAGCTCTGAAGGTTTTCTCCTGTTCATAGGCACATAACAATGGTCACTCAGAAGGAGCCCATGCCTTGGTTACACGTGGCACAACGGACACTTCATCGCTCATCCTGTAGGCCCCACCCACTGAAAGAGCCACAGAAAATCCTGCCCGCTCACCGCCCCCAGAAACCCTGCATTTACGCCACTGACATTTGCAAGAGCCCCCCTTGTTGGACTGCTAGCTCGGGACAGTAGCTAGTTGTTCCCTCTCCTGCTACCAAATATACGGGCAAGGGAACCCAGGCTAGGACGGTCCCCTACCCCTGCTCTCCACTTACTTGGACTGCCAGGGGCTGGGGATCACCCATCTCAAGAAGTGAAAGGGGTGCTTCCCTCTCTCCCGCCCTTTCTCTCACTCGTTTTCTTTGCCATCACATGCAAACATCACTTCCTACTGGCACTTCTCATTGTCAGCTGGGGAAGATGCCTAAACCCTGGAGACCACCTTACTCCCATCCCAGACCCGTGCTTACCCCAGAGCTCTATCCTACAGTGACGTTCACACTCATTACCCTACGATCCAATTCACGAGCTCCTTCCTTCTCAGGGAGTTGGCAGCTTGAGTCTTCCCTTATCATTTTAGGTTCTGGCCCAGCACCAGTCACCAGGGTTTGAAGTCAAGGGGGCTCTGTGTGCATGCGGTGATCCCATCAGTGCAGAAACAGGGCTGGAGATGGGGGCTGATCTATAAAGCCTGGATCCGAGCATTCCTGAACTTTGAGGATTGGAATCCAGACATTACTAATAAGAAAAGATTACATCATTCTCCAGTAATGGCCCCAAACACTGCAATTTGCTGTAGCCTTCCTGCAATACTTAAGGCAGTTACTGGGGTATAATGTAGTATCATTACTAAGGCTGTCAATTAATCGCTGTTAACACACACGATTAACTCAAAAAATTAATCACAATTAATCGCACTGTTAAACAACAGAATACTAATTGAAATGTATTAAATATTTGGATTGTTTAACTGTATTTGGATGTTTTTCTACATTTTCAAATATATCAATTTCAATTACAGTGCAGAATGCAGAATGCACAGGCCTCATTTTATATTTTCTATTACAAATATTTGCACGGTAAAAATGATAAAAGAAATAGTATGTGTCAATTCATCTCATACAAATGCTGTAGTGCAAGAAGCAAGACCAACTGGACTTCTAGGCTCTAAACTAAAGATTTACATTGTTTTATTTTTGAATGCAGGGTATTTTTTGTAAATAATTATGTATTTGTAAATTCAACTTTCATGATAAAGAGATTGCATTCCAGTACTTGTATGAGGTGAACTGAAAATTATTATTTGTTTTGTTTTACAGTGCAAACATTTGTAATCAAAATAAATATAAAGTGAGCTGTGTACACTTTGTATTCCGTGTTTAACTGAAATCAATATATTTGAAAATGTAGAAAACATCCAAAAATATTTAAAGAAACAGCATTCTATTATTAACAGAGTGATTAATGGCATGATTAATTGTGCTGTTACATTTTTTTGACAACCCTAATCATTACTAAAAATTTCCCATTTTCCCCATATGCCCCTTAGGCTCTTCCTGTAGAATACTGTTGTGTTTTCTTTTAAATAAAAGTAACACACACACACCCCTTTCCCACCCCAATTCCCCTTGTGGCTGTGCCGACATCAACAGCACTGAGAAAGCAGAAAAGTATTCAGCTAGGAAGCTGTGCAAAGAAACTCTTCGGAGGCAGGGATTGACTCTTAGAAGTCAAAGTGTCTGGCTAAGATTTTGCCAATCTTACCAATGTCCAATCCTCCTGCTTCACACCAGGGTGGCTGCCCTGTTACGCAGTCTCTAGGCCTGGGCCCAGATACAGGTTTACATTAAGAATCCAAGAGACACGGTACAAAGACTAATTTGCCTTCTGTCTAAAGAGCCACGGCTCAAAATTATGACAAAGCGAATGGGGGCAAGAGCCAGTACTGGTTGTTTTGAAGGAGTTTTCGATTCCATTCTCTTAATGCAGGAGTTCTCAAACTGGGGGTCTGAACCCCTCAGGGGGTCACAAGAACATTACATGGGGGGTTGCGAGTTGTCAACCTCTACCCCCAGCCCTGCTTGCCTCCAGCATTTATAATGGTGTTAAATATATTAAAAAGTATGTTTAATTTATTAGGAGGGTCGCACTCAGAGGCTTGTGATGTGAAAGGGGTCACCAGTAAAAATGTTTGAGACCCACTGTCTTAATGGACCAAACCTTGTTTTGGTCAGGGATGGAAATCTCCTCCTCCAATCAGCGAGAACACGGCTTTTGTCGCCAGAAACATGGAAGCAACTGGGAGCCAAGGGGAAGACAGAGAACAGTCCTTTCCCGGAGCAGGATAACTTCTCTGTGTTTCCTTCTGAGCTCAGCAGGGCTAATTTCCATGGTTTCTAAGACACCACGCGCAGCGAGAGAGCGCCCAACCTGAACACGAAGCCTAAGAGGGACTTTGGAGGGAAGAGGTTGTTCCCTGGCAATTCCTCATCGAAGGAGTATTGGTTCTGGGCTCAACCTCAAGAGGAGGTGTCATGGAGGAAGGAGCACCCACCTAGAGATTTAGAACACCCCAGTTTCCCCATATCACTGAGCTCCTCGGTGCTGCCTGAGAATCCTGTAGATCAGAGACCTTGTTCTCCTCCTCTTCAGAGCGAAGCTCATTGAGCAGTGAACTCAAATTCCCTCTCCATCCCTCCACCGCAACTTCCCCAGCTTCTACCCCGGGCTGGGTTTGTTCTCTTTAAGGGCAGAAATGTTCCCTCCCATGGACGTTTCAGCCAAAAGCGTTTGGATCCAGGTCACCTGATCTCATGTGGCCTTCTTCCATGCGTTCGTATCGACACCGAACACAATGAGCCAAACCCAGAGGCCCCTTAACTCAGGCAAATATCTCCCACTGGCCCCAATGGATGGCTTGCCTGAGTAAAGACTGAGAAAGAAAACAACTCAGGTATTTCACTGGGAGCAGAGGGCACTCAATGCCTGTAAGGATTTGGCCCACTGAGTGTCTTGATGGAAGAAGGGACCTCAGCTGACTCTGATGATAACTAAACCAGTTATTTAGGTGCCTTCCGTGAACTTGATTTGCTATGTTCAGGCACCAGGGATCTGGGTGTGGAGGTCTCAGCTTGGAGATTTCAGCATACATGCAAACCCCTTTTCCAGGTGTGGCTCACAGGGGAGGTTCTCCCATACATATGCCCCCAGGTCTCAGGTTCAGATGCAGCCCAAAGCGATTCTCAGTAGTCATGTCACTCGGGGTACATCTACGGTGCAGATGGGAGCGTGCCTCCCAGCCCGGGCAGGTGAACACATGCTCACTCTGCTCCAGTTAGCTCACTAAAAAACACAGTATAAATGGCATGGCACAGGCAGCAATGCAGGCCAGCTGCCCAAGTACAAACCTGCCTCAACCTGGGTCGTGACGCAACCACCATGTTACTGTTCTTAGCCTGTTAGCGTGTGCCCGGCTAGCACGTGTCTGCCTGGGCTGGGAGGCTCACTCCCAGCTAGGATGACCAAATTTCCTGATTTTATAGGGACAGTCCCGATATTCAGGGCTTTGTCTTATATAGGCGCCTATTACGCTCCACCCCCGGCTGTTCACCCTCGCTATCTGGTCATCCTATCCCAGCTGCAGGGTGCACACAACATTAGGTGCATTTGAAAAAGCTGCCTGAGTGCTTAATAGTACAAAATGGCCAGCACTGATAAGTACCGGTGCAAAGCCAGAAGCTGGTGTCCAGAAAGGCCAGTGTGGGCTTGGTTCCAAGCCAGGCGCAAACTGATGGTTTTGACCAAATAGCACTTGGAAGTTTCAGGATTCATCTGAACAGACAGAGAGGAAGCGGAGACGAGCCCAAACTGGTATCCCCAGCCCCTACTCACTTTTGAGAGTTAGGAACCCACCTCCGGAGTTGGAGGCTCGGTCCCATCTCTAACGGGGCAGAAGTTGAGTGGGCCTCAACAGGTCCTCTCTCAAAGCCAGTGCCTTACAAACCCCGGTTACATCCAACTCCTGTTCCTGGCTTTGAAAGTGTCCCTCTGGTATCACTAAATAATTTGTTCAGATTACCCTCCTCCTCCCCGCTACAGCCTTCTTACCCAGTGAGTCTTGAGAAACACACCTCCCCTACACCGTGACGACCAGGGACACCATGCCCTCCCTCGGGAAAGCTGCACAACCCTGCCTGAGAAGGGAAGGGGAAGCCCAATGCAGGAACATGCTACAAGGCAGCCTCTGCCGACACCTTCAGGGCGACAGCACCTGGGCTCAGGAAGACGTTGAGGGAACGCAGGCGCACATGGTGAAGTTCGGCTGGATGCACATTTGCAGCAAGGCGCTCTGAGCGACAAGCCCCCAGTTCGCCTCCACTGGGACTGGAAGGCTCCTTCTCATACCCGACAGCCTGGCTTCCAGCCTCCACTCCTGCCCGGCGTGTGGCCTGTGCGAAGTTTAGCTGAAAGGCAAGGCAGCTGGGCTGTAAATCTAGGGTCATTCCAAGCCAGGGAGCTCTGCTCAGTCAATGGCAAAGCAAGAAAGTAAGTTGTAGCAACAAGGGTCTGACTTTCCCAGTGACTGTGACAGCGCTTGCATAGAGAAATGTATTTCTGTGTAGGCTCAAGTGTGGGTTAGGGATCTCTTAGGTAGTGGGGGGGGGGGGATGTGGGTCTTCACAGACCAGCCTCACTCCTCGTCCTTTTCCCCAGGCGCTGAGCGGCTCCTCGTCACAGCATGTCGGCATCCTCCATGCTGAAGCTGCTCCTGCGACTGCTGGCCTTGGAGGCCTCGGGGGACATGGCAGAGAACAAGGGGTCAGAAGCCAGAGGTAACATGGTGTCCTCCATCAGCATCAAGTCCAGCTCCTTCTTGGATAAAGAGGGGAAAGAGACGCTGTGGGTGGGGTCCAGCTGGTCGCGGAACCCTCTGGAGCCATCGTCAAAGCTCAGGCCGTGGGTAAAGTCCAGCTGGTAGGGAGACGGAGGAAGCAGCGGCAGGGCGGGCTGTTGCTGCGTCTCCTGGTCTGGAGGTAGCTGGGGCTGCTGAGGCTCCATCGACCCGTCCTCTCCAGTCACTTCTTGCTTCACAACCTGCTGGACTAGTTCTGCCATGTTCACACCAGAGGGGGAGGAGGCGGGCAGCCCATGGAGGCGCGCCTGCATCTCCAACTCCTGTAGGACAGAGCACACAAGCCAGGAGTCCTTACTAGGGGCACTGACAACATGACAGGGAGTGGGAGGGAGCCCCAGTAACTGGTCTGTGGGGAACCCTCCCCCAGCCTGAGAGCTAAACTGACACAATCCAGCAGCCAGGCACGATGGGTGAAAGGTGGCACTGTCACGTTAAGGACCACGGGGTTTACAAAGCCGCCAGTGCAGACACTACAGGCCAAAACTGTCCGAAGCGACTAATGACTTTGGGCCCCCAATTTGATATGCCTTCAAGGGGCCTGAGCACCCACCCGTCTGAAAATCAGGATCGTTTCAGATGTCTTAAGTCAGGCACTTCTGACCATCTTCGCCCCGGCTGCCACCCACGCCAAGTAGGGCAAATAAGACCCGTGGCTCCCAGAACCACTAACAGCATTTTTGTGGTTACTTCCAACTCTTCCCATGGCCACTAAGCATGGTTCACTGCAAATCCTCAAGCTGCACCACCCCTTTTCAAACATCCCCTCTCTGGGGACTGAACGGGTGACGAGGCCAGATGGAAAAGGGAGACAGCCGGGGACCTTGGGAGGGGGTGAAGAGATTCCAAGAGAGCAAGCGGAAAAGAAAGATAGCAAACTACACAAAGAGAGGGGAAGAGATGCCTGGGGAAAGAGGAGGAGGAGGAAGAGGCACAGAAGAAAACAGCACTTGAAACTTTAACCCATGAAGTCCCCAGTCCCTGCCAGGTTTGCTATTTCGTGGCTGAAATCCAGTGGTCAGCGACTCAAGGATAAAGTGAAGCAGACACTGTAGGCTCAGCACTTTAGTGCAAGCAGGCTACTTGCTACCCTACATGAAATCCCCGGCTAAACCTGGGGGCAGCATCCCCATCCAGGTAGAAACAGGTACCCCTAGGTCAACCTTCCAAACTTGGCAACCTAGTGAGCCTCCTAAATCCACACTGAAGCTCCTTAAAAACCTCCCTTTCAGCGCTCAGAGATGAATTTGGAGCCTGCCATTAGCAAACAGGTTTGATAGTATTAGCCCAAGGGCCACAGCCCGGAAAGCACAGGCCTCCCCATGGCAGGGACGGCTACGAACACAGCAAGCCTGGCTCCCAGCGCCAATGCAATGAGCTGCACGTGGAACAGGTGCTGAATGGAACCGCTTCCAAACTAGCTCGTCCCTGACGCTGGTGGACGCCGGTCAGCTGTAAGCGAAGGGCCTGACCGGCAAAGCAGCAGTCACAAGTCAATGGACCACCCGCAGGCAAGTCAGAGGGTGTGTGCAGGAGAAGGCTCCTAACACGCCTGCAATAAGTGAGCTGTGCTAACAGCCTTGCTGGGGCCAAATGCAAAACCCACCGAAGTCACTGGGAACCTAGCCAGTGACTTCACTAGCTTTGGCTCAGCATGCGCATGGAGCCTCTCACAAGAGACAGAAACGAATCTCAGGTGATGCCAGCGTGAGTCTGGACGGACTCCATTTAGGACAATGAACACGCTCCAATTTCATGGCCTCAAGGGAGAACAGAATCTGGCCCAGACCCTCTGTGAAGGGGCAAGGACAAGATTTGAGCCCCTGAAGGTGTTTTTGGGTACGTCTACACCAAAGGGGGAAAAAAGTGACACCTGGCTTCAGAGTCCAGGTCAACTGAGTCAGGCTCATGGAGCTAAAGATCGCCGTGTAGGTCAGGCTGGAGCATGCTCGCCAACACCCTTCCCTGCACAGGGTTTCAGAGCCTGGGCTCCAGCCCAAGACTGCGTGGCTACACTACCATTTGTAGCACGCAGCTCTAGCCATGTGAGCCCAAGTTAACTGACTTCTTATTACAGTGTGGACGTACCCTCGGGCTGGGTTAGAATGGAGGGACAGGAGGATGGAAACCCACCTGGATGCGGATCAACAACTGCTTATTTGTCATTTCCAGACGCCGAGAGTGAGTCTCCAGATCCCGTGACCTCTGCAGGTCCTTCTGCATCCTCCTGATGTAATCAACCGAGGCTTTCAGGATCGTCCCTTTGTTCCAGCGAACATCCCTGGGGTACAACAGGTGAGAGGTCACTATAGTCTGTACTATCAGCGCCTTCGAACCAGCTCCAAGGCCCGGACACGTTCTGCAGAGCACTGCTGTACTGAAATGCCTCTCCGCAAATGTCATGCCCTGAACTACCTCCTGGACACGCTCATGTAGGGAATGGCACTGGCCTGGGTCAATACACACATGCCATTATCCCAGTCTCTAAAAACACCAAGCACCAGACTCCTAGTGAATCCAGTGTGGGACCAGACACTGATACCGATACCTGACCGGCCAGTATCAAAGCAGTTGCCCAGCTGGAAGATCAGATGAAGGAATGAAAATTCTCAGCATGTGAAAAGAATCCGACTCGGCACTGGAACAATCTGTTACTAGGAAACAGCAGACAATCATCTGCACCTATTCCATCCCCTGGGCCAGGGTAGGCTTGATCGCCACAGTAAAGTCTCAGGTGCCTTCGTCCAGTCAAGTTTTACATGTCAAACAACGGGACTCCCACTGTTTCTCTGGGACGAACCCTCAACAGTTGCCATTAGTTTTCTCCTGCTCTACAGAATAAGTTTCGTCCCCCAGGGCCATGTCATTTGGGCCATCCTGAACAATTCCTCTGCCACGCACCGTCCAATCCAGGTGGGATATCTAAGCCAAGGCGACTTGTACTACTTGCAGTGATACTTACAGATCATTGGCTTTCGGGATTAGCATTCCGAGCTCTTTGATGCGATCGTTGATGTTAAACCTTCGTCTTCTCTCAACTAAAGGGAGGGAAGGGAAAGAGAGAAATGGAAACTGACTCAAGTTTAGGAATTTGGGACCAGCCTCAACACTCTGCAGCCTCAGTCCCCACTGTCCCCAGTCTGGATTATGGGAATCACCAAGTTTCCCAGGGAGGGTGGGTTGCAGAAGGCGCTGGGAAAGGTGGGGCAATGTAAAGCCATGTCAGATGGAAGAGAAGTGGTTCAGGGTAGCAAGGGTGTCATAGGAGATACGAGGTATGACAAGGGGGCTCAGAGGTGGGGTGGGAGAGATTTAGGGTGCTATTTAGCATAGGAAGCCATTGAGACCAAGAGCTTAGCACTATTCGAACGAAAGGAGGAAACATGCCTATGGAGAGAACATCAGAGTGACATTAGACATGGTACCAATATCTATGGGATACAAACCCTCATATTTCAGGGCACAAGCCAGTAGTGAGGGCCTGACAGTGCCCATGAAGAAACATCCTCCCAAACAGGTCATTCTATAACTGTCCAGAAGGGACTGTCTCATCTTACGTCAATTGTAAGACCTTTGGGGCAAGAACTGTCTCTTTGTTCTGTATGTACAGCCCCAAGCACAATGGGGGCGTGGTCCACGACTGGGGACCTGAGGCACTACAGCAATAAAAACAAAATCACCACAAAAATGGGGTTTCTTGTACTTTCCTCTGAAGCATCTGGGACTGGCCACTGTCAGCCAGGGTACTGGCTAGATGGAGCCCTGCTAGGGGAATGCCATATACGCCATGCACACAAGTTGCTAGGCGGAATGGGCTGTTCAGACAGATGAGTAGGATGAATGCAGAGTGAAAGGGAAACCAGCGATACAGACAGAGAGGCCTACAAGAAAAGAATGGGGGTTGGGCTGAAGGGAACTAGAGGCAGGAGATCTAGCCATGCCCTAAAACGAACCATCCACTCACTCAGGTTGTGATTGTCCTTCTTCTGACGCTCCTTGGCCAAGGCACGGCTCTCTGCATCTGCAAGAAAGACCCAACAGGTCACATCACGCTTCTTACAGAGCGGTGTTTTCTCACCACCTCTCCCAGCATCACTCAGTACCCAACATCAAGCGTAGCCCTGGCTGCCATCAGTGGCGTGAGCACTGACGCAGGATTTGGCCCGACCTGACAGACATGGACACACACAGAGGCTGCAATCAGAACTCACATGCGTTACCTGTCAGGTCTCTCTTCTGAGTGAGGTCGGCAGGGCAGGAACTGCTGGTGACAGGCACCAGAGGCGCCCTCAGCTGGGGGTCACCACTATATACATTCATGTGACTGCTAGACATCGGAAGCTGAAAAACAGGGGAGCATGTGACTAGTATGGTTCTCATCCAGGAGGAGGAGCGGGAGATGGGATCAGGGAGCTAGAAAGCTGGCTTAGGGCTGGCTCTCCGGTAAGAGCTCAAATCACAAGGCCTAGTGTGAAGGACAGCACAATCCAAGGGCTGAGCCTGCAACTAGGAGCTGGAAACTCCTGGTTTCTGCTCCCCGCTTTGCCACTGACTCTCTGTGGGACTTTAGGTGAGTCACTTCACCACTTTGTGCCTCAGTTTCCCTATGTGCAAAATGAGGACAAGGCTACTGACCTCATTCATGAGGGGCAGGGTGGTCATGGCTCTGTCACTGAATCCATCAGGCTGAGATTTTCTAAGGGAGGTATTGATTTTCACTGGGGGCTAGGCACTAACTCCCTTAAGCCCCACTGAAAACCCCAGCTATAAACATTTACAAAGAGTTAAGTAGCCTCATTGCTGCATATGTTCTCATGGTGGGATGCTAGGTGATGGAAAGGGAGGAGGGTGTTAAAAAAAGAAATCAGTCAACCAATCTTCACCTTGCTATGGTGCCTTCCATCCAAAGACAGGATCTCAAAGCACAATCAAGAAACTCTCACCACACACCCTGGGAGTTAGGTATCCTTAGCCCTATTTTACAGATGGCAACACTGAGAGGTAAATGGACTCACCCTGGACACACAGTGGCTGAATCAAGAACTGAAACCAAGACTCCCTATTCCCCTGCTCTAACCGCCAGACTCTGATCCTCACAGTCAGGCCAAACATTCAAGTGGTAGCCACCTGTGCAGGGAGTTCAGGCCTCAAACCCTGCTGAGGTTGCACAATGGGGGATGGTCACGGTTGCACGTAACAGAATTGGGGTTTTTTTAAATCAAGACCAGAAGTCTTTTTAAAAAAAAAACAGGTGTCAGCTCCTGCACAAGACATGGCTGAGATCAAAGAAACAGCTGGGAGAGTTTCTAGGGTGATCGTAGAGGACGTTAGACTAGAGGATTATAATGGTCCCTTCTGGGCTTGACTCTGTTAAGCCCTCCCAGCCCTTTGGGGCTCATTTCAAAGCAGGAGCCTAAGGAAAGGGCTAGTGGAGTCTCCCAGCTGTGCTCTTGCACTGCTTTCCCCTCCCCCAGCCCTCACACAGCAATGCCAACCCCATGTTTACTGTCGCTGGTTCAGGCTGCAGCCAGCTCAGACCAGCACTTGTGGCTGACTTACTAGGCAATAATAATCACTACAACTGTAGGAGCTGGGCAGAGGGGAGAGAGGCTGAGACAATCTGTACATGCAACGATGCACGATTTCCCACTGTGTGCCGGGCACTGGGCCAGGCAAGAGCCGGCAGTGACATACGGAGCGTATGCAGCCAAATCCCAGGCTGCGGCCTTGACAGTCAGTAGTGGCAATCGATGCAGGAACCCCCCACCGCCCATTGCCCGGAAGGGGCCAGATTCTCAGTTCCAGCGGAGCTCCGCTCAGGGCAGGAATTGAGGGGGCAGGGTGGTAAAGGTGGCTTTGTGCCTCCCTATATTATGAGGCCAGCCAAAAGCCTGTCTGACCCCGCAGTGGCTGCTCTAGCTCACACTCTCTCCCCACAGCCCCGAGGGGTTGAAAAGGCAGCTGAGATTACCAATAACATAGCAGTGCTCTGTCCATGCCCCCTCTGCCATGTCTGCTAGACCATAACCAAGAGAAGGGGCTGAGAGCCACAGACAGTGGGGCCAAGAGGGTGTGGGTAGCAAAGTCACCACTCTCCTTGGAGGGCTCTCTGCAGCTACCTTTTAGCTGGAAGAGCTCAGTTTCCCCTAACCCTAGAGCACATATAGCCTAAATTGTTCCCTAGCCAATACACATCAAATGCAGGCTCCTCCCCATCCTCCAGAGTCAGGATAAAAGAACGAAAGCCAATCAGAGACACTCACGGTGTTGGGCATGTGTATTTCCGGGTTAATATAGCCCAAAACGTCATCCAGGCGCATGATGTCATCAATGACCTCGTCTATCTGGAAGAGAAAGTTGCATTCTGATAGAGCACGCGGCTGGAAATGCGGGGTCACCGCGTGAAAACGAAGAGTCAGCCGAGCGTTTCCTCAGTTCAGTGGTTTCATTTGTGATGCTGTGTGCTGCCTTGCCCATGAAATCCCTAAATGCTAGCCAGGTATTTATATCCTATATCCCACCGCGCCTCCCGCTGGGAAATCCCAGCTCTCCACTCTGCTCCTTATAGCACCTCCTGCTGAGAGAAGCCAGGACTGGAGAGACCCTGACTGATCACATGCCACTTCTAAATCCTTCACTTCCTCTCCCCTATTCCATCCTGCTGCTCTATAAAGCCAAGCCATTTCCTTACCTCCCTCTCTGGGTTGGAGCTGATGTTGAGCATGGCCATGGGGCTGTTGGGGGCACTGTTGCCAGCCGAAGAGGACATGACATGGCCGGGCCTGACGCCCGGCGAGGCGGCAGGGGGAGGCTTCGGAGAGTGCGGGATGGGGCTGATGTGAGCAGCAAACTTGTTCCCGTAGGTTTCAGAGATATACTCCTGCACCTTCTTGTCCCGTGACTTCTGCAGATGATACGTGGTGGGGTTCTCCAGGTACGACTGAACCTAAAAATCCACACACACCCCCAGGCAGGGAAAAACAAATTAGAGCTCTCAACACAGCCAAGATTTTCCCCCTCTCCTCCCTCAAGGAGAGACGGAAAACTAATCTGCACTGTACCTTTAAGACCTCTCCCGGCACCGATGGCGGGGACTGGAATTGGACTGGAGTGTTGATGGCAGGTGTGGGGGCCAGCGGCATCTGCTGCTGCTGTTGCATATAATGCATCACTGCCTGCTGCTGCATCCGCTCCCTCTGCTCCTCCTGCTGCGCTTGCTCCCGCATAAGCTGCATCCGCAGGCCGATGCGCGACGCCATGGCGCACGTGTGGGGCGGTCACAGCTCCTCCCAAGGCACAAAGGAATGGCTGAGAGAGAGAGAGAAATGGGATGAGTTGGACCGTAGCAAAGGCTGCAATAGGATTAAATCTAGCCCAAGGAACCCGGCTCTAATAGCAATGCTCTGCTCTTGGGTAGTCTCCGTCACCGAGATATCTCAAACTGCTTCATGTCAGGAAGGTCAGCAACATTATCCCCCTTCTACAGATGGGGAAACTGAGGCACAGGCTAGGAAAGGAGTTTGCCCATGGCCACACAGAGGGTTTCTCTCTATGACGGCTGCATCCACAGCCAAGTGACCTCTACCTCCAGTGGCATCCCAGCCAAGATCAGGGCCCTAGCGTTCCATAAGGACTGCAAGATCAGTCCTAAGGCAGTGCCAGCCTGTGATTATTTCCTGGGGGGTCATTCTAAAAAGCACGATATAAGGGTTAACTATGAGGACATTAGGTGCTGTATGTACACGTAATGAAGTCCTTGCCCAGAAGTGCTTACAACTGAAATACACGAAGCAAAGGAAGGATTATTATCCCTGCTTTACACCTGGCGAACTGAGGCACAGAAAGACTGAGTGACCTCCAAGCAGCCTGTGGTAGTGCAGGGAACTGAACCGTGGGAAGTCAGTTCTCTAACCAGTGTGTCAAACTCTCCTCCTCTGGCTCCCAGTCAACACCATGCAGAACAGGGTTTCAATCTTTGGGCCTCCCCACAAACACACAGCCACAGCAATAAACCAACACCCAAAAGAGGGAAACACAAAAAAGGCATCCGCTGTTTCCCATGACAGCTTCAAAAATTGTCCTTCGGTTTGTAAAATCCTGGGGTTTAAAAAACCCCACCACCACTAAACTTGGGGCCAAAAAATCATCATCTTTCCGCCTTCAGCCACTGATCTGGAATGACCCACTGAAGGCACTTGGAATAAATAATAATCCCTAGCTCTTATCCAGCGCTTTTCATCAGGAGAGCCCAACGTTTGATAAAGGAGGCCACCGAACAGATGGGGAAACTGAGGCACGGGGCAAGAACTAGACTTTGCCCAAACTCACCCAGCAGGCCAGTGGTAGAGTTGGAAATAGAACCAATTCTCCCGAGTCCCAGTCCCGTGCTCTATCCACTAGTCCATGCTGCATGCTCCTCCTTCGTTGACCCAAACCCCTTTCCCAAGGGATGCTGCTATATCAGGGGACCAAAGGCACAGCCCTCTGCTAGGGAATGGGGTGGCGGGGAGACGAGTTTTCAGTGGTTCAGGCCCGATGCTCTCCACCCCACAGACCTCAGTTCTGTCCTAAGGAGGCCATCTTCTGCTGAGGGACAGGGAATGCAGCCAAGATTTTCCAAAACAGGGATCTAAAACGCAGTGCCTTGGTTGATATTCCAGCACCTAGATAAGTGAGGCCTGATTTTCAGAACTGCCAAGCACCAGAAGGTTCTGTGGGCACAGCATCTAACTGGAGCCAAGGACCCTCAGTTCAGTCCCCTCCATTTCTTTTCAATCTTGGCCTTCATCTCTCTAGTCCCGCTGTGCCTGAACTCGCTGCTGTCCCTGCTCTGAGAGAGGAAATGATTCGGGACTGGACCGTGCGTGTACTCGGATGCCAAGCTCTTTCATGACAAACTCGCTCTGCCTTGCCGTCAAACCGGGGCCAGTTGGCAGAAGAAGGAGAGCGAGTTCCTAATCAGTGCCAGAGCCGATAGGAGGGAGAGAAAGTAGGTGGGTGAAGAAAACCAGCAACGCGTGGAATCTTTGCAGTGAGGCAAATCCAGACCCCAGCGCTCACTGATCTTTATGTGCTGGTTTCTCCTGGAAGCTAGAAATCGATGCCCTGGACCGAGGCACTTCCCAGCTCTGAGACAAGGGACCAGTCAGGGTTCCAGATATTCCTCCTGCCTATTGCCACCCACCCAGACCCAAGACTGCCTCTTATTTCCATGGAGAGCTTCCAGGTGATGTGTCCGTTGCTACAAGAGAAACCCAAAGGCCAGGAACACAGCTGTGGAAAGGAGTGGGCGCGACACAAAGGGAAAATCAAGAGAATAGGCCAGAAAGAGAAGAAAGAGGATAAGAGTCAGTTAGTTATTCCTGGATTTCAAGGGAAAACCCTTTGATGTGCTGCTGGTGAAAAATATGCAAAGAGGCAGAGAACATGAAAAAGAGAGAGACACGGCATGAGAGAGAAAGAGGAAGAAAGAAAAGATCCTTGCACAGGAAGTGGAAGGACACGGTTTAACTGTCTCTTAGCTTACCTAGCATGACCCACACCCAGTCTCCCTTGTCCCCTAAACCGAGAAGTGCTCCCCATAGCATGGTGACGGGGAGACTGTCAGGAGTAACTAAACCCAAAGCCAGAGTGAAACCTTAACCCTCGAACAATGCAAACAATGCCCCTTCTGTCCCGCGAGCCTGCACGCAAGAGTCTGGAGGCGAGAGAGGCAGCACAAGGCGACGGAGAGCGACGCAGCCAGACACAGACAGGGCTCTTGTTCGGCCACACAAAGGGGACGGGAACCCATTCAGGTGCAGCGAAGCACTGCTAAAGAAGCTTGCAGGGATGAGGAGGCTCCAGAAGGAGCCATCTTACCTGGGTCTTATTGTTTCTAAAGCACCGAATGTTACAGACTCATCCATCTGCGAGGCAGGTACAGGTGAGTGTCATTACCCCCATTTTCCAGATGGGACCAGAGAGTCGGTGGGAACAGAACCCAGGAGGCCTGGCTGGTGACATCTTCTCTACCCACCAGACAAGTGTTGGACAATGGGTGGGTCGCGGGAAGGATCTACCACATCCAGGGCCGGATTAACCCATCACAAGGCCCTGGCCCAAGCAAACACACACTTCCCCTGGCCCCAGGAAGAAGGGAGTTTCCTGCAGGGGTGGGGGTGGGGGTGGGCCCGCCCGGAGCTGAGCCTGGCCCTGCAGGACAAGAGCTGCCACTGCTGGGTCAAGTGCAGGCACGGCTCACTGGGGTTAGGGTGGCGGTGCTGGGGCAGAGGGTCGCTGTGGAACTGATCCCAGGGGTCTCAAATCCCAGCCCACTCCTCTAATTGCTGGCTCACACTGGGATAGCCCATCATCCATAACCTGGGGAAGATGGTAGGTGGTTCAAAGCAGAATTTTTCCTCCTGGCCACAGTGACTGAAGACATGTGCGGGGGAGAGGAGAGAGATTAGAGATGAAGGTGGCAGGAGGGGCACAATTCAGCAGCAGGAGCAGTGAATCTGGCAATGCCGGGAAGGGATGTTTCCTTGTATATCCTGAATGAACTTTTAAGGCACAGAGCGTGGTCATGGGGAATGGAGTACCTTTCCCACTCAGTCAAGACATGCCACTCCCATGAACTATGACACTACAAAAAGTGTCCTACAGAGGCCAATCCAGAGCAGAAAAGTGCAGCGGAAGGAGAGGACTTTAACTCCCATCCCGCACAGTCCTGTCAACGACTCACTTATGTCCCTCGCCTCTCTCTCTTCTCCAAGGTTTGCAGACTCAAACACCTGGGAGCCCATGATAACCAAGGAAGCGAGAAGAAGGATGATCTTGTGTTTAAGGGACAAGCCTCAGAGCCAGGACTCCTGAGCTCCATCTGTGGGTTTCGGACCACGAGCAAGTCCCCTAAATTCTCTGAGCCTCATTCTCCCTGTTTGCAAAGAGAGGCTAATGCTACCTGTCTGACGTGGAAGATGTGGAGTACTTAGAGACACTGTCTGAACAGGTGTATTGTTCTTAAATACCATATCTTTGCTCCCCAATACATAAACACTCACAGAAACACATAAACCAATCAACAGCGCTGGATAATAAGCCAGTCCAGAGGCCAAGACAATGGTTTACATTTACAGAGCGTTTTCCATTCAGAATGGTCCCAAAGCATTTTAATAATCTAGGGGGTGGAAACACATCAAAACTGGGCTCTGAATGGCAACTGTCTCATCTCCTTCCCTCCAGAGTTGCTGCTGTACTCGCAATCAATTCTTGCACCACTAAAACGCAGCCACCTCTGAGGCAAAATACAAAAGTGCTGTTTAAGGATGCCCAATAACAGCACTGCATTTGGGAGAAAATGAGTCCAGTGGAAAGTGCAAAGGGTATCCGCGGAGGCAGGATGGAATTAGCTCAAAGGGAATTTGTCCAGGACACCTGAGCTAACATTATGACACTTGCAAAAAGAGCCATACGTGATCCAGGAGGAACAGGACACTGGAGTACAAAGCAAGAGACAGCGGGACTGATTCTCAGCAATGTTAAGTCCCTTCTGTGCTACCCTGGCAGCATAAAGGGGCATTAAAGGGTGTGAAAGGGCCCCTGAGAAAAGACACGGCACGCCCAAGTGTGAGCTAGTGAAAGGACTCCATACGGCCCCTGCTCCCAGCCCCTAGCAAGGCGGGTCAGAGGCATGGGCAGAGCATACTGTGCTATAGTTATCCTTTGCTTCACGAGGTCTGTAGGGGACTGGGCTCCAAAACCCAGGCAGTGCAGAAGTGGCTTAAAGCCCCCTTCCCTCCAGCATGAAAATGGAATAACTGAGAATCAAGCTCTAGGATCTGGTCCTGGCACAGACACTGACTTACGGTGTGACCTCAGCCAGGCATGTCAAATCCCCATTTTGTGCCTCAGTTTCCCCCACTGGTAAAACAGGAACAATGATACTGACCCGAGATCTATTGGGGAAGAGAGAGATGCATCATCATCATCATCTATCCCTGGCATTTATATGGTCCTCAGCGGTGCAGTATCTGAGTACCTCAGTCTTTTTTAAAGCATTTCTCCTCACAACCCTCTGTGAGGCAGGGCAGGGCACATGGGGAAACTGAAGCACCGAGATGCTAGGTGACTTGCTCAAGCTCTCACTGGAAGTCCGTGGCAGAGTAGGAAACTAAACCCAGGTCTCCTAAGTCCCAGATTAGTACTCTAACCACTGAGCCACCCTCCCTCTCTCATGACCTACAGGTGGGCAGGGCCTGAGTTTTACAACTCAGGCAAAAGACACAGGCCAAGAGTTTCAGAAGTGCAGTGGCTCGCAACCCTTCCATACTACTGTACCCATTTCAGGAGTCGGATTTGTCTTGTGTACCCCCAAATTTCACCCCACTTATAAACTACTTGCTTACAAAATCAGACACAAAAATACAAGTGTTGCAACATGCTAGTACTGAAAAATTATTTACTCATTTTTACCATATAGTTATAAAACAAATCGACTGGACTATAAATATTGTACTTACATTTCAGTGTATAGTACACAGAGCAAGATAAACAAGTCATTGTCTGTTATGAAATTCTAGTTTGTACTGACTTCACTAGTGCTTTTTATGTAGCCTGTTGCAAAACTAGGCAAATATCTAGAGGAGTTGGTGTACCCCCTGGAAGACCTCTGCCTACCTCCGGTTGAGAATCATTGCACTAGAGATTTGGGGGCCCCACATGAGACCCCTTAAATGGGCCTGATTATCAGACAGCACTGAGCCCCCCTGCTCCTTTACGGTATCTCTAACTAGGCATCCAAAAGCACCAGTCACACTGAAAAATCAAGGCCAGGATCCATAGGGAAAAAAATTGCACCAGCTAATAGCTTATTTGGTCTTTTATCCATTTATTCCAGGGCACAACTTGTGCCAGCCTCAGGAAACAAAGAACAATCAGCGTAAAGACCCTCTTTGAGAGTTAACTCACATCCTCTACTAAAAGGAATGAGGAAATATTTAAAGGGGAAAACACAGAAGCCAAACCACCCCGGGGCTGACTTAGGAATAAATGTAGCCAGATGAATCTGAAGGGTTTTTCTATTTAAACAAAATACATAATGTTAGACAGAAGAGAGGAGGGGGATACAATATATCTGGATTTCAATGAGGCATCTGATACACAGTGCCATGCGATATCCTAAGGGGGAAATTAAATCAAGCCAGCTTGGACAGAATACGATTATATGGATCAAAAGTTGCCTATTGAACGGCAACAGGAAGGTAATTAATTATACGTGGTGGCTCATCTCGCCAGGAAGGGGAGTGGTGAGAGGTGCCCATGGGGTCCCACTGGGTGGGGTAGTAAGTGTCATTTTGGTTAGATGACTTTTGCGAACTAGCTACAAGACACAGCAGAGAACACAGTGAAATTTATAAGATGATGGTAACCCTTGAGGGGCAGCAGAGTCAAGAGAAGTGCAGAAATAAACGCCACAGGGATGGAGAGACAATAGAGTGGCCTGGGACTAATAAAATGACGCTGACTGTGGACAAGTCCCAGCTAATGCAAGTAAGGAGTAATAATCATAAACATCAAGTGTCCAGGGGGAGAAATAGCAGCAATGACAACAAATTATATGCGCACATTTTGGAGGCACCCAAAAGCAATGGATAAAACTGTCTTGAAATTGCTTCTCTATTAAACAGCAGCTGTTTAAAAGCCGCACCACAACTCTACACAGCCAGGAGAGCAAGTGAAAATGAAACCCTGGACTGGAGGAGCACGTTTTATGAATATACCCCGGGCATGCTTTGGCAATGAAGCAGTTAATAATCCCTTCCACTGAGGACAGGGTGGCTGGGGGCCCATCGGAGAGTGCAGGTGAGGGATTTCAAATCCAGCCCCTGTGAAGTTGCTTGGTCACCTCTGTGATGAGAGTGGGTCTAAGACCATTTCCTTGCAGACTGGTACCCTCAGCACAGATTCCACAAAAACTCGCTAGCAGCAACCAGGCCAAGGACTGCCTGGACCAGAGAACTCCCTTCTCACATGCACAGGTGGTCCCCGTGGGTGAGGGAATAGGAGGAGTTGGTGCTGCCATTGGAGGCTCTGAATTTGCATCCCCAGCTCATGTCCAAGGCCAGCAGGGGTTGGAAGCGCCCAAAGAGGGGGAAGCTGTAGGGACAAACCTAGAGATGAGCAGGATGAGAAAGGGAGGAGTAGGAAATGAACCCACAGAACAGCACTCAGCCTAGGGCATTGAGTAAGCTCAGCTTCCGCTCCAGGATGAGTCTGCCTCTCTCTGCCGAAACAGAGGCCAGGTCCTACAGGATGCCGGTAGCCAACTCTGAGCCCTTCAGGGTCAGAACAGGCTATCTGCTGGGGAGGAGGGGGTCATGTGATGTATGCCGAGCCTTGACCACCCACCTCAAATTACAACGCAGGCTTCCTCCTGACAGTCACCGTAAACCAGAACCCGCTTCTCCCGTCCTGCCCCAGGCAGAGGCTGTACATCGCTGCAGCCCGAAGTCCACACTCCCACTGGGGCAGACCCAAGCAGAATGATGGCCATCCATCCAGTCCAGACCCTGACATGTGGAACAGCTGTGCTGACTTCACTGGAGTTACTCCAGATTCATGGCATCACAACAGAGCACAACGTGGCCCCTTCTCCATCCAAGGTCTCACATGGTCTCTTCAACGCCATAGTATCAGAGCCCTCAGCAACATTTGCCGCCTCACACTGCCACGCAATGCCCAAGGGACCCTGCTCCTCCTGACTCCAGGTTTCTGGGCGGGTCTGCATTTCTCCCTCCTTGCTGATGCAACCGAGAGATGAAAGAGAGAGATGACATGGAGGAGGCAGGGGTGAACTCTGTCAGATGCCAAGTGCCTTCACGTCCCTTTGCGGGGCGGAGGGTTCTCCACGCCTTTCAGGATTCAGCTTGGGATCTGAAATATTGGCAGATCAAAGACAACTGGAAGCACTGGGGAATCTACACAGAAACATGCACCGGCCCAGAGGATCAATGCACAGATTAGCAGGTAGCAAGGAGGTTACCTCACACCACTGTAAAATATCCTAGGGAGACAGGAAAATCATCCACGATGTATCTTGACTGAGGAACTCCTTTACCTGGCCTGAGTCAGTCATCAATGTCTAGGAGTAAGTGTAGCTGGGCCGGGGTTGACCCCTGTGCTTAGGCAAGTCATGTCTTGAACACTGTTGATAAGAATACTGCCGCTTGGCATGACCGGACTGCATACACCAAGTAAACAAATAGCGTTTAAGCCCAGGAGAGACCCCCAGATCCACCAGTCTGACCTCCTGCATATCACACCTGCATATCACACCCCACCACCAAGCGCAAGCTGGGGTTTGCATCTAGTGAGCTACCCAGGCATCAGTCTTGATTAGCGCATCTCTGTCTTGACACTTAAGATGTCACCATCATTGTTCGTTATCTCTATGAGAGTAGCACCTAGAAGCCCTATACACCTTGCAAGGCACTGTACATGCGCAGCGCAGAAAGGCAGCCCCTGCCCCAAAGGGCTTGAACTCTATATCCAAGAAACAACAAGCAAGAGTCATACAACTGATTGCTGGCCACTGGTCTCTTGGTGGGGCTGTCTGGGAGCACAGACACGGCTAGGACAACGAAGAAATCTACGCCACTGAGAGCCTCCCTCCTTCCCCTAACCGTGAACTTGCTTTACAAGAAACAGGGGGTGGCGATGAGCAGAGAATTCTGCTATTTCCCCTTAGGAAATTCCTCAGCCAACCTGAGGAGAGGGAGAGGTGAGGGTGAGGGGAAAAGGGAAGCCAAAGTGAGGGCAGGCCCCTGATGTGAAATGGGGAGGGGGAAATTAGGCCAGTTTTAAAATAGCCCGGCCGGTTCTGCTTGGCTTCACCCTCAGTAATGCTCAGCAGCTTCTGCTTTCGCTCTGACTCACCCACAGTGTGGGGGCAGGCTAACCGGTCTGACAGAAGAATGAAAACCACTGGAGTCACAAGGGCCATGAAAACCGAAGGCAGCAAGCTCAGCCTGGAAAACAGCCACCACAGACTGGGGTCTCACGAACCCTCTTGAACTAAGCTATGGGGGAACACTTGGAGGACAGACCCGCCCTGGGAAAGCCCAGGGCACTGCAGGATGTGGTGCCAGTGATTCACTAGGGGGTGCTCTTCCCTCTGAGAGTGAGCCAAGCCACTGGCCCAGAGCAGCGCTTTCTTTCAGGCCAGACACACAAATGAGGTCCCGGCGAGCTGTGGGCCATCAAAAAGTCTTGTTATTCTTTGTAAGATGGGCGGTATTAGCCTCAGCATCATCCAGACCAAGTACCGTCTGGTTTCCTACGTTCTCCTAGAGAGACCTGCAAATCTGGCACGAAACCAGCCTACATAACCTCTGCTACATGCATCTTGTACCACCCTCGATCATGGGATCTCAGCCTCAGAGGATTATGAATAAGTGCTAGGGTAATGCAACATGCAGCTAAATGTCAGCGGGGTCCCAAGGAGATGGAAAAAGCAGGCGCCATTAGGGAAAAGGCAGCGAACCCACTAAGTTAGAACAGAAAGTCTCCTGGCTCCTGCATGAATACATTACCCAGCACAACAGGGTCCCGACCCTGACTGGGGACTCTGAGCTCTATCATAATCCAAATGGTATTGGTCAGATCCTCTGATGGAGTCAGTTGGCGTAGTCCCATTGGCTTTGCCATTTATGCCAGCTTGGGGGCCTGGCCCAGATGGATGCAGGATACAGAGATAGAGAGAGAGATTAGATCTAGAGACAAATGGCCATGGACAAAGTAGATCTAAGTACAGACAGACATAGATGAGGTATATTCCAGCTCTTACCCAGACACCTTGTCCCATTCGCTCCACCACTCCAGCCACGTCTCCCACTTCCGTAAGCCCTTCCCTATCCCCATTAGCTCCATCCCTCCTTACAGCTACCATAGGACACCAAAGGGCAGAGCCCATGCCCATCTCTGGTTCCTGCTCCGGAGCAGGAAACAAGCGACTCGCAGAGGGCAGGCCTCTGGCAAAGGGGAAGAGAAAAAGGGCTCTCTCTCATGCAATGTTTTACCTGCACTAGTGCAACTCCACTGGAGTCTAAGCCCAGATTAAACCTGGACAAGGCCAGGGGGAGGGCCCATCCTGGTTAGGCAGGGCCTGGCAAGAATCTAAGCACTTGCTCCCCCAACCAAGCCAACTCTGCAACTGAAAAGCACCACCTGGCTGCTCCCTCTCGGGCAGCAGCCCCCAGGGCCTGTCCTCAGAGCTTGTAGGGTGCAGCAGTCAGCCAGCAAGGCAGTCCTGCCAGTGGGATTGGGTTTCCTTCCAGTCCTGCGACCTGAGCACCTGTTCCCACTGGCCCCACTCGGAGTAGTGCCCCCACCCCCGTCAGTCACCAGGAAGTAAGGGCAAAAGACTCACAAAACAAAAGGGGGGAAGGGGGGAGTGGCAGGCAGGAAAGAGAGAGAGAGTGTGTCGGCAACAGAGGAGGAGAGAAAGGAATGAAAGAAGAAAATAGAGAGAAGAGAGGGAGGGAACGAGAGGGAGGGGACAAAAGAGAATGAACGGGGAGAGGAGAAGGAAAGAAAGGACGAGAAAAAGGAGGACGACAATAGAATTTCTTTGCTCTCTGTCCCAGAATCTGGGACAGGATGATCTGAAACTGAGCTCTGGACACCCACTCCAGAATCCACCCTCCCGGCTGTAAGCTCAGGGCAGGGGGCTCCAGCAAGCAGGGCAGTTACTCCACCACCCTGGCACGGATCATGTTCTCACATTACACTGGGTCTCAATGACCCCCTGGCAGGTGCTGCTGACCTGGGGCTGAAAAACCGAGAGAAAGGAACTCAGAGGAGTGAGCCCCAGGAGCCCCTGTGGCTGCCCCAGGGCAGGAGAGCTGGGGAAGCTCTAAAGGCCACTCGCTCCAGAGGCAGAGAAGAGAGTGGAGGAGAGGCAGGAACCCACCATGTTTCTGGGACTGATACTTTCTCCCTGCAGCCGCATCTGCCGTTGCACTGCTGGAGCCTGAATGGCACAAATGGGGAGCTGCAACCAAACCAAACAGCCCAGGTGCCGCCTATAAATCACTCCGCTCATGCTGCGTCCCAGGATGACCCTTCCCTGGATTCCAGGCTTTTATATATTTAGGAAGACACTGGATTTCATGTAAACAGTGAGGCAACGGGGAGGCAGGCAGGGCTGGAAGGGGGTCATATGATGGCCCCAAGAACACTCACCTACACCAGGCTAGAGGTGCCTAGGGCCGGATGTACCAATACCATTCCCCTCCCTGTTATCAGGTACTTCTGGCCCCAGGATGGGAGACCACTTTACAGGGAGGGGAAGGATCACCTCAGAGGCCAACAATGCTGCTTACAGGGAAACGTTCTTCCTGGTACCTTTAACTGGCAACCAACCACATTCTTGGTGACACCACAGGCACTAAGGGGTTAACACCCTATTTGGGTCACTACCCATGGGCTGGTCCTTACAGTCACTGATCTGTCCCATGCTGGCAAGGCAATTCCATTACCGGACATATACTCACGCTCCTGCGGAACATGAACTTTTCTAGATAGCGTGTGTTGTTACATCTGCTCTGACTCCACATCAGATGTAGGATAACTTCCCCTTTCTCCTAGCTCCACTGCATCTCTCGTCCCACAATGAATGATTATTTATTGTATGTATTGCTACAGCAGCGAGAAGCCCCAGTTATGGGCCAGGACCCCATCCTGCAGGTGGACATTCGGTGTTTCTCAGAAAACCGTCTCCGCAGTGGATATAGATTCAAGTCAATAGAGCAACGCTGATTTGCACGAGGTGATGAGACAGCACAGGTAGCTTTCAATAGGGGTGGGGGATTTGCATCAGATCACAGCCATCCCAGCCAGACTGCATTCGAGCTGTTTCCCAGGGCTCAGGGAGACAGACAGGTCTGGTTGGCTGTGGGGCTGGAATGCCTGCACAGGCGTCCTGTTGGGATCTCGAAATTTGGAGACTTGTCCACACACCCCTATGGACATTGTCCAGTCCACGAATGGTGAGCAGAGGGTGGATCCTAAACTCAGATGGACTAGGGAACAGCAGGGACAGGGGAAGGTCCAGAGCAGCTTGGGCAGTGGAGAAGGATGGGAAGCAGGAGCAGAGCAGTAAAGGAGACTGGAGGAAAAGAGTCCTGACCAGCAGGAGTGGGCCCAACGTGCACTAGGAACTTGATACCCAGGGCCTGGTCCCCAACTACCCTGCTGAGGGCTGGTGCCTTGGCCCCTTGTATCAGGGTGCTAAAGGGCTGCTCACTCCCCTATGCAGTCTCCAATGGCATCCATGAATTTGCTCCCTGCCTGGGGGATGGAGTAGACCCCTCAGAAGAAGCGATGCTCTGCCGTTGACATGCTCTATGTCCCAACCCCACTGGCTGGAGCTCAGGCGAACAAAGGCACTGTGTGCGCACTGTGTCTCCGTCCAATGGGAGCCTCGCAGAGCCGCAGCTGAGGATCAGAGTAGGAATTCGACAGTGCAGAGAGCTGCTCCTCCCCAACTTGCAGGGCCTGTATCAGCCACATCAGGGCGGGCACTGGCTGATTCACACCTCGCACTAATACAATGCTGATTACCCACTGGGTGCCAGTCAGGGACCAAGAAGGAACATTCCCTGCAGAATCTGGGGGGATATTCCTTGCCTAAGACAAGGTTCAGGGCGGCTGCTTCTATCACCTGTTGGTGAATTTCCATGTTGATACCATGACAGCATTTGCCTGCTGGCAGGCGGGACTCTAGGAACAACATGTTGGGCCAACAGAGTTATGGCAGGAGAGAATCTGACTGATTTCTCTGATCCTCCTCATTTACCCCTGATACTAATGTGGTTACTCCAGATTTACACTGGGATAATGTAAAGGACAATCAGACTTAGGCCCGTCACATTTAAAAACCATTAATCCAAAAGGATCCTGTGGCAAGGCAGGGGTAAAACCCCCTTGAATGCCCGGCTCCCGTTAGCTAAGCCCTGCTTTCTGGCAGGAGGGCCGGGGCAGAGGCTTGAAGCAGCCAGCAGGATGCCCAGCTGTGGGCCATAACAAGGGCTGGCTCACAGCAGCAGGCTGGGCTAAGGGGTCACAGCTGAGGCTGCAAACTGAGAGGGCTGGAAAAGCCCTGAGCTGAACTCAATTTGGCTGGGTGAGTCCAGAAGGGAACTGGAGGCTGCTGCTCTGTCTCCTCACTGCAGGCAGGGCACCTCAGAGGCCTGGAGACTCTGTACCCAGACACAAGGAGGGTAACCGTTGGGGGACCAAGGGGAGCACTTTCTTGCACTGAAGCCACTGGTATACACTGTAAATAAAGGACACTAGGGTGAAGCACCAGAAGAGGGTGCGAAGACTTATTTCTATCAGACAGGGCACAGGGGAAAGAGAGAGAGACCTGTTTGCAGACCCTGTGACAGATCCCAATGAGCTTAAGAAGCTGACCTTCAAATTCTACATGGGGATCACCTCACTTACCACTCAAATGGAGCTGTCTCGGGGGGGTGGGGGGAACACTGCAACTTTTTAACAGCACACACAACGGTAGGTTTATAGAATATCTGTATGGTTCTGAATTTGGATTCAGATCCAAATTTAGCACTTTAGGACCCTATTTCCAGAGTAAAGAGAAAAGAACACACAAAAAACAGTGGCAAAGAACAGCTTGGAGTTATATAGCATGGATCACAGTTGGAGATCGGCTACACTAAGGATCAGTTTCTCTAAAGAGCTGTGCTCCATTTAGGTAGCATAATAAATGGCCAGATTTTCCAAAAGACAGCACATTTAGGTGTGAAGCCCTTAGAGAACTGGCTCCCAGTCCTGGGCACTGAGCATTTGTAAATCTGGCCTTCGGATCTTTAGAAAATCTAGGGTCTATAAATGCTAGAAAAGCTACAGCAGCACAGCTGCAGCATAGAGACTTACTACAGCAATGGAAGGTGTTTGTCCATCGATACAATAAATCCACCTCGCCTACCAATGTCCAGAGTGGGTTATATGGTGGCTTAATTACATTGCACAGGGTGTGAAATTGTTCACAACACTAAGCCATGTAGCTTTGAGCCAACCTAACTTTGTAATGTAGACCAGCCTCTAGTCTTACAGATTTGCAGGACCATGCCCTACGTTTGTGAAGTGCTTTGGGATCCTTTAGGGGATAGTTGCTGTATAAACATAAAATACTAGGCTTAATTCCAATCTCATCCATTTTACACCAGAGTAAATGACTCAATCACGCCCACTATGATTTTGCAGAGAGGAAGTTTGTAGCATGGGAGCTAACAGCTTATTTCTGATATCCACAGTAAATTATATTAAGGGACTGAAATACAGTGGATGATGCCAGAATAAAGAAATAATAATCTTCCTTAAAAGTATCTCACTTATTTACTGACGCACATTTTGTTGATGGATCTTTCTCCTCTTCACTGGGGTCGTACTCTTATTCTTCTCATTTGCCCTAGTGTCCATCTGAAGTAATTCCACCAAGAACAGAACCGGTGTAACCAAGGACAGAACTGGACCCTGTCAGTCTACGAACGGTGACGCGTGCTGTATAAAACCCTGGGGTGAAAGCTTGCAGGGTCTGATCCCCTGCCTCAGTTGCCACTTGCACCTGTGCAAAGTGAGTACAAAGTAGGTACAAACACATTACCCGTGGTGGGAGTGGAAGACGGTGCTTTGGAAGGACTTCGCACTCCTTATGCACAGGTGCAAATGACACTTGTTGTGAAGCACCAGATAATCAGATTCCTGGAGTTGTTTTTACTGACCATTCCTGTATCTACCAACAGACATCAACTCCCTATGCCTCGGGACAGTTGCTTGGCAACAGGGGGTATTTTCCAAAGTTGCACACAGCCACAGCTTAGCAACTGACCAGGTTTGTGGAAGCTGCCTGTTACCAGGCACCGCTGCGCTTGCCCAGAAGCTAATTTATCTCTCTGTTGGCTCAGTACGCCCCATGCCATAATAAAATGTGCCCGCAGTTATTTATACAGAAGGAATGTCAGCCTAACTCCCAGCACTGCGTATGGCTCAGCTTCTCCTTCCCACATCAAGATGCTGCCATTTTGATCTACCCATGCCCCCGTCTCCTTCCATCCAGATCTCCCAAGCACTGGGACCCTCCTTGTCACCGAATGTCTCTGAGCAAGTCTGAGCCACTTAATCAGTGGAAGCAAACAAAATAAAAACTAGGGCTAAAAATAAAGCTCCTAACGAGCCAGTGTCCAGATATAGCACATGCAAAGCACATAGGTTGGCTCAGGTTACAGGCCCCTGCCCTAGCCAAGGGGAACCAACTGCCAGCCTTATCGTGGTACTCACTGGGAGGCAGAGAAGGAGGCACTACAGGCACCCCTATAGGCCTCATGCAAGGTTCCCCTGCACGGGGGTGAATTTCAAGGCTTATATGAGACTTCAGCAGCTCTTTGTGCTGGCCCCTCCGCTCTGAATTTCACTCCGTGCACACGGCGTGTTCCAGACAGATGGGAGAGAAGGAAGGGACGCTACCTCTTCAATCCCAGTCTACGTTTCTGGTGAGTGGCTGACAGAGATTTACACTGGCAGGAGCACTGTCCCGCATTGCAGAGACGACGCTGGGCCTCATCATAGAAGACACATTTAAGGCACTGTAAATACTACATCTATAGAAGGACTACAGATAAAAGCTGCAAGGCAGAGGGGCCAATGCAATATCCTGGGCACGGATAATATACATTCAGTTGCCCAGGCAGACACACGGCACCATTCTTTCAGGGCACAGTCTGAGTGCCCAGGGCAGAACAGCTGCGCTGTTACAGGGAGGTGAGGTGAGGCTGTGTGATCTGGTGTCACTGATACATCAGCTTTATAAGGAGTCACTCTGATTTACATCCCTGGGCATCGGGCACTGGATGCTACGCACAGGCGACTAGGATCCCCTATTGAATAACAGATTTGCCTGGGGTGTCCCACAGTCCTAGAGCACAAGCACAAGAAACAGGGGTGCTGTGGTACCCCCTAGTCTGAAGTGCTTTCCATCATATGCAGGGTTTACAGTCTGGTTCAATGACTCTCAGCTCCCCTACTATACAAAATTGTTCCAGCCCCTCGGAACACAGGGAGCCAGAGTGCCTGCCCCAGAGACTGATCCACAGCGCCATGTACAGCAGGGCAAGCTTCCTATATACTGCCCCACAACCCTGCTCTCCAAGGATCTCTAGGGAGCAGAGGAAAGCCTCTCCGCTCAGTCACCCAACCCAAGGACTAACTGTGGTGCCTTCGACACATTTCAGCTGGAGACTGAACTACGAGCCACCAAACTCATTCCACGCAGGCCCAGTGAACATATATGAACTGGAGGCCAAGAATGGGGAGGCTCAATGGCCCATTGCTAATCCCAAGCTACCCAGCCATGGCTGATCATGGCGTTTTATGAATGGAAAGATCAATTAGAATATCGACTCCCCAAGCAGTGGAAAGATTGCTACAGGTAGCCAATGGGGAGCGGGGAAGGCCTGGTAGGTGGGGGGAAATCTGGCCTTTGACACTCAGTTTGTGCTGCTTCACTGATAAACACGGGTGTTTAGGAAAGGAAACAGAAAAAGAAAGAAATGAAAATAACTGTTTCTTTATATATATATATATATATATATTAAAAAAAAAGCAATCTTCCTTCCTTGTTTCTCTTTTCTGAATGCCACTAAGGGAAGGAAAGGGCAGTGCCCACCAAGGCTCGGCACCAAAAGCCTCGCATAGTTTTGGCAGAGGCCCAGGAGGCAGACCCAAGAGATATATAGACACGCCTGAAAAACAGGGGCACCCAAACTCAGCCCAACCAAGCAGCTGCTACTGGCTCAGAGCCACACCCAGTTTCCGAGGCCCTAAAAAAACCACAGGCGATCACCACCATCCTCGAGTTTAAGACATAGGGACAGCCCACGGAGACTCTGGGGCCCAGTGACACAGGCCTCAGCTCACGGTTTAGAAGTTGGGGGTCCCAGGCTGATGAGGTGGGGGAGAGGAATCCGAGTGCTCCTGCTCTAAATTTGTGCCACCGGCAATGGACATCCTGGATACCAGAGCCAGGAGGAGTTAAAGAGCGGGCTCCACTCACAGCTGGCACAGATGCCGCTGCACCGCTCAGCTGGTTATTCCAAACTGAGCTCACTGCCACAGTGCACAGTTGTAGCAAACAGGCCCTGCACCGTCTCCCAGCAGGCCCCCTCCAGCCAGCCTAGACCGAGTGCTGCAGATGGCACGGAGCGAAGCGTTCTATCCCATAGAGTGCTCCTGCTGTGCTTGTCACACAGCGAAGGCTGCATGGCAAAGCAGGTGTAGGCCGGGCTTCCAGCTGCACCCCCGCATCACCCAGTGGCACAGCAGTGGCACTGGCGTGCACCACGGGGATGGACGGGGAGCAGCCACGAGGGAGGCACACAGACGTACGGGTGACAAAATCGCCCCGATTCCCTTCTGAATCAAACGCCTGCTTGTCCGGTTCAGAACGCCAAGTTGCTAAGAACCAGCAACCGAGACAGGGCGCCAGAGCAGAGACACTTACTCTGCATTGAGATTTGCTCCTGACCTCACCCCTCCGCGACCGGTGGCTTTGGTTTGTTCTCATTTTCCCCGCTATGAGATTGTAATGACAACAGACAGCCGAAAGCTCGGACATCCCGCTTCCTCTGGACAGCTCCCCTTGCCCTCTGAACCCCAATCCCACAATCACAGTGCGCTCTGGGAACACCACCAAGTTTCAGAGCCTTTTCCCTCCCCACCCAGAGCTGGCTACTCTCCTACAAGGCATGCCAGGAACACAGCCCTGAAAACCACACCCGCTTTCAGCCCCGCTTCCAGCTCTGTCATCACATAGTCCCACAGGCACCCTCTGCACCCGCACCCCCCCTCTCCTGCCCTGCAGGGACAGCCACTTGCTCTGCTCTATCTGGCACCTGCTGGGCACGGGGAAGGAGGAACGTGCCACGCACCCGCTGCTCACGAGTCTCGTTACCTGAATGCCGAGCGTGGCTCCCCCCAGCCAGGAATCGTCGAGAGATGAGATCAGATCCTCTCTACGATGGGCACACCCAGCAGCATCCCCCCCTCGCTGCCCGGGTAAATCTGTCTGACTCTTACGCCGCTCCTGCGTTTCCTCATTTCCGCAGGGCCCTGCTTTTAATGTAGCGCCCGGCAGCAGCGGGGGGAGAGGAAGTTGCAAAAGGCCCCCGGGACGGCTTGTCTCATTCTCTTAACGTGACGAAGAAATTACCAAGCCGGGCTAAAATAAATAAATAAATAGACCCACAGGCCACGAGGCTTCACCACAGCTCCAGCCCTCCTCCCGTACGCTCCGTGAGCTCTCCGTTTCCCACACCTCCCAACTGCTGCCCGCTAGCTGGAGGGGAGGAGAGCAGCCACCTGTGATGTGTAGGAAGGGGGCAGAGCTGCGGCAGTCATGCTCAGATGCCCCTTGCATGGGGACAGGAGGTCGCGAGCGGATGTCTATAGTTCCTCCCTGCCAGCACATAAGGCTTCGGCAGCTCGGTTCAACCAGGGCATAGTCTTATCATGGCACTAGTAACTAATATTACCCGGTATTATCCAAGGAGCTCACAGGGCTTTGCGGCCATAAATCAATTCATTAAGCTTCACAACCCACCACACAAGACAGGTCATTATCCTCCTTTTACAGATATGCAAACCAAGACATGAAGCAAAGCTACAGAAATTGCCGGAGGCCACACAAGAAGTCAGCGGCAGAGCCAAGAATAGAACCAAGGCGGCCTGATTCCCAGTTCTCTGCTCTAACCATTAGTCCCACACACCTCCCCTAGAGGCTAATGAGCTTCCATTGAACCATACTCCACCCTTCCTTTGCAACTTCTGCCCACGGATATTAAAGCACTATACAGACATTCATTAACCAAGCCATGCAACACCTGTGTGTGGCAGGAATTACCAGCTACATTTTACTGACAGGGAAACTGAGGCAAAGACAGGTGATGTGACTTACCCAGGAGCAGGGGGATGCCAGCCCCCACACCTGTACTTTCGGCACTAGACTTGCCCTTTGTCCAAATGGCACTCAAAGCACTTTACAAATTTGGAGGACTCAGAGTTTCCACAGCTGAAATGCAGCTGCCTTTAGGGAAGGAGACACTTAGCAGCAGCATAGCAATTCTGAGCAGCAGCAGGAAGAATCGTGGATCTAACTGAAACTGCAGGGGAAGAGGGTGGAATTTTAATGGGAAGGATCCAGTCACCCAAGTTGGAATTTGCCCGGGACCCTGAGACTAACACCCTTATTGTTGCAAAAAATGCCATGTGATTCTTATTGATAATGAGGGTCAGGGCCTTGATTTCACATCTCGCTCCAAAGATGGCACTTCTGGCAGCAGAGAAACCCCTGATATTATGCAATCAAGTGTTGTTACGTTGGGTAGAGTAGGTCAGTGACAGGGTTAACGAAACAGAGGCTGCTGATTTCAGGTCACATGGCCACAATTGGTGAAAAGCCATGGGACCAACTCCTCTCTCACACAGACCTTGCTTACACTACCTTCTCCGGTAAAACTCCCCCGATTTCCCCCTAGAACTCCCCCTTGCTATCACCAGCAGGGCGCTATCAACGGAGCCCTAGAGTAGACACGGTGACAGCATTTTAACCTTTGCATCACCTAGACCTGCTCTGAGCAGGGCTAGACATCCCGATGGCCAGACTCGCCAACCAGAGTCCTGCCTACCCTTGTTGTCCTACCACCCGTGGGAGCAATGATGGGGAAGACAGCGAATATGCACACTCATAGCAAAGCTGGGGAATTCAAAGGGAAACAAGGTGCATTTCAGAGATGAGTGAGCTCTGCTATTTGCGTTTGCCCTTGCAAATGAATCGCATTCTAGTCCAGTGGCTGGGTCTATTTAGTCAGATCCTGTGCAAGTGTAGTTCCACTACTTTCAAGGGAGCTGTGCTGATTTATGCCGGCTGAGGATCAGGACATGAGCTGGGTCCCCAGCCAGGTTGTTAAGAGCTAACGTAGGTTTAAGTCAACACCCTGAGCCAAGTCCTGCTTTGCAGCTTGCAGACTCAGTGCTACCAAGGCAAAGAGGACATTGACTGTTGCCCCCAGTGTGAATAAGGGGAGAAGCCCGGTGTGCTGGAGTTTTACACCTACCTTGCACAGGTATTAATGATACACCAGGGGCCTGATTCTCCCTGCACCCTGGGGAATCATTTCTGCCAGGGCAGAGCAGGTGTAAATCGTGGCCACTCCCACTCACTAGTGTTTTACGCTCCCTTGTGCGCAAAGTGACTGAGTGCACAAGGTGCTGGAATCACGAAGAATCAGAGCGTAGAATTTCCACTGGCATGGGGCACAGCCGTCAGCTCCCATCTAGACAGGTACAAAGTCTGGCCCCCAAGTTCAGGGGGCCTTGATGGGGAGGAGGTGCGGCATTGGCTTGGCCTCGTCTCTGCTGCTAACAATCCAAGCCCCTGTCCATTCTGAACACACAAACCTGTAGTCGCACATTTTTTGATCTCCCTGGGCCTGGTGTTCTCCCACCCACCCACCATTTGTGGTTTGCACAAGCTGGGGGTGGAGGAGAAGCACAACCACTGCAGCTTTTGCCCCCAAAGGAGGGCAACCCACATGAAATAGCACTGGCCTGTCAGGGGCAAACGAGCAGGCCAAATGGCCGCACTCAGAAAGACGGTGCCTGTGGAAAATTGGGGGTGAGCAGATGGGGGAGCAGCAGTGGCTACACACAGAAACCCCACTGCAGCATTTCCCCTGCCCCTTGGCACACCCACTGCGGACAGCGACCAGGTCACAAGGCAGGACATTTATAGCTGGCTCCCATACTCCGAGGAAAGGATGGTGGCTCTTGCGTGCACACAGCCAGCTGTTCCTTCCCCTTCCCCAACTCCCCCGCCCATGAATATCTGCCACCACCCAGGCTTCACCAGCAGGAACCTCGTGCTCCCTGCGGCCAGCGGAATGCTCCAGAGACACAACGGTAGCTCAAACAGATGCGGCATTGAGGCCGGGAGCCGCTCCCTCCAAGCTGGCACCGGCGGGAACCCCCGGGGCGAGAGTCCGATTCAGAGCGGGCCAGCGACAACGACTCAGTGTGAAGGCTCACACAGCTGGCTCCACTGCCCAAGGACTCCAATACACACCCTCCCTTGTGGAGAGTCTATTGACCGCCTCCCCGCTTTGTGTTTGGGGTCAGAGAGGTCCCCACGGCAGGGCTCCTGCTGCCAGTATTCCCAAGCCAGCTGAATCTTTATCTTTTCATTTGTCTGTGGATTTAAATAGCGAGGAAGGACACCGAAGGCCTCTGTTTATTTACCATTCAATGCATAAGTCCCGTTCACACCGCTCACAATTGGGCATCTACAACTGCAAGCCAGGGGCTAGTTCTCTTCCCGTGCGGATGGGACACAGATCTCCTGGGCATCCTATGCCCCTCGCCCCCAGCTTGGGGGTTTAGCTGGCTGATGACAGGAGCCCCAAAGTCACCCGCAGGGTCAGGGAAATCAGACACACCTTATTGATTCAAAGTTGGTTCAGCGCTGGTGAAAGGTGCCGGATTGACGGCTCTGGAGAATGGAGTCCCCCACTACGCGCACAGAGCAGGGACAACACTGGAAGCTGCACGGCAGGCTTCCTGCAGTGGCCCCAGCCTTCCCCTGGCGGGACCCTGTGGGGGCGTGAGTGGGAAGTTCAGGGTCCATGGCCCTTCCAGTCCTTGCCCCTCCTGTTAGGCTGATGCAAGGGTCGGCCTCCCCTTCTCCCTCCCCCGCCACATAATGGCAACCTGGGCACCTGTCTGCTTCCCAACAGAGCGACTCCCACCTTGATCACCTAGACAGAAACAACTCTGGTCCCTATGACCCGGGTGGGATCAGAACTGGTGCCAGGCTCCACAGCCCATCTCCAAGCCAGTCGATTTGCCGCAACACACATCTCTCAGTGCGCCACAGCAACGAAGGGGCTGGTCCAACTCATCCTGCCCCCTCTCCAAAGGCCTGATGCTGACAGATTCCAAACTGTCATGCCCTGCGATTCCCAGGATCAGGCCCAAAATGAGTGGCGAGAAGAGACCAAACGCCTCCTCACCCAAGCCCTCTGAAACAGAAGGCTCAAAGCAGATAGCACCAGAGGCGCGTCCCACCCCAGGCAGGCATGAGAGGAACACTATGGACAAGGGGCTAGTGTCCCCAAGGGGTGGATGTCTTGTTTTACGTGGGGGAGCATAGGGCAAACCTGAGGAGACGTATCCCATGCGCCCCACACTGAGACGACGACCGGCTGCTTATTTACAGCCCTCGGCAGGTCCTGGGAGGCTGTATCATCGGAAAGCCATCTCTGTGGTTCGGGCTAGTTTCCCGTGAGGCTATGTCTCTTCACACACTGAACACTGAAGGGAGGGCTGGCCCGTGAGACACAGGAGGAGAGATTAGATGATCTAATGGTCCCTTCTGGCCTTAAACTCTAGGACTGATCCGTAGTACTTTCTCCACAGCACCTGCCATCTTTGTGGTGCTTCTCAGACACAGGAAAGCCCTCCATGACCCCAGAAAGGCCAATGACAATAGAAGGTTGCACTTGCCGGGGTCCCTGCTGCAAGCTGGTGGTGTGTTGGGGCGCCAGCAGTATAGTTTGGGTGCACTAATAGTGAAAGAGCCGACTGCTGGTGCACTGGAGAAGCAGCAGTGGCATATTTATGGAGTGCTGGTGGTGAATTGGCAGGGCAGCCTTAGTATGCTATTAATGTACCACAGTTCACTGCTGGCATACAAGTCATGCACCACCACTGGTGTGGTGATGGTGCACCACTGGCACACTACCTATGCACCGTGGATGTACTACCTGTGTACTGGCATACCAGTTGTGCACTGGTAGTATATCAGTAATGTCTGAGCTCCACACCACTTGCACACTCACTGTGCATTCATGATTCACCACCAACATACTATTACTATTGTCACGCTAGTGACATTTTGTGGTGGGCACTACTGGACAGTTCAACCAACTCACTCTCCAATCCAATCCCATCCAGTGCAGGCCCCAAGACTAAGCAATGTGGGCACAGTACAGGTGACACACCTATGTGGAAGCAAGGCCCTGGTGCTCGCCAGTAGATGAAACAGGAAAGAAACCTGCCAACCAGTCACTTGGCTCTGTGAAAGGGCTGAGACACAAGGGGACAGAGACCAAGATAGAAAGCTAATTGATGATGATGTTTCCAAACATCCTTGGCACCCAGCTGTATAAGCCCAGTGGCAAACTGTGAAATTCTGCCCTCGCTACCTCACAGCTGAAGCAGGCAGGGGCGGAGAGATCGATTAGGCAGATGGACAGAAGACAACCGCCCACAGCTGTATGGGAGGCATCCTGGGCTGGGCCCCCTTCATGTCACTGGGGACACGCAGCCTTGAAAGGGAGAAGCGGCCCTTTAACAGGCCTGGCAGGCCCCCCGGAGTCCTCCAGGAGGGGAGACCTTAGCAAATAAGGGCAGAAGGCCAACAAGCGACTGAGTCACAGGGCCTGTTTTTAGCTCCAGCATCTCAGCAACATGGACCGCTGTGTTGTTAACAGGCACTTGGGTTAGGGGCCAAATGTTTTCCCTTCCTTACTTTAAATACCACAGTCAGAAGCAGCCCAGACATTTAGCAGTGAAAACATCACCCCTCCAGGCGGCCGGGCAGCAAAACCTGTGCAACAGCAGGACCTGGATCGAGGGGGACACACAAGCCCCATTTCTCCCAGGTGCACCTCCACTTGTGTCAGGGTTACCAGAGCATCCGCAGCTACCTGAACTGGACAGGTGCTGCTCCGGGCACACAGCAGGATCCGTTTCTGACCCAACGTGCCAGGTACATCCGCCCCCTTGGACGAACCGTCATGGCCCTGGCTGTCCTCTGTGGCAGCAGTGACAGGTTAATAAATGCAGCTTTCTAAACCTGCCAGTGCCCTCACCCTCATCCTAGGTGAGGGAAAGCAAACCCCGGACAGAGACATCAATGATCAACCACATTTCAAAGCATGGCCCCCAGCCCTGCTGGAGGTCGTGGCCTCCAAGGTGCCCGTCTGTAGGAGGGGGAAGGCACCCCATGCCGCCCCTAGCATCTGGTCTTCCTCAAACACTGAGTGCCTTTGCACTCATTCCCCTCGCCCCTTGACTTAGGAACCATGCAACTGCTGCAAAGGTCGCTGGGTACGCACTCAAGGCAAACCAGGCACAAGCTGCTGGAAGGGGGTATGGAAAAGACAGTCAGGGATCCCCATAGCAGATCAACCCAGTGTTCTGCTCTGCCCGGGGATCTAGCCACCAACAGACAGTGCTTCAGTGCAAAGGGAGAACTACTCCCTAGTGCACCTGGCTGGCTGTGCGCTCACAAAGAGGGGCGGCAATCCCCCGCCAGAATTCAACATCACAAGCCAGGCGGCGAGGGAGCGGGAGGGAAGGGGGCAAGTGAGCAAAGCTCACTGAAACTCGGTCCTAACCAAGTCACAAGACCACACAGTCTGGAGACATTGCAAGAGATCAATCCTCCATTTAAGATAAATCAGCTCCAGTTCAGTGACCCAGAAAACAAGGCAAAGGGAACCCAGCAATGCCCAGGGACTGAGTGTTTAAAATCTCTCCCATCCTTTTTACCCTTGAGCAAAGGGAAAAAATCAGAATGATCTTGGCCAAACCCTTGGGAAAGACTCACCCCACATACATGGGGGAAATGGCAGCTCTTCAGATTAATTTCAGCAAAGGCCGCACTTTCTAATGGCTACCCCTGGAGGAGCAACCCCTGTATGGGTCTTGCGGCGGGGGATGAGAGAGGCAGGAACCTATAAAAAAGAAGGATCATGGTCCAGTAGTTAGCCCAGAAGACTGAAACTCAAGCAAAACCTGATCCTGCTCTGACTCAGACAGGTTAAAAGAGATACGGCAATGTAAACTAGAGCTAATGGGGATCTGAATCAGATCAGTACACTAGGTCTGAGATCGCATTGTGACTCCTTGATCTGGGAATTACAGCTCCGGCTCAAAGTGTAGATATACCTGCTAGCTCCTGGCAATCCCGAACGAAAGGGACAAAGCATCCAGTCACTGAGGGAGCCCTGTACCCCTTCCTAAGGGAGGCAGGTCTACAAGAAACCTCCATCCATTCCCCTCATCTCCCCTCACCTTGGCTGTTTTGGAAGATGCACCGCAGTGCTGGGAAGCAGGTAGTATTTATAAACGTGCATCCGCCAGCCCCCACTGGGCCGCCGGGAGGGTTAACACAAGGTGGATTGCATGTAATTGTACCATGCCTGCGGCGCCCCATGAGTCCTCAGCCTCTCTAGACACAGGAGCTGCAGCTGTTGCTCATACCCAATAATAAACAAGTCAAAGGACAGAGCGTGACTTGACTTCCCAAATAGCCCTCACAACTGTCCCTGCTCTCACACCCAGATCTACCTTTGTCCCAGCCCCGAGCCCACTTCTCAGGCATGTTAATTAACGGAGGGCAGAGTTCCCAGCTGTAAAAATGTAACTGACAAAGGAGAATTCAGCAACACCAGCTTTGCTCCTTTCCCTGCCCTTCCCCCCATCCCCTCCCCCTGGTGGGGTCAAGAGCTGCCGCAAGGCTCTGACTATCAGGTGCCAACTCAGTCACTAGCGAGCCGAGAGATTCTGGCCCCAGCAGCGGTGTCTGATTATCAGCACTGTCGCTTAGCTTCCTCAATGAGTGTATGGTGAGGAGAGGCCTGGGGTGCGAAGGGACAGAGCCTACGAAAGGGACAATCCAGAGGAGCAGAAGGGCCCAGGCTGGAGTCCTGAAAGACAAAAGAGAAGGGCCTTCGCATGGAGGAGATGGATCAGGCCCCTATGCCCTGAATCTGTTTCAGATGAGGAAAGAGGGGAGATGACAGGGCTGTATTTCCCACATTAGTGGCTATTAAATACATTTAGTGGCTTGGAAAATATCTGGCAATTCGACTGACACAAGGGCGCTCACCTCATTCTCCTCACACCCCTCCGGCTTGAGCGAGAGCTTTACAGGGTAATAGCATGGAACAGCTCCCTCCGCGCTAGGTTACACACCTCTGCGGTCCCAATTCATTGGGCATCTTCTGGGTGCCTCATGCCAGGGATAGGGTGTGACAGACAAGGTGTGGTTCTCCTCTCACCGGCCCCACCCCAGTCACTCCATGCTGAAACCAAACCTCACCCATCACACCCAATCTCTTCCCTCAAAGACGAAGACTAAGTCCAGAAGGGACCATTATGATCATCTAGTGCCTGACCTCCTGCACAATGCAGGCCACAGAATCTCACTCACCCACTCCTGTAATAAACCCCTAACTGATGGCTGGGCTATTGAAGTCCTCAAATCATGGTTTAAAGATTTCAACGTGCAGAGAGTCCTCCAGCAAGTGAACCATGCCCCACGCTGCAGAGGAAGGCAAAAAAACCCCAGGGCCTCTGCCAATCTGTCCAGGTGGAAAATGTCTTCCCAACCCCAAATATGGCGAACAGCTAAACCCTGAGCATGTGGGCAAGACTCACCAGCCAGACATCCAGGAAAGAATTCTCTGTAGTAACTCAGATCCCACCCCGTCTACCATCCCATCACAGGCCATTGGGCATACTTACCGTTAAGTCAAAGGTCAATTAATTGCCAAAATTAGGCTAATCGATCATACCATCCACTTCATAAATTTATAAAGCTTAATCTTGAAGTCAGAAATGTCTTTTGCCCCCAGTGCTTTCTGGAAGGCTGTTCCAGAACTTCACGGTACACAATGGAAAAATATTTCCACCAAGGATAAACAAAATTTACAGAGAGGCAAAGTAAGAAAAATGCTGTTTGAGAATTCAGGGTTTGATTTAATGTTGTTGAAACATGAATTGCCATATCAGAATATACAAAATAAACAACTATAAAGTTTGAACTTTAACATTTATGATCATTAAGTAGTCTGACCACCACCACCCCATAATTTGGCACATCTGTGAACATTAAAATTGATAATTGAAAAAATTAAGAATGCTTAAAAATAAACATTGATAGTCATTCAAAATTATAAAAAAGGTAAAATTGAATTCTGCCAGACCTAAGCATAATGAATCTACACAAGGGACAAGATTGAGGTTCGGTATACAATCTTAATTGTCATTTTCTGACTGGAGAGTTTAGCCATGCAACTTGAATTTTTAATATATTTTCCATCCCTCTGGATTTTAGTGTCTTTCATACAACCTGTATTTAAATGCTTTGCACAAGTGAAAAAGCAGACTGTGTATACAGTATTAAGTTAGAGAAAACAGTGGTGCGGGGAAAGTGGCCTTCAGTCTTGGAGAACATGCTCTAAAGCTAGTGCTGTTCTCAGTGATTCAGGAAGCCAGAGGAATCTCTTCCCATTCCCTCCCACCTTTCCAGAAAGACTCCTCTATTCTCTGGCTGAAAACATGTCTTTCCAGCCACGGAAGGGGAGCATATATCTGTTCCTTTCCCCCCTTCCCCCCACCCGCCCGCCCTCTGGCTTGCCTGTGGTTTTACATTATCATCTGCTAATATTACAACACACTGTTTACCTCAGTCTTGCTGCAGCTTTGAGGCCCGATAGTTCCCACCAGGCTGCTGGGGAGTCTGACAAATCAGTTAGCTGACTGGTTGCTCTGATTCCAGCCCGCACCAAGGAGGCACACTGCTCTCAGAAATACAAAGGATGAATCAGCAATTCCCTCCCCCATCGAAAACTCACCCACATTAAACACTTGACTGGCTTACTTTTCACCATGGATGGCACAAGTGCTGGTAGTAAGCATCTATGGAGCTAGCCTCACCATGCAATGGTTAAGCCAGCCTGGTCAGTTTCACTTTCTGTTTCTGCAAAGTTTCCCTTCCTGGTTCTCATGCAACAACTGCCCAGTTGCACTTAGCTTTCAACCCTCTCAGGGGGCTATTTACATCCAAAACAGAGCTACCCACCTATCACAATGATGGGGGAGAACAACAGATAGATTAGATTAGATGCACGTAATACAATAAAATCTTCACGTAGGAAACCTGAAATATTCTGGGATTCCTTCCTTAAGCATAAATGACGAAACTATCCATAACTTCAGTTTCAGGATTCTTTATTTCTGGAGCAAATGTTCAACAGTACAAGCGGGGAGACACTTAATCTGCATGCAACATTAATGACTCTGTGTCTTGGGATTTATCTATACAAGAAAGCTGCACCAATTTAATTTAAGATATGAACTTAAACAGATTAGACCAGGAGTAGGCAACCTATGGCACGCAAGCTATTTTTCAGTGGCAGTCACACTGCCTGGGTCCTGGCCACTGGTCTGGGAAGGGGGCTCTGCATTTTAATTTAATTTTAAATGTAGCTTCTTAAACATTTTAAAAATGTTATTTACTTTACATACAATAGTTTATTTATATATTAAAGACTTATAGAAAGAGACCTTCTAAAAATGTTAAAATGTATTACTGGCACACGAAACCTTAAATTAGAGTGAATAAATGAAGACTTGGCACACCACTTCTGAAAGGTCGCCGACTCCTGGATTAGATTGCAAGCAAAGGCTGTCGTTTTGTTCTGTGCCTGTGCCGTGCCTAGAACAATGGGGGCTGGATCCCAGATTCAAGTTCCCAACTGCTCCCGCAATACAAAAAATAATAATTCTAGTTTAACTGGTCACACCCCTGTGTGAATACTTTTATTCCAATAAAAAAGTGGCATTTTTCAGTTTCACTTACGTTGACTGGGAACAGGTTTCAGACAAATCAGGCTAAGCCACTCTTAAACCAAAACAAGACCATCAACAATGGCATTCACACCAGTTTAATTATATTACTTTAAAAACTGATTTAAGTTAAACCAGTGCAATGCTCCCGTGTAGATAAGACCCGGGACGGTGGACATGGATAGAGAGATGCAGAGAAATGCAATGAAATCCATTTCATGAGCATTTCCATTAGGTTTGAGCCCACCTTTTTTCTTCTATTGGACACACTATCCAGACAAAGTCTCTTTAAATCCTGGGCGTCCACATTCTGTTCTCCATTACAACCGTGGGACCACAGCAATGGCTGTAGGAACTGCATCAGCACTGCATTTGGCCGTAAGTTGTTTGAATTTCTTACGTATATATTTTAAATAAAAGCTTTAAAAAAAAGACAAAGCCACCACAAATCACTGAGGAGTTTTGCTTCTAAAATTAAAACAAAATAAAAATAAAAAAACACTCCAAAGCCTCATGCCAAGTTTGCCACACCAATTATGTCCATAAAAGTAAGTTTTTATACTACATAACCTGAGTTAGAGCTTAAGCATATCCAATAACCCCCCAAAACCTGCTGGATTTTGCCCTTGTTAATAATATATGATGAAACCTGATAATACATACTCAACAATAATAATAATACCTTAAGACTAACTTTTAGCCAAGAGTCTCAAGTCTTTCTAAAAATAATAATGAAATCTCACACATTCCCTGGGTTGCAGTTAAGTATTACCATCCTTATTTAGGTGGTTTTATTATCAATGTTCCCTCTAATTTTTGACAAGCCGCGTGCTCAAAAAAATTCTTCTGTGCAAATTTTTGTGCTTCTGTGCAAATTTTTGTGCGTGTAGTGTTTCGCCGTGTGCACAGGGTTTAGGATCTGTGTGCACGAGCAAAAACACACAGCTTAGACGGAACAGTGATTATTATCCCACTTAGGAAAACGGAGACACAGACAGAACACAGAAGGAGCAGCATCCTGGAGTTAAGCCACCCAGCCTTTGAAGGCCTCCCCAAAATATATGTCAAGGCTGGAGTATGGTCTAGATTCACAGATTTTTAAAATCAGAAGGCATTTGTGATCATCTAATCTGACCTCCGGTATAACACAGGCCCCAGAATTACACTTTTGTATCACAGACTCATAGACTTTAAGGTCAGAATGGACCATCATGATCATCTAGTCTTACCTCCTGCACATCACTGCCCACAGACCCTCACCCACTTGCTCCTGTAGTAGACCCACAGTCTCTGGTTGACTTCAAGAACTTGTGTCTGACTAAAGCACATCTTCCAGAAAAGCATCCAGTCTGGATCTGGACACCAAGAAATGGAGAATCACCAATAGTTCATTCCAATGGTGAATCACCAGCACTGTTAAAAATGCATTCCATATTTCTAATGGTCTAGTTAGTTAGAAACAGAGCAAGTTAACGACACAATCTGGAAAAGAATCCAGGAGTCAACTCAGCACCTATGGCCAGTGCTAAATTCACTTAAACTTTTCTGAAGTTACATTCTACTGAAGTTCTTGGACTGCCCTCATCACCATAATACAAACACTTCCCAGACGAGCACTGAGCAATATGACTAACATCCGTCACATGTGGTTCTCTCTCTCTCTCTCTCTCTCTTCCTCTATTCACAGGGAAATTATGTGGCATTTTTCTTTCTTTATAATATACTATCTATAGCAGGGTGGTGGGCAAACGTTTTGGCTCTAGGACCACATTGGGGTTCAAAATTGTGTGGAGGACCGGACAGGGAAGGCTTTCCTCCCCAGTCTGGTCCCGCCACCTATTGACCCACACCCACTTCTCACCCCGACTGACCCCCTCAATACACCCAATCCATCCAATCCCCTCACTCCTCGTTCCCTGATTGCCCTCTCCAGAGACGCCCCAACTCTAACTGCCCCCCCCAGGACCCAACCCCCACCTAAGCTCCCCCCTCCCACCCGCCCGCTCCTTGCTTGCCACACACTCCATCACGGGGAAGTGGGACTGCGGCTTGCCGTGCCAGGCTAGGTGCCCCACTGGCCCAGCCAGAGATCGCAGCCGGATAGTTTGCCCGCCCCGATCTATAGGTGCACTGTTTGTTTACATCAGCAAAAGTAATGTTGAAATGCAAAAAATTCAAAGAAGTTTGTAAAGCACTTTGGCATTTTTCAAGGTGATGTGTGCTATACAAACGTGAGATACCATTGCTATGGGGTAGTCAGCAGATGGCAATGTAAATCTGTGTAAAGGGGTTGAGGGGAGTTCCTTCGTGTTGGAGTCTTGATATGCTATATTTGTACTAGCTTTTTGAGGCAAATTACCTGGAAGGCACCGTTGCTAACAACAAGAAGGATTGGTCTCTGCCTTGATCTCTCTCTCTCACCTTAATTCTCAGTGCAGGGTTGCTTCTGGAGAACAGAACAGAGGTGTTTGGTCTGATATTTCTGAAAGACAGGATTGCCTGCATGCTGTTTGTGACCACCTGGGTTCCCAGACTGGTGTGTGTCTGTGTAAATAAACAAGTCACACTATGAAAACATCCTCTCTCTGTCTCACTGATTTCTCCTCCAACAGGAAACCTGCAAGGCCTCAAAATCTGTCTGGGGGCAGAGGCATGACATTATTATAAATCACAAGGGATCTTGCTGAGGAGGATATACGGAGAAAAAAGTTAACTCATACTTCTTGTCACTGTGATACATCAGGAAGAAAAATCCCTTTGTCTTCTAGCACATTAAAGCCCAAACTTCTCTTTCCACACTTGAGAAAGAATTTCCTGCTATTAAAATAAGAACAGCAAATTTGGACTCTCTAGCACGGTCCCCTCCAGCTTTCGTCTTCCTCTCAGTCACTATGCTGCTCACCAGAAACATTTCCTGGGAAACAGCCATCAGCTGCCAACTGGGAAGTGGGACAAGGCAGTGGGAATTGCCTACCGGTAATTTCCAAAAGTGGGAACAGGATTCTCCATGCTGATGCAACACAATCCTAACTTACAAGGTGCTAATATGGTACAGTTGGGTTACCATGGTTTCCCATGCTGGCACAGAATCCTGCAGGCATCAGTTGCCTTCTACAGGCTGGTGCACTATCAGGAGAGGCCTTCACTGCAACAGAACAATCTCTTGTTGTCACCATGGGGAAATGTAGTCTCCATATTCATCCAGTATCGACCATGAGCACAGGGACAATTGGTGTAGTCTAACTACGCCATCCACCGCTTCAAAAGCTGGTACCCCGGCACGTGTGCTTGCCTGCTACACAGCCCAGCAGCAATGATGTGCTTCAAGCCTCAACCCAGGCACTCTTTTACAATACTGTAATACTGTAATACTGAGTATATCAGCTTCTGCAGCTATAAAGTTCCTTGTAAATTTCCAAAAGCGAATACGGCGCCATGGCAGGCCCTGATGGGAAACAGTGACCCCAAGCCAGCATGTATCAGACCCAGGAAAACACAATCTCATGCTTCCTCCAGCCAGCTTTGCGTTTTTGCACGGGGGAGGGCTACAAAGAGAAGCATCCTGCCCTGGAAAATCACAGTTCCTGACACTGTGCCAGACTTGGAATCATGAAGTAAGCAGTATTATTGACAGACAGTATGGGCTAGCAGCTAGGGCACCAAATTGGAACTCAGGAGAGCGAGGTTCTACACCCAGCTCTACCGCTAACCTGCTGTCTGAGCTCCAGCAGGTCACTTCCCCTCTGTTTCCTCTCCCACCCTTTTCCCTCTAGGTGCTGCCACAACAAATATGTGCAACAATAACAAACATTACAATAGAAATAGATCACTGCCCCCTGGATACAGCTAGATCAGCCTGCCCAGAGAGAACTTATCCTTGGGGCTCATATACCTATGGCAAGGAAGCATCTGCATTAAGAATAGGCCAGGATACCCCCAGAGTCTTCACTCCCACTGCTATGACTTCCAGTTGCCCACATTCTCTCCTACCAGTATAATCCAGATCCTCCCCAGGATCAATTCCAGCAGGTGCCTTCAACAGACTTCTTTCTGCCAACTGGTGCTGCCTCCCTTCTTGAGTATGAGAAAGCATTATTGGTAAGTGAGGAAACAAAGAGAGGGATGCCCCTACCCCTGACCTCTCCTGTTTGGGAAACACACTTACCCAAGACAGGGGGGTTGTTAAAGACTAAGGACTTGGCCCTTTAAAATCAATGGGAGTTTTGCTATTGATTTCTGTGGGAGCAGCCGTAGGTTCTCGAGGGGGAATTTCTGTGGGAACCTTTTGATGAATTAGCAGCAGCATGTTTCAGGGTATCAAAAGCCTGAGAGGTAAGTCAAGTCTAAGAGGCCAAAAAAATGACTGGAGCAGAACTCCAGTTGGATTGCTCCCGACTATCTGAGTGGTTCTCTCTCTCTCTCTCTGGAACCCCCATTGCTCAGAACGGCTACATCCCATCAGAACAATGAAACAACTGACCAACAGGCAAAGGCTCATGAATGGAGGAGACAGAACTTTCACAAGAGATTGACCTAGACTGTGGAACTCACTGCCTCAAGCGACTGTCTCATTCCTTGCGCTCCCCCATCGGTATGTCTGTATCCACCTGTCATCTCTTGCCTAACACTTTGATTGTAAGCTCTTTGAGACAGGGACCATCTTCTTGTTGCATCTGTACAGCACCTAGTATAATTGGAACCTGAGCAATGACTCAGGCTCCTAGGTACTACCACAGTATATAGATAAAAAAGAACAACAATGAAAATAGACACACAGGCCTCACCATGCTTAGAACTTAATGCAACCCTCGGCTCTAAGACTCAGCTTTCTCCTAGCAATCATCTCATGCACACGCCACCCACCCACCCGAAGACAGACACGCAACGCAACACAACCACATGAACATGCAACACACCCACTTGCAGACACACAATTAATAAGACTATTTCTCCTACAGGCCAGGAGGGAAAAAGGAAGATTTTCAGTGCTATTTCTAAACAGATTTGGGGAGAGCTCAGACGCTACCCCAATGTTGGCCATATAAGCACCTTGACAGACCAAAATCTGCATTGTCAGTGTTGATGACAGAAATCTATATGGAGAAGAAAGTCTAATTCACCCTAGTTTTCTGTGTTTAATGCAGGCCTTTGCCCCTCAGTTAATCTCAGTGGGAGATTTACAAATAAGCCATATCTATGGACAGAAGCAGGGAGAAAGTGACCAAGAGCTAGCAACTCAGACACTCATGGCAAGGTGGAGTTCGATGGCCCTGAGATGGAATGAGTTTGTCAGTCCAGTCCCTTGCGGGCCCCATCCCAATTCTATTTCAAATAGGTTCCTTCATTGCCCTCCTCACTGCAGTGCTTCCATGCCTTCCAGGAGTGCGTTAAATGACATGACTAACAGGTGTGGTTCGCTCACTCTCTCATCCTTACCCAAGGGGGAGAACTGTGCCTGGAGGGGAGAGTTTGGTTTTTTTGTTTGTTTGGTTTTTTTGTGTGTGTGGTTTTTTGGGTTTTGTTTTTTTTTGGGGGGGGGGGGGGGTTAAAACGTCCGCACTGCTTTGTGCTCATGTCAGAGAAGGCAGGTTGAAGAAACGTACCTTGCAGTGGGAGGGAAAGATGGTGAAGTCTGTGACCTTTCTCTGTTCCTGTGGGAGTTCGTTCCACCCCTGTACCTGGCCTTGTCAGCAGGGAAAACAACCAAATAGGCTATGGAGAACTACTATTTAGGGGCCCCCTTAAAAGCGATTTGATGCATCATGATGGAGAAGCTTGCCCTGTCATGGCCCTGGCCGTACTCTGAACTAGAAGCGGTTATTCTCCAGGGCTGTCATTCTAGTAACTTTCACTAGGACTAAATGAGATTACAAGAAATAAGAGATCAAGTCACAGTCTGCAGTTCACCACCTAGTCTCCTCTCCAGAGCCTCCCAGTCAGCTACACGTATTGAGAGACTCTGTAAACCTCAGCTAATCATGTCATTAAAGCAATAACCAAACCCCTGGGAAAGCCATGCTGAGCCTGTGCTCCAGAGATCAGCAAAGAGCTGAATGCATCTTAACTGCCAGAATACTCTCAGCATCACTCACAGCCCAGGGCTGGCATCACACCACATGACTCAATGAGCAAAGTCAAGGCACCACAACGCTGCACAGAGCTTCCCAGCCCACCACACAGAGTCAAGCCATGAGACAGGAGGTAACCAGCACATGCCATAGCTAAAGCCATGACAGGAGAGCACCGGGTTTCCCAGGCTGAGCCCCACATGGTACTTCTCGGCAAGTGGGGAAAGGTTACAGGGGAAGCAGAAGGGCATTTACAGGAGTGGCCCTTCAACCCCTTTCCCCAGCGTAGTGCTGGGGAAGTCCCTTGCATTGCCTCCACACCCTCTCTGTGTTGAACTATACAATAAGTTTTGCAGCTGCTGCTGCAGGTCAAGCTTTACCGTTACATCCTCCAAACACAGAGCCACACAATGACTAATCACTTCAGTTCCTAGGAAATGCAGGGCTCTCTCTCTTCCCTTTCCAGACAGCGTTGCAGAGAGTCAACTGTCTCCCCAAGCTGACTTTGCAAACCTCATCGCAGGTTGGGAGGGGGGAGGGCCGCGGGGGCGATTTCAACCGCTGGGACATGTGCGCAGTGGGCCTGCTGCTCTGGATCCAAAAACGGAGGCTTCAAACAAAGCGCATGGAAACGCTGTTCCACCCAGCCACACCTTGGTGCAATTTCCTGCTGATAAGGGCAAACCCTGGAATCGGACATGCCCGCTGTCCCTTTGAAAACACCCCTGACCTCCTCTGCAAACACCCCTGATGTCAGAGTTTGTGTCTATAGACACACGAGCAGTTGTGTGTCTACAGGCACACGAGCTGACCTGCTGCCCTTTTGCTCACCCTCCCACAAAGTGACTGGCCCACAGGACACACACTGCTCACTAGTACCGCAGGAGCCTCTGCAGAAAGAGCTCAAGCAGCAACGCCAATGTTCAGATACCACAGCAATTCTCCTGGGATGAATCGAGAGGCAGAACTCTTTGGGGCAGAGAATGTATTTTCCGTACGACAATCAATTCAATAATAGAGTAGAATAGATCCACATGTACATTTATGTGTGCGAATACGGAGACAGACATAAATGCAAGAAGTTCCTTGAGTATATGCACTAGAGATGGGGGAGCCATTTGTAGTGAACAATCAGATGCATGAAGGAACCCAATGTGTTGGAGAAGAATCAACATGGCTTTTGTAAAGGGAAATCATGCCTCTCCAATCTATCAGAGCACAGAGAAGGGCAACAAAAGAGATTAGGTCTATTGGCCAACTTCCATACAATGGGAGATTAAAAAAGACCAGGATTGTCCATCTTTCTTACAAAGGAGATGACTACGGGGGGATAGCACCGAGATCTATAAAATCATGAATGGCATGGAGAAAAAGTGTTATTTACCCCTTCACATAAACTGAGAACTAGGGGTCACCCAGTTAAATTGATAGGCAGCAAATATAAACCAAACACAAAGAAATAGTTATTCACACAGCCTGTGGAACTCATTGCCAAGGGATGTTTTGAAAGCTCAAAGTATAACCGGGGTCAAAAAAGAATTAAATAAATTCCTGGAGGATAAGATGGTTTGATTGTTCATAAACCTCTGACTGCCTGAAGCTGGGACTGGATGACGGGATGGATCACTCAATAAATTCCCCTGTTCTTTTCATTCCCTCTGGGGCACCTGGCACTGGCCACTGTCAGAAGACAGGCTAGGGGCTATATGGACCATTGTTCTGACCCAATCTCATCACTCTTATGTTCTTAACAATTAATTGCAAGAGCTTAGCCCCTTTTTTCATCTGCAGATTATTCACCAGTAAACACTGAGCTGCTTGCTAAGGATTGCGCCCTCACTACTGCTTCAAGTATTTGGGATTCATTGTTTGCTTTTGGTGCTGCACAATTGGTCACCTAAGTTGCATGATTTCGGCTGTCCACTTGGATTATTCCCAAAACCTAAAGAGCTGTCAACGGTGGCCACTCCATAGCCCTATACGTATAGGGCAACACTTTCCCTGCTGCCTGCTCTGTGGTTAGCCTGCAGGGCTGTCAATCCAGCCCCTTTCACCTACATGAACTCTGCATACATACAAATAATCAGTTGACAAGTCCCTGATGCTGCAGTTGGATCCACTCAGCCAGAGCCATAAGCATGGAAGTCCAGCCCCCACAGCTCTGATTGCAGGATCAGGGCGTTAGTGGTCCTGTTCTAGTTGTCTTTGAATTGGAGAGGCAAATACTCTGGAAATAAAACAAGCCACTACTGCTATTGACTAGATCCACCCACTTGACAGAAGGGGAGAGAGAGAGAGAGTATGTGTGTGTGTGTCTCATGTTTAGGTGGAGATCCAGCATCCATAAACAGAAGTGCAAGGAGAAGCACTAAGCAGGGATCTTTCCACGCAGCTCCAGTCCAAACCCCCACGCACAGGAGCCCTGTGCCATGAAGTCAAATAAACATGGCAGTGGAAATTAAAAGGCAAAGAAAAAAAAAAAAAGCTAACCATCTACCATCTGTTCAACTCTCCTTAATAAAGCCTCCAGGCCCTCAGAGAGGCAAGAAGCAACCTAAAATCACTGCAAACAATTCAAGGATAAGCCCCTGGTCACATGAAGAATCTGTTGCAGTTTAAAAGAAACAATAATAAAAAACCACATTTTTTTAAAGGGAAATTTCCCCATCATCTGACTTGCTGAGGTTCAGTGGAATCAGGAAACATACTGGAGGGCTGCTGCAATCCTTCCTGCTTTATAATTAATCAGAGGCTGTAGTTGCACCCAACTGGAATTTGGCACCGTGTGTTCTCACCACTAAGAGTGCAAGACTGGAAGCCAGGCATCCCTGCATTTTATCTCAGACACTACCACAATGAATTGCTTATCGAGTGACCAGCTTTCCTGAGCCCAACTCACGGTTGACCTGAACTTTGTGGAGTCATTTACACCAGCGCATCATGGATGTGAAAACCACATCAAATCAGAAGGGCAGCATTTTACATCCATTCTACACTGGTGTAAATAGCAAGATGCAGAGCAACAGCAAATACAGATTCCCTGCCTCAGGCTCCCCACCAATGAAATAGGGATTAACAATACTTGAAGTCAATGGGAATCAGTACAGGCAAAGGGGCTCACACTAACCGATACCAAAGCAGGACTCAGGCCTTCAGAAGGGGTTGGTGAATACTAGCTAGTCAAGGTTTACAACATGTGTTCAAAACATGTTAAAATTGCACACAGATTAAGGCTGACAGTGTATCTTCCTTTGTGTCCAGAAAGTGCCTGCAGCTACCACAATCTGAATAATAACAATAGTGTAACAACTGTGCTAAGTTCTTATTAATAATGCTATTAATGAACTCACATACAATTTGAAAAAATGGCTCTGATATAGTTGATTGGGTCGGATTTGTTTTGTGTATTAAAGGTTCTATGGGATCTGCACAGGCATCACTCGCCTCCTCCCAGATACAAGGGCAGGATCACAGTATAAACATTAGATGTAGCATGCCACACCATATACTGGAGTATACTTAATCCTTAGATAGTAAATAATAAAACACAGACCAGGTTAGTAGAGTCCTTTAAAAGCAAAAAGTGCTGTTGCATCCATACTGCGCCCGTGGCGAGCCGGACTCTCAGATGAGCACGAAGTATTTATTCACTAATCAGGCTAAACATCCCACTGGCATCACACCCCAGTCACCCAGAGAGCTGGCCACCCAATATTTTCCAAACAGAACTTGTCAGCATCAATAACAGCAGAAAGCGCCTTCCCGCAGGACTCCACGTGCCCTTCACGTTTCAGGCGCAGGGGAAGGGCTTTCCAAAGAGGATTTCATCTCTACAGATCAGCTCTTTCCAGAAGGGAGAGGGGGAACACGCAGGAAAACAACCCCGCGGCTTGGCACTGCCGAGCGCAGCGCTGCCCTGCCTGAAGCTCACCCGAGAGCTGGCTTCCCACCGTGACAAGTTACATAAGATCCAGGAGACTCACTTTTCATCTGCTCTCTGCATGGCTGCGACAGCAGACCCGCCCCCCC
>ML677412.1:10678954-10728744 GCA_007922305.1 Dermatemys mawii | reverse complement strand
GAACCTACAGACCCATAACCCCCTCCCCGGGACCCCCAGCAGCGATCCCCCCGCTGCACCCCGTCCCCGGGCAGGGAGCCCGCTCGCCCCCCAGCCGGCTCAGGGTCCACGGCGGGCGCGCACCTTGCCCCACGCGGGGGGGGGACCCCACCGTCCCCCCCACCCCCCCCCCTTTCCCCCCGCGGGGTTCCCCGCCCCCCCCCGGCTCTTTTGCCGGGGGGGGGGGGGAAAAACCCCCCCCCCGCCCCCCCCCCCCCCACTTACCCTCCGGTGAAGGTCAGCGCCGGCCAGCCCCGCGCCGCGGACTTTCCCCAACTTGCTCCAAGTCCCGGCGGCCCCGCGCGCCTGGCCGGGCCCCCGGCCGCTCCCCGGCGGGGGGGGGGGGAGGCGCCGCTCCAGCCGCTGCCGCCCGCCCCTCCCCGCGCTGCGCCTCCGGCAGGGCCCGTCACCCCAGAGACCCCGGGCGCGCGGGCGGGCGGCGCTCCCCCCCCGGCCACTGACAGGCACCTTCGCGCCCGCTTCCTCGCGGCACCCAAGAGAGGGCAGCACGCCCGGGCCGCGCGCCGCCGCGGGGCACGCCGGGACTTGTAGTTCGCCGGGGGGGGGGGCCTCCCAGCTCCCGTTGCATGCTGGGACTCGTAGTTCTGTCCTTGTTCCCGGGCATTTTCTCCCCCCTACCGCGCCCCAGCATAAATGCCTGACTTGTTAATTATTTATTTCATGACACACAAAGACACACACACACACACACACTTTTCTTTTAATGTTTCATTTTAACTATGTTCCCCCCCGAGATTGATTTTCACCAGGAAAGTTTTAGGAGGTATTTAGGCCTCTTTTTGTTCGGCGTTTGTACAGCACCGAGCACAGCGGGGGTCCAGATCTGAGACCGAGACTCCTAGATGCTCCTGCAATACAAACTAAAATAATAAAATAATAATAATAATAATTAATAATAAATACCAGACTTCTCATTATTTTTATGGATACACACTAGCACAGCTACCCCTCTGATACTTAATAATAATCAATAGAGATGAGACAGACAGGGAAATACTTCTGGGACATTTCTTCACACTGGGGGTCTCGGCTACACTATAGCCCTGTTTTGTTATAACTACATCGCTTAGAGGTGTGAAAAAGCCACACCTCTGAGTTAGGTAGTTATATCAAGCTAAGCACCGTGTAGATAGCGCTATGTTAGTGGGAGAGCTTCTCCTTTCGCCAGAGGTGGATTAAGATTTACTGGGGCCATTGACACAAAGAACATTTAGGCCCTCCTCACACCCTGGGGGCCCAGGGGTTCCAGAACCAGGGAGGCCAGTGGGTTATGGCTCCCCACACTTTTAAAAGCAGGAGGGCCATGCTTGTCCACTTTTTAACATGGCAGGCACGGAGCAACGGCGGTATGGGTGTAGTTTGGGGATGGGGGTGGGGAAAGAGGTGTTGCACCCAAAGCTGCAAGCCTCAGGCCAGAGGCGACAATAGGAGTGGTGCCGTATATGGTTGCTGCCTCAGGCACAAAGTCCAGGCAGCAGTTGGGGTAGCCCGTCACTGGAAGCAGGAGGGACCTGGTGGGGATCTGCCTGGCGGTGGGAGGTCAGGAGCTCAGTGCAGACACTAGGGTGACCAGAAAGCAAGTGTGAAAAATCGGGACACGGGGTGGGGGTAATAGGAGCCTATTTAAGAAAAAAGACCCCAAAATCAGGACTGTCCCTATAAAATTGGGACATCCGGTCACCCTAGCAGATACTGAGCGAGCCCCAGGCAGAGTGCAGTAGCCGCTACGGCTGGGTCAGTAGCAGTAGGAGCTGTGCCGGAAAAGCCCTCCCTGCCCTGCTCCTTGCTGCCTGTGACCTTCCCGGGGCACCCCACAGCCTCCCAGCTGCAGCAGGGCTCTTCTCCCCGGAGCCCCCACCCCTCGGTCCCACCAGCAGCAGCATGCCTTAGGGGGGAGAGACACAGGCTAGTGGCTGTTCTTGGGCACCCTGGCCCCCATCCAGGACATGTAGAGGCTCCAGGGCTCCCCACAGCAGCTTTGGCTCCCTGGGCAGCTCTTACCACTGCCCGGCTCTGGCTTCTGGCATGACCAGGGCACAGAGCCTTGTGGGAAAGAGGAGGAGCAGGGGCGAGGCCGCAGTGGAAAAGGAAGAGCAGGGGGCGGAGCCCTACTGGAAGAGGAGGAGCTAGTGGCGGGGCCACAATCCGACCACTGGTGGCCCCCTATTTCTGCCCAGGTTTCAGCTCTCCGCAGGGGCTCCCAAATTGGCCGGGGCCCCTGCGTTAATCTGTCACTGCCTGTCACATAGCTACCGCCTCTCAGGGAGGTGGAGTAACTAAATTGACTGGAAAACTCCCTCCCGTTGGCTTAGAAAGAGTTTTCATGAAAGTGCTACAGCAGCATTTTAAGTGTAGACGTGCCCTGGGCCCGGTTTTTAAACGTGTCATGCACACCTCACACATCAATGGGAGCTGCATGTGCTCAGCTCCTCGGCAAATCAGACTTAAACGGCAGCTTTCCAAATGCGCTCACCTCCCCTTTAGGCCTCTCACAAGTCGTCAGAGCTTCCAAAATGCTCTCATTAGCCCCTATTGTTTTTGTGGGGTGGGAGGAGTTTTTGTTGTTCTCAGTAGGTGCTGCTGAGTCCTTTTGCAAGTTTCAGGGCAGGTCTGCACTTAAAATGCTGCACCGATGCAGCTGCAGCCCAGTGGTGCTTAGGTGAAGATGTGCCAGAAACTCTCCCGTCAGCGTAGTTAATCCACCGCCGTGAGAGGCAGCGGCTGTGTCAATGAGAGACGCTCTCCCGCCAACATAGCGCTGTCTACACCAGGGGGTAGGTCGGTTAAACTATGTCACTCAGGGGTGTGGATTTTTCACACCCCTGGGCAATGTATCTATAGCGATGTAGGTCTGTAATGTAACCTACATTACAGACCTATATCGCTATAGCTACGTTGGCCTGAGTAGCTTATTAGGTGTCTAAATTGGGGGTCTCCAAACTTTATGAGACAAGGGCCATATTAGATTTTTGAAGGGACTTCGCGGGCCGAAGCGAGTGTGAAAAAATATATATGCAAATATATGCAAAATATATGCAAATTGTTTTTTAAAAAAACACTACTTTACTGTGTCAGTGTTGCATTAAATTCTGAATCAGGTATAAAAGTAGTTGTATAATCAATGCAGGTCCTGTGAAATCACACAAAATATTTGTCAATACATTAAAAATCATTTCACATTATTTTTTAATTTTATTTCCATCTTCTTTACTCCATTTATTGGAGATGTAATTAAGTATCTGGCTTGTATTTTTACTCTAAGGCAGGGGTCGGTGCCTGCTCGGCTACAGCAGCGACTCTCCCCTATGTTGGCTCCTCATTTTGGGGGACACTGGCTCCCAGGGGCATTCACCCCTCCGCACAGCGCAGCTGAGCTGCTCCCACGTGCGAGCAGCTGCCAGCGGCCCCTCCCCTGCCTGCTCAGCTTCAGCAGTCTTTGCCTGCTTGCTTCTCCCCTGTTGGTTGGGGGGCCGGACAAATCGAAGCCGCGGGCCGGATCTGGCCCTAAGGCCATAGTTTGGAGACCCCTGGTCTAAATGAAAGCTGAGCTCTTTTAAATCATTTCCCTGTCAGTGCAGAGCCCCAGGCACTGGTGTACCTCAGCCCCTCCATTTCCCCGCCGGTGGCACATAATAGTCTTGTCTCCTGTGGGCTAGTTTCAGGGTGTTGGTGGTGTTGGTGGCCTAGGGCAGGAGGATCTCAAACATTTTAATGGAGGTGCCAAGGCTGGTGTTGGCCCTGGGCCCCAGCAAGTCTCAAGCCTAAGCTCCACTGCCTAGGACTCAGATTATATGCCCCCTCGACCCCCGACTCAGGGCAGAAGCCCTTGGGCTTCAGCTTTGTGCCGCCTGGCCCCCGCATCCAGGATGGTGGGGCTCGGGTGGACTTGGTCTTTATTCTCCGCTCCTGGGGTCGTGTAGTAATTGTGTTGTGCGGGGGCAGGGGGTCACAATGCAATGAAGTTTGAGAACTTCTAGCCTAAGGTGACCAGCTAGCAAGTGTGAATAATTGGGGAGGGGGTTAATAGGGTCCTATATAAGATAATGCACCTAATATTGGGACATTGGGTCACCCTGTGGTGGCCTGTGCTATATAGGAGGTCAGACTACATGAGTTGATGGTTCTTTCCCAGCCTTTTGATTCTTTGATCATAAAATCTGATCTATGAAACTCCATGCCACAGGAGGTAATAGCATCAAATACCAAGTAGTTAGATTTTTATTAAAGGATGGGATACTTTTATGACCGCTATTAATGTGATGTCATTATGCAGATAGGATCCCATGTAAACTGATCACTGCAGGGAGTTGGAAGGAAGTGCCCCCACCCACGTGTAACCCTGTCCAAGAGCAGTGTGGGAGAGTTTCCCCATCATGTGACTCATCAGGTATTGGATTTAGCAGGAAGCCGGAGACTGGGTTTCATGGACTGGTCACCTGATCCAGTTTGTGTCATACCCCAGTGCATGCCAGTGAAATTAAAGGAATTTTTGCCTCATCTTGCCCCTAAATATCTCTATGACTATAGGGCCAGATCTCACTGCAACTGTCTTGCTGCTTCCTCAAGTTAGTATTGCAGTTTTTGCTGTACAGGTCACTTCTGGTCAGCCACTAGGTTGTATGCAGTGTTGTTGCAGCCCTGGTGGTCCCAGGATATTACAGTGACAAGGGAGGGGAGTGTATTTTTTACTCTCTTATCAACAGAAGTTGGTCCAATATAAGATACTGTATTACCTCACCCACCAGGTCTCTCTTGCCACTAGATGGCAATATAGCAGCACTGATATCACCTTATATAAGGCATTGCCTACCCAGCTATCCGCTTCTTCATTTGTCCTGTAGGACACAATCTGGACGTTGCAACAACATCTAGATGTGGGGTTGCATGTTGGGATAGATTCCAATACTTCCAAACTGTGGGGAAGTTCGAATCCAGAATCAAGTCATGAAGCTCTGCCCTGCTCTACTCCCCAATTATTTGCAAATACACATGAATGATTTATGAAAAATTAATGCATGCACTCAAATATTCAGCTGTTCATGAACATAGTGAAATGTGCATGAACAGCTCACGATTATTCCTGTGTATTTGTGGAAAAGCTACAGATACTCCCATAGGATAATGAACAGTCAGCAACTGCACAGGTGTTTGAGGATGCTGTGCAAGCTGTTTGCAGGGTAATTCTACATTGAGGTCCCGATTCTGCTGTGTTTAAGCCCAGACATGACCATGGACCCCAGGGGGACTTTAGCATGTGCTTAAGTGCTTTGCTGGTTGTGGGGAGTCTTTCTTAAAGCAATTCTGTGGGTCATACTGCTGCCTCAGTGAAGTGATCGTTGATCGGCGATAGCAGAGCAAAGGTTTCTGTACTCATCACTGGCTTCCTGATGACAACCTGGCAGCAGAGTCTCCTTCCTCCGGACAACAGGGTGGCAAAGATCCATGGGCAGAACACGGAAGGGAAACCTTGCAGCATTGAGAAATTGAGGCTACAGGAACCCCAATAACCTCCCCCAAACTCATTGTGGCAGGTGCTGAGTGTCACCTTGGCTGCTGTTATCTGACCTTGCAGGACCATTACAGGAAGACCCTGACCATTGTAGCAATACATGTTGCACTCTCGCACCCCCTCTCCCCCACCCCGAGCAGGAAAATCATGACAGACTTCAAGGCATACATTGATTTTAATGATTTATTGCAGCAAAGGTTATTATTATTGATTGAAGTAAGGAAAAAGAGAGCCCAGAGGAAGGTTAGTTCAGAAGGATCAGTCCACAGGAACTGAAAGGAACAGGAGTGTGAGGAAAAAAACAGACAAGCTGCCCAGTCCTGCTCAAGTGATGGTCAGGAAGGTTAGGCAAAGGCAGCAAAACCAATCCTGTTGTTCCCCATGTCATCGACGGAGTAGTACTGCCTGAGGAAACTGTCTCCCAGGATCCAGAGGGGCTGCCCGTTCTGGGAGGGCAGGTACGTGGGCTCAGCCCCAACAGAGTCACCGTATTCTTCAGTATAAAAGTTTGGTCAAGAGCAGGGACAGAAGTACAATGTTTGCTCACCTGGGCCGTTCATGAACCTGCTCCATTCCTGAAACAGGTTTGCTCTATTGGCTCCAACTGAGTCCTGCCCAGGCCCCAAAAGCACCTCTTAAATCATCTTCCCCTGATGCCCCACAGCTACCTCCATTGATTAGGTCTGGGAATCAGTGCAAAGGATTGTGGGAACACATCCAGAAAGAGTTGGGGAGTGGCTGAATGTGGAAGGGGTCAAGGGAATGAGAAATATGGAATCTGTTTGTAATTGTATCACATAGGAAACCCCACTGTGGTAATGCAAGATCAGACCTTCCAGGACATGGTAATAACAATCACAATGTATGCATGATAAACAGTTAGGGTCTTCCCAGTGCCTTGAACCCATGATATGTCTCGAAGGAGCGTGATCAGTGAGCCAAAGCCAGCTCCCAGTTACACTCCTGTAACACGCTGAAGTAGCAGAAGGGATATGAGGACACCTGGGCTCTGTTCTCCATTTTGTCACTGATTCCCGGTCAATGCCACGTTCTGTGCTACGGTTTTGCCCACTATAAAATATTTACCTCCTTCCAGGAAAGAGGGGAATTATCTCACCATTGAGATCCAAAGATGGAAGGCCTCTATATGTGCAAAGTATTAGAGAATCTTCACCCTCCCCCAGGGGTCTTTAGAGATACTAACTATAAAAAGTTATTTTAAGACAGAACTCATTTTCCTTATCCTGCTGGGCCCTGAGCAATCTTTAAATCTTCAGTTTAGGTGAACACAGCCAGCTCCTGAGACTGGACTCTTCAAAGGACTGTAATGGAATTAGGAGCCCTGATCATACTGGCTTTCAATGGGGTTTGGACATCTAGACCCTTTAGGCTCCTTGGAAAATCCCACCCTGAATGCGTAGGACCTGATGTTTATGTGGTGAAAAGCACTGAGGTCTTTAAAGGGATGTTCATGTCACTGCTCTGTCTGCACACCCAACACTTCCTAAGTTAGGCATCTTTCCATGTGGACAGGTGGCTGAGGATTCCCATGATAATGCTGAATGGTGTCTATGATGGCTCACTCTGTTTCCTCTCTGCTGTAGTACCTAGCCAAATTAGCTTGCAAGCTCCTTACAGGTGATGCACCAGGTCAAACAGGGATCATAAAGCCCTGTACCCCACCCTGTGATTCTATGTCTATATTAGCAATAAAGAGATAGAATATGAGGACTTGCCTCATGGAGTGAGGCTAGCAGTTCAGAACCAAAGCCAACTTGTCCCAAAGTTTGGGTGGGTTAGATAGAACTTTCCACTCAACACTCCTTCCCCCAATTCAGGCTCATCTCAAACTGAGAGTAACTGTTCAGGATGTAGTTTTTCTAAAGCCCTTCAGACAACCCCTAAAATTGTAGCCCTACATTTTCACTTCTACGCTTTTGTGTGTGTGTGTGTGCGTGCGCGCGAACACCTGGACTTGTGTGTGCAAACTGCATTTACACATGAAAATCAAACAGTTCTGTATGTTGCACCCTGATCGGAGCAGTCACACCATAACAGCTGACATTTTTTCAGCTGATAATCTCAATGCACTCTACAAACATAAATTAATTAAAGTCTCTCAATCCCCCATGAGGTCAGTCAGTGTTATCCCTGTTTTACTGTAGGGAAAATGAAGCCGTGATAAGTAATGAGTCAAATCCTGAACAGTGCCAAGAATCTGCAACTCCCATTGAATTTGATGTGAATTCAAGGTATTCAGCAGGTTTAAGATGTGATCTCAAGTGGCTTCCTAAAGATCTCACAGGGAGTCCGCAGATTATCAGGGAACTTCAGCCCAGTTGTCCCAAGCCCCAATCTTGTGCCTCAACCACAAGGTTTCCCCTTCCCCAATCCAGTTTGTGTGCCAGGGTCAGCTGGTGTAAAGTGGCACAGCTCCACTGACGTCAATCCAGTTAGGTTGATTTACACTAGCTGAGGCTCCAACCTGATATTTGTGCATGTACAAACCTAGACCTGGAAATCTGCTGGTGCCATTTGAGAGGCTGTTTTGGAAAGTGTGGCCCCTAAAATTAAAAGCCGACTAGGAAGGACCATATTTTCCATAAAGCTCATTCCCATATAAGCACTGGAATGAAATGGGAGGAGTTTTACAAGTGTTCAGCACAGAGCAGTACCCATAGGCGTGCACTCGGGGTGTGCCCATGCACACCCTAATGCAGGGCAGCGTTGGCGGGGGGGACTGTGTGCTCCCATGGGGCAGCGCATTAGGCTCTGTGCAGAGCCAGACATGCTCCCCGCTCCCCTGGAGCCACACTGCTGCAAAGGCAAAACTCGGGTGTGTGGGGGGGCACGCAGGGCTGCACACTCGCAGGGCAGCATGTCTGGTTCCGGCACTGAGCCAAACGCTGCTAGGAGCCTCATGGTAAGGGGGCCGGAGGCGAGGGGCTGGGTAAGGGGCAAGGGCAGTCAGGTGACAGGGAACAGGGTGGGTTGGATAGGGTGGGGTTCCAGGGTGGTGGTTAGGGGCGGGGGGTCTCAGGAGGGGGAAGTCAGAGAGCAGGGGAGTTGGATGGGGCTTGGGAGTCCTGGAGGTCTGTCAGGGGGCGGAGGGGTGGATAGGGGTTGGGGCAATCAGGGGACAGAAAGCAGGGGAGTTGAGATGGGGTCCTGTGGGGTGATTAGGGGTGAGGGGTCTCTGGAAGGAGCAGTCAGGAGAGAAGGTCAGGGGTGGTTGGATGGGTTGGGGGTTCTGCGGGGGCCTGTCTTGGCTGGGGTGTGGGGAGGGGTTGGGGCAGGCAGGGAGCAGGGGGTGGGATGGATGGGTCAGGAGTTCTGCGAGTCCTGTGAGGGGGCAGGGAGCATTTGGATAGGCGTGGAAATCCCAGGAGGGGTATGTCTGGGGGCAGGGCTGTGAATAAGGGTCAGGGCAGCCAGGGGACAGGTAGGGGGTAGGGTCCTAGGGGGGCAGTTAGGGTGGGGGGGTCTCAGAAGGGGACAGTCAGGGGACAAGGAGCAGGGAGGCTTAGATAGAGAGTGGGGTCCTGGGGGGCAGTTTGAGGCAGGTTAGTGGGACTCACGTCAGCTCACCTTGGCTTAAAAACTCCAGGCCTTGAGCATTTACACTGACAGTTACCCCTAAGTTAAGAATTTTCTAATCTGGGTTCAAACCTGGGTTTCTGGTGCTTATGCTGCAATACGTAGACATGAGTCAAATCAACCATTCCCTGGACTCCCCAACACCCTACTGAAACGTGGCTGTTCTAGCCCTTTGACCATGGTGTAGAGTGGGAGATCTTGCCTGTCCACCCAGCATATTACAGGAGGTCTGAACAGCTCACCAAGACAACCTGCGGAGCAGCCATTTTGGTCTGTGCGCTCCCATCTACTGTGCTAGCAACACGGAGGAGGCACCTTTTGAAGAACTTCTGTGGCTTGCACTTTCACTGGTGTGTCAGGAAACAGGCAGAGCTTCCATGACTCACTGGCGGACATTTCAACGGCATTTCCTGACCCACCACACGCGCCTGGCAGACTTTATGGATGGATCAGGAAGAGGAGGACACACCCATGCAGACATGAATTGGGTGATGCGACTCAGTACAGCCGGGATAGCCGCTGACGCCCCCTACATAGATTGGCGCTTCTGGAGCAGGGCCACAAGCACAGACTGGTGGGATCACACTGTCATGCTGACCCCTGATGACCAGCAGTGAGTCCAGAACTTGCATATGAAGAAATCTACATTTCTGGAACTTTGAGAGCCAACTGGCCTAACCCTCCAGTGTAACAACACATGCCGGGGGCAGCCTTGCCAGTCCAGAAGCAGGTCGCTATAGCTGTCTGGAAGCAGGCCCTCCTAGACCACAGAGGTCGATTTATAATAGGAAAGTTCATGAGCGGACCATACATCCGGGCCCGAATTTGAGGGAGATGTGTGTAGACAGAAAGGGGTTTGGGCTGAAGTCTGGATCTGAACCCAGGCTTACACTGCAGTACAGAAATATCCTAAGTGCCCAGTTCGTTCAAAAGTCTGGCCCTGAGTGGATAACAGATGGTATGTTTACACTACAATAAGAAACCCAAGGCGTGGCCACAGCTGGCCTGGCTCAGCTGATTCAGGCTTGCAGGGCTCAGGCTGCAGAAATAAAAATTGCAGTGTAGATGTTCAGGCTCAGGCTGGAACTCAGGCTCTGAGACCCCATGAGCGGGGAGGGTCTCAGAGCCGAAGCCCGAACCTCTACACTGTGATTTGTAGCCCTGCAGCCCGAGCCCCTGTCAGCACAGCCAGGCTCTGAGACTTGGTGGTGCGGGGTTTTTATAGCAGTGTAGACAGACCCCAAAGAGATTAACTTGCTGCTTTGTGCCCCAGTGAGTAGTTTGTGTGCCATCATAGGGTTGTGGGACCCACAAACTAACAGTGGGGCTCAATCTTCACTCAACAGACTCTAAGATGACACAGGACAATTTGGTTCATTGCTATTTATTTGTAACGATACATTTGGAGAGCACTGATTGCTGCATGCAAGCCGAAGAAAAGCTATGAAAGGCATACGGAGACGGATGCAATCTGTCCATATGAACTTAGTCTGATTCCATCAGCGTCCAGCAGAAAAGAGGACGGGGAAAGGCTTTGTCCAGCTCAGGTGGATGAACTGCTTGTCTAGGCTGATGGGGCAAAGCCCACTCTGTTATTGGACATGTCATAGACAGAATAATATTCCTTGAGGAAGACGTCTCCCAGGATCCAGAGGGGCTGCCCGTTCTGGGAAGGCAGGTACGTGGACTCAATCCCGACTGTGCAGTAGCCGTTATTCTATCAGAGGGAAAAACAGAGAAAGGTCACATCAGGACTGTTGTTTGACTAGGCAGAGGACTACGTAGGAGAGCCCCTGCAGAATGAGCAGCAGCTTTGCAATGAATGATGGGAGCAGGAGCAGGCCCTTGAAGCTCAGTGTTGGAATGCAAACACCCCATCGTTTCTAGAGTGCTGGTAGAAACGACAGGCAAACAGAGCTGCAATGCAGGAGAAAGGTCTCAGCATTGCACAGAAACCCTGCCTCCCTGCTGGGCCACTGTCTTGGTGAGATAGAAGTGTTTTACACTGTTAAAATAATACATACGTTGAAGACATAGGCAGACGGGGGCAGCGGGAACTGGGTTCCGCTAATGACGAAGGTGATGGTCGGCATGTTCTGGACATCGTCACAGTTCACCACATACTGCGGAAACGAAAGACAAATGTGGGTTACGACTGTGAGACTCGAGAGCAGAAGCTGCCCTTACAGGGCCTCCAATAGAGGCGAGTAACACTGCCAGGTAGGGACCCTTCTATCCAATAGAGGGAGAAACCACCTTGCTGCACTCCTCCCCCACATGGGCAGCAGCTTCACCGGCCCCACAAGCACTCCCCTGCCTTGCCTGGGAACATAAGCAAGGTCACGTTCATCCTGCCTGCTTCAGACCCGCTGCTGATTTTACACTGGGCCAGCTCCTCAACTGGGGTAAATCGGCATAACTCCAGAGCTGTGCCAATTCACACCAGCCAGAGGATCTGGCCCACAGCTGTCGGTAAAGCTACTTCTGATTTACACTGGGGAACGGGAGATCAGAAGCTCTCTCCCCAAACTCAGGAGAGACTTTCTGTTCCCCAGATGCAATTAGTGCTGTCACCAGCTTTAAGACTCCAGCCCCTGAGCTCCTCTAGGAACCCTTGTCTGATCACCCAAAAGCCCATCAGCCTCATCTTCTTGTGTCTTAAATTCCTTGCGTCAGGCATTGCAAAATCCCGCACAGGCGTCCTCAGCAGTGCAGCAAGGCACCTGTTGCTCCTACCTCTCCATTGGATTCCTGAGCACCCACAGCCTGCAGGAAGTACTCCAGGTACTGCTGTGGGACGGTGAGCAGAAACGTCCCGGTGTCCACAATGCCCTGGCAGCCTTGGCTGCACCAGCCAGTCGCCTGCTGTCCAATAGCGAACCTGAGGAGGGAAATGCAAGAAACATCATTACTGCAACTTGTCAGCAAAAGGAACCGTCTCTGATGCAGGATGAGACAAGGTTTTGGATACATGAGAACCTGCAGTGCAGGGGCCCTTATTCTATACAGCCAACTATTGTCACTAGCCCCAATTCAGCAAAGCACAGAAGCACGTGCTTCACTCTTAGTACAAGCTTAAACCCATCTCTGTTCAAAGCACTTAAGCGTACACCTCACTTTAAGTAAACGCTTACGTCCCACTCACATGAATGGGATTTCCTTATGTGTTTAAAGTTCAAACTGGTTTGCAGAACAGAGGCCTGGATTAGGAGCTTTTATGACTAGAACCAAAAACCTGGATCCAAACTCCTTTTGAGGGTGCCTGAAATCCAGATCCGATCGAATTCCTTCTCCTCCACAGACGGCTTGAACTGACACAGGGCAACTGACTCCACTAATTACAGCCGGAAAGGCTCCTTACAGAGCGTAAGGAGGAAAGGCTTCTGCCTGTGTAATAAGGGGATGGGGACAGAAGAGTTGCAAACAGAACTTACTCCTGAATACCAATCTGCCAGTAAACCTCTTGCGTAACGGGTGCCCATGTAATCTGGCCAGAGAACAGCTGGGTGTCAACGCCTCCAAAGATGATTTCTCCTCCATAATTATATGTTGGTTGGCTGGAAACACATGTGGTTACAAATGTCAGACATATGTTACACAGAATCTACCCTCCTATGGAGCAGGAGCTGTAACATATACAGGGATGGGGGGTAGGATGGTAGATGTGTGGTATGGGGTGGGGGGGCAATGGTTAGACAGAGAAAAAATAAACAGAGAGATAATTATGGTAGGAGACAGACAGGACATAAGAATAGCCATACTGGTCAGACCCAGTATCCTGTCTTCCAACAGTGGCCAATGCCAGATGCTTCAGAGGGAATGAACAGAATAGGTAATCATCAAGTGATCCATCCCCTGTCACCCAGTGGGTGAAGATAGCAGTGGGTGGGTGGGTGAGCAGATGTATAGATAAACAGAGTCAGATAGAGAGTGGGTGGGTAAGTTGCTATATATGTCTCTATTACCATATAGAGCACACTGTTTTTCCATATCTCTTTCAGGTTGTATCTGTCTGACGAGAGAGAGAGAGAGAGAGAGAGAGAGAGAGAGAGAGAGATACAACCTGAAAGAGAAATGGAAAACCAGTGTGTTATATACGGTAATAGAGACAGAGAGAGGGGTACTGAGAGAGAGCGAGAGAGAGAGAGATCTTACCGGGAGAAATAGAAACTGAAGATGGGCTCAGTAAGCAGGCCCTGCTTCAACATCTCCTGCATAGGTGTATAGGACCCCCCTACTGCCATGGCAGGATAAGCCATTCCCAAAATCCCATCAAAATTAGCATAGTAGAAGGGACTGGTAGGTTCATCTTCACTCAGACCAAATTCCTGATTGGTGATGACAATGTTCTGGACCTAGCAGGGAAGAAAATAATTGCTCCACCATGGAATTTTACAGAAAGTTACGGTAATGAAATCGGATGACTGTGCCCTCTTACATTTCTGATCAATTCAGCTATACCCAAATAAACCACTCTTAAACAGACATAGGACTGTCGCCACTGGGGTTTGCACGGATTTAACTAAATCAGTTCAAATTCACACCTTAAGTTAAAACTGGTGCAAGATTCTCATGTACACAAGCCCTTATGATGTCCTGTATTAACAGGGTCCAATTAAAAACATAAAAATCAAATGTACAGGACTAAATTCATCTCTGGCATCCCAACTTGGAAACCAATGGAATCCAGTCATGGATTCATTTAGCTCATAAAGTGTCCTCAGATAAATGTCCCCGAGTCCCACACAGTAAAACTAGAGCAACATGTCACCTATTCTAGAGAAAAGTTTTAATAGTGACCTATGCTGTTTTTAATACTAATGCAGTCTGATGATTTTAGAGATGCAGCTCAAATAGATTAGAAAACATGTCTTACAGGCCTGCACAACATGTGGCCCGCACAAGCTCACTATGCGTCCCGTGGGGGATGAGTAGGGGTGGGGCAAGCCAAGGAGTGGGGTGGGGTGGGGGGAAGCAGATGGGGGCGGGGCGACAGCGGGGCTTTTCGGCCCACAGCAGTTTTTTTTGCAGTAACACGGCCCTTGCTGCTTTCCAAGTTGTGCAGGCCTATAGCAATAGGTTCAAAGAGCATAATCTGTTTAACTTAAAGAGAAAGTTAAGGGGTGTCTTGATTGCACCCTAAAAGTATCTCCATGGGAACAAATATTTAATAATGGACACTTCAAGCTAGCAGAGGAAGGTCTAACATGATCAACTGGCTGGAAATTGAAGCTAGACAAATTCAGACGGGAAGTAAGGCATACATTTTAACCATCAGGGTAATTAACCATTGGAACAAGTTACCAAGGGTTATGATGGATTTTCCAGCACTGGCCATTTTGAAATCAAGATGAGAGGTTTTTCTAAAAAAGCTGCTCTAAGAAATATTTTGGGGAGGGGCTATGGGCTGTGTTAGACAGGAGGTCCGACTCGATGATCGCCATGGTGACTTGGACAGTATGAATGATGGCGCAGGATAGGGCGGTGCATATTCCACTTACTGTCACTGTGTCGTAACCCAAAAGCACGGTCAGGCTGCCACTCCCATAGCTCAGGGTGAAGGTCTGGCCATCGTTGGAAAAGGTGGATGACTGGTTGGGGTTGAACCTGTCATGATTGGCTGGATTAAAAACAAGATCAAGATGACTCTATTGGATTTGACCACCTCCTACCCACCAGGCGACTGCGTAGCCTGACAGGACAGCACTTCCCAGCAGCTGACTTCCCATGGAGTGAAAGAACAGAGCCAAGACTTAGCCCAGGACTTTTTGCATAACAGAGAGGAACACTAATGCAAACCGCATCACCTCATTTTTTAACTTCCGTCTTCTGTACGTACCTATCTGTCAGGACTCAGGGCCTGGAGCAGAGCCAGTCTCTGGGCAACCTAACAAGCGCAGGTGGCCTGCAGTAGGCTGCCTGATTGCTGTGAAGACTCAGCAAACTAGCTCCTAAGGCAGCAGCACAGCATTTGCTCAAAGCATTTGCCCACGACTACGATAGCTCTTGTGCCTCCCACCTTGCCTCGCCCTGGAAACCTGGTCCTGAAGCTCAGCTCTGATTCCTTCCTTGGACTCTGACCCTTGGTTCTGGCACCGGGCCTCTGACTCCAGTTCAGAGCCTGAACTCCAATTCCTGACTACCACCTCCTCCTCTAACCTTTAGGTCTGACCCCTGCGCTAACCACTGGGTATGAGTGCTCACATCACTGACATTATCTATCTTCTTATTATCTCTATGGCACCCATCACCAGAGTAGCTAAGAAATTTGGGCAAGATCCTCTGTTGCTGTAAATCAGTGTAGCTCTTTTGAAATCAATAGACTTTAAGGTCAGAGGGGACTATTAATGATCATCTAGTCTGACCTCCTGCACATTGCAGGCCACAGAATCTCACTCACCCATTCCTGTAGTAAACCCCTAATCTATGTCTGAGCTATTGAAGTCCTCAAATCATGGTTTAAAGACTTCAAGGTGCAGAGAATCCTCCAGCAAGTGACCCATGTCCCATGCTGCAGAAGAAGGTGGAAAAACCCCAGCGCCTCTGTCAATCTGCCCTGGAGGAAAATTCCTTCCCAACCTCAAATATGGTGTGGACAAGATTCACCAGCCAGACACCCAGGAAAGACACCTATGTTAATTTACATCAGCTGAAGGCTAGCCTCTGTTTGTCAAAGGGTGGAAATGGATGGCAGGAGAGAGATCAATTGATCGTTACCTGTTAGGATCACTCCCTCTGGGGTACCTGACATTGGCCATGGTCAGTAGGCAGAATACTGGGCTGGATGGACCTTTGGTCTGACCTAGTGTGGCCATTCTTATGTTCTTATATTCTGATCAACAGTTATGCCATTCAAAGTAATTGTTGTCTCCCTATGTGACTCCCTGAACTTCAGAAGACACTGCAGTATCACTGCTGACATTGTCGACAACGTCTTTAGAATACCATAGTACCTTTTTATAAGGGAAGAGTGATCCATATTGTTGCCATAGCTTAGCGAAGAGCTCCAGAAAGGGAGTAGCAGATATGAGTGTGTGATATTCCCAAAGCCTGTCTGAGAGGACCCGTTCTTCTTGCCTGGTTGGAATTTGTCTATGCTTCTCAGGAACAATGCACCCAGAACATGCAACCATCGAACGCTAAGGAGCTGAGTAGTACTCACAGCAGGCCTGGCTCTGGCAGTAAGTAGAGGGCACCCAAAGGTTGGAGGAGCCGGTGTCAAAGAGAACTAAGAAGTTTTGAGGCGGGGTTCCAATGCTGATCTCTCCAAAGTAGAAGGACTGCAAAAGAGAGAAGACATGTGGGCACGTGGATTCCTTTGCACTATTAATCATTTTGAAATAACATTTTGTCCTTCTCTAACTACTTCCAGCTGAGGATCCTAAAGGTTTTTAGTGCCATTAATGAGCTGAGCTCAAGGGTGAGATAAGATGTTTAGCATTATTCCCCTGTAGCATAGTGGACAAAGGAGTCATGGAGTGGGGAAGTGACTTGCCCAAGCTCACCCAGAATTCAGAAGCACAGCCAGGAATGGACCCTGGATTTCTTGACTCCCAGTCCTGAACTACAATCCTAACACCATTCTCTGGAAATGAGGCTGTGTCCCAGAGAACATACAGCAGATACACGAGAGTAACAAAGCAGAAAATAAACAGCAGAACACAAGCGCCACTTTTTCTACATATGCTTACAGTTTTCCAAGGTCTGAGAAGAGATTCTATTGACTTATCACCATAAAGAAGAAAAAAATAGGTACTACTCTAATGGGACCATACAAGTACCTAGATGTATTAGGTAATTATGTGGGTAGGTAGGTAATAAGAAAGGAATAACTAGTTAGAGCTACAGAACAATGAAGGAAGAATGAGAAAACCTTAATACTCACATCCAGATAGTTGGCGATTGGTTCATCAGCAACATCGTAATTACCGAAGTGGTACTTTCTGGCTGGATCAACTTTGTGGTTCTTCAGGAAGTCCTCCAGCACTCCCTTCTCCTTCATCACTTCTCGGGCAGACTTGCCTTTCCTTAGTGTGACTCTGCGCAGAACGAAGAAGAGAACTCAGAAATCAGCAAGGAAAGCGTTCATCCTTCCGTTATCTGTCACTGCGTCCCTGCCACGATGCTGTTCCCTCATCTTACGGACTTCTTATTGGTCAATGTCTTACCACACAAAGTGAGGAAGCCCGTGCAGAGGCATATATACATCTATTGGCCCATATCACAGAAACAGTAGAGGGTTTGAAGAAAGATAAGAGCATGGCTTAACCGAATACAGAAATGCTGATGTCTGTCTATTACCTATCTACGTACTTCAATGTCTTCATCACTACAATGCCGGCACTGGGATACTCACCTCACCAGCCCCTCTGAGAGATGGAGGCAAACCAAGGCCAAGATGAGCCACTTCATGGTACTTGATTTCTCCACCAGCCGGCTCCTATACAGAATGCGTCAGTCACCGCAGCAGAAGTGGGCTGAAGTCTGTGATACGGAGTCCCTACTTTTATACTGTGGACATTGTACCCAGGATACTGCCCCCTGTTGCATTAATTGCTGACACCCAATTTCCTATCTCACCTCACTTGTCCAATGTCAACACCCGTGTATTTAAAAATTCATTTCTTTTCTTGGATGCTGAGATTATAAAGCAATTAATGCCTTCGATAACAAGATCAAATGACTAAGGTCCAATAAGAAGGAAACTTCTGCTTCTGACAAAGGAATATCTTATCAAAAAATCAACACATTGGAATATTATCTGTTTGCTTTCAAAACCGGCTCATTCTTTTTAAAAACAAAGGCAAACATTCTTTAGAATGAATGGAAATTTATAATACTAATGAAGGGGCATTATATAAAGTGTCATGGGCAGGTTCTGCTCTCAGGAATCCTGGTGTGAATCTGTACAAGAGCTGGACAGGACCTTTATTTTTTCCTGCAAAGAACACTAATGAAAGGGAAAGATTTTAATTTGCATCAAAATGTCTTGATCTTCCATTGAAAAACAAAAAACAGTAGAAAGTGTTTGCTTTGCTTTTCTTTTGTTAAAATGAAAAACATTTAAAACAAGTCAGAAGTTTATTTGGAGCAAGCTTCAGTTTTTGTAGAAAAGCAATTTGTTTGTTAAAAACGAAAAAACCTTAGGACAAAAACTTTTCAACCAGCCCTGATCTGAAGTCACTCTGAGGCACTTACCACTGGAAGGCCTTGTCGCCACTAGGCAAAAGCTACATTCTTACCTCAGAAAAGCGAACACATGGTATTGAGGGCTTATCTACGTGGCAAATTACTGTGCAGCCAGCCAGGGTGTGGTGCTACAGGGCCCCATCTTGCTATGCAGTAACTTTCCACGCAGACACTGCTCCGGCACACTGAAAGTGCGAGTGTGGGGTGTACTATTTGACGGCATAGTGCACCATGCTATACCCTGAGACTTTCTATGTGCTGTAGCTGTGGCCATTACTATGTGGCAAAAAGATGCGCTATAGAGCGACACCCTCACTTGCCATGCAGTAATTTACCACCTAGATAAGCTCTGAAATGAGGTAAAATCTACCAAAAAAAGGTGGTGTGATTTTAACACGTGACCAGGAAAAGGTTAACTGTAGGCTCTACCACAGTCTTAATCTTGAGCTGCTCCAACATGTGAAAACTCCTAACTGCCTTGTCATCACTAGGATTTTACCACCTGTCAGCAAACACGAGGCAGGAAAACCTGGGACTAGAATTCTGTGGAGCTGTTTTCCCAGGACAGGATATGAGCTACTACCACAGAATGCCGCTGAGGGCACCGTCCCTGACAGCACAACTTCCTCAGGAGTTACTTCAACAAAGGAAAGTGCCATTGACACCAACTCACCTTCTGTAACATGAACTTGGGGGCCAAGAAGTCCTACCATCCTAAATCTCAGGACAAAACTCATTGTGAGAGCATAAGAACGGCCATAGAAGGTCAGACTAAAGGTCCATCTAGCCCAGCATCCTGTCTTCCAACTGTGGCCAGTGCCAGGTGCCCTAGAGGGAATGAACAGAACAGGTAATCACCAAGTGATCCGTGCCCTGTTGCCCACTCCCAGCTTCTGGCAAACAGAGGCTAGGGACACCATCCCTGCCCATCCTGGCTAATAATCGCTGATGGACCTATCCTCCATGAACTTGTCTAGTTCTTTTTTTAACCCCGTTATTGTCTTGGCCTTCATAACATCCTCTGACAAGGAGTTCCACAGGTGGACTGCATGTGGTGTAAGCCTTCCTCTTCTTGCCACTTGAAATAATAGGAAGGATGAGGCCTCCAGGAGCTCTCCAAGATATTGCTGTAGCTACACATATTTTGGCCCATATCACAGAAATAGTAGGGGGTTTAAAGAAAGATAAGAGCATGGCTTAACCGAATACAGAAATGCTGATGTCTATTACCTATCTACATACTTCAATGTCTTCAGCACTGGGATACTCACCTCACCAGCCCCTCTGAGAGATGGAGGCAAACCAAGGCCAGGATGAGCCACTTCATGGTACTTGATTTCTCCACCAGCCGGCTCCTGTACAGAATGCATCAGTCACCGCAGCAGAAGTGGGCTGAAGTCTGTGATACGGAGTCCCTACTTTTATACTGTGGACATTGTACCCAGGATACTGCCCCCTGTTGCATTAATTGCTGACACCCAATTTCCTATCTCACCGCACTTATCCAATGTCAACACCTGTGTATTTAAAAATTCTTAACCCCTTCTTAGGGGTTCAAACCCCTCTGTTTGAACAGATGTAATACAAGGAAGCCCCAGGGACATTGGAAAGCAACAGGGGCGCAGGCAGCAGTGCACTGGGAATAGTGTTACCCAGGGTTTTCAGAACCCAAAGCAATGGTAACTTCATTGTTTCACGCCAGGCGGCGTCAGGAATAAATCAATGGGAACACAGCACTTCCCGCTGATGAAAATTGATACAAGTCAAAATTGATACAAGGGTTTTGAAATGTGCCGGGTTCCCTTGAGTGCCATTGGCTCTTTGGTGAAATTGGGCCAGATCTGTGAAACGTTGTGGTTTGTTGAAGTGGCAAATGGTTGAATCAGAAGTTTTTCTGACCAGCTGTAGTCTTCAGTTAAAGGATGGGTAAACTGAGGCCCACAGCCAGGAAGTGACTTGCCTGAGTTCAGACAGGGATTCAGCAGCAGTGTCAGGAATGGAACCAGCACTCACGATTCTCAGGCCTTTGCCGTAACCACCAAACATTCTTATCGACCTTATTTTAACTAAAGGAGGGACGATCGTTTTCTAAGAGACCAGTGTCCTGCTTAACCCTTCCCCTCCCTGAGCCTCTGTTTCCACATCTCAGAGCCCTTCGAGATCTACAGATTAAAAGAACTGCATATTATCAAGCCGCTAGTCCCAACAAAGGAAAGGAAAGTGTAGCGAGCCAGGTAATGTTTAAACTTGGAGATACAGCATGACTGAGGCTACTGTACCCTACACCACCATGTGAAGAGTGGGTGGTATTTAAATGGAATTCCTGTGGTTGCTTTAGCTTTAAATTCACCCCTACTCAGAGCAGCTGCATGTTTCTGCCCATGACATGCCGCTTTGATGCCCTGCTTCCCTCACCCATGTGTTTATTTTGCACCGAGAGATCAAACCAAAACACATTTGCTTCATGTTTGTAATGCCTTTTATTTATTTGCAGTCACCTTCGAAGGAGAGCCCAGAATTTCATAGCACAGATTTCACCGGAGAGAGGCTTCAGAAATTTGCAAAAGTTCAGTACAGAGAGACGTTCAAAATCCTTGGAAAGAGGCATACGGGGCCAGAGTGTCACAGCCCAGCAGGCTGGAGGAGAGGCAAAAGATGGTTTGGAGCAGAGTGGACGACAGTCGGTGGCAGTTACACTAGTGGGGCAAAGCCCACCTGACTGTTGCCTATATCATAAACAGAATAATATGACCGGAGGAAGACGTCACCCAGGATCCAGAGGGGCTGCCCGTTCTGGGATGGCAGGTAAGTGGGTGAGATGCCGACAACGCAGTCGGTGTTATTGCTCTGTTGGGAAGAAGATAGAAAGCTGAGTTAAAGCCTTTTGGTTTGGAAGCTCTGGTCATAACCCATCCCATGGATAACACAAGTACAGATATACCCAGCAGACCCATATCAAATGTACAGCTCTCCGGGAGCCCGCCCAGAGGAGATGACACAAGTGGAAGAAGGTGAGCGTAGTGCCATACCGGGAGCACGTAGGCAGAGGGGCTCAGCGGGAAGCTGGTTCCACTGATGGTGAAGGAGATGGTAGGCAATCTGTCAATGCTGCTGCAGCTAACCACGTACTGCGGAAAGAGAAAGCGAGAGCAGATTTACGCCCTGTGTACAGCCGCTGCGGACAAAATGCTGCAGCCCGTGTGCCTCTTGAACCCCCACTTCTCCACTTCCATCTGCCCAGGAACGCGCTTTAGAACAAATCACCGGGAAAAGGAAGGGAGTCCAATGTCTTCCTACAATCGAAAGGCCTCAACACCCTGAAATTATTAGGTTCGCCTTACAGATGGGCAAACAAGCACAAAAAGGTTAAATGAGTTCCCCAAGACCCAGCTGAGAGTGGCAGATCCAAGAAGAGAATCTAAGGGTCCAGACAACCAGTCACCTGCTTTAACCACTAGACCACACTTTCTCTAAGCTGCTTCCCCTAACAGAAACTTGCTTAGCAGCAAGGTTCTTCCCCTCTTCCACTTTTAAGACTCCCTCTGGCCAGCTGTTCTCCATACCTCATCATAGCTGTTCTCCTGAGCGCCAATGTCCTCCATCAGCTGTGAAAAGATTGTTTGTGGAGCAGTGAGGAGGGAAGTTCCAGTGTCCACAATCCCCTGGCAGCCACTGCTACACCAGCCACTGGACTGTCCATCAACAGAGAAACTAAGGGAACAGAACACAGGACAGGTCAGCAGGAAAGTTCAGCAGCAATGTACCCATCTCTGTTGTCTGATGAACCAAGAACATGGGGGTCCTGCCATTAGAGATGTCAGAGCCACTGGTTCGTGGAACTTTTAAAGTTTGCCAGGGACAGTGTCAGGAGTAGAAGCCAGGAATCCAGGTCTTGACTCCCAGGGTCCTCGGATCCTGGGTTCATCAAAGGCTATTAGCCAAGATGGTCAGGGATGCAACCTCATTCTCTGAGTGTCCTTAGCCGCTGTTTGCCATACACTGGGAATGGATGACAGGGGATGGATCACTCAGGATGGCCTGTTCTGTTCATTCCCGCTGAAGCACCTGCCATTGGCCACAGTAGGAAGACATTCATCTGATCCAGTACGGCCATTCTTATGTTTGTTGTTATGATCAAAGCATGTTCCAAAGCCCATGGAAATTAATGGAAGGACTCCCACATATGATGAGCTCAGGATCAGGCCCTACATTCCTTCCGAAAATACCAGCGACAACCACCTTACCCTTCAATTCCAATTTGCCAATAAGCATCCTGGGTGACAGACGTCCAGACAATCTGACCAGAGTACAAATTGGAGTTAATCCCTCCAAAGAGCAGTTCACCGCCATCCAGAATGCTCTCTTCCCTAAACAAACACACAGGAGAGCAAGTGCTTGGTTACTTATAGCCATCTACAGAGTCCAAAACAGCCTGTGACTGGGACAGCCAGGATCCTAGCTGGAGTTATAGCACAAAAACCTTCTCAGAGATAGACCAAGAACCCTGGTAGCACTGGGGTGGCGGGGGGCAGGGTGGAGCAATCTTCCCTCATAGGTCATGTTTTCTAGACCTTTAATCATTTTTGTTGCTCTTCTCTGGACTGTCTCTAATTTGTCCACATCCTTCCTGAAATATGGCACCTAGAACAGGACACAATACTCCAGTTGAGGCCTAAACAGAGCAGAGTAGAGCAAAAATGATACAGTGAAGACTAGAGACTATAGCCCATGTGGAACATGCTACATTTGATTGAGTAGAACCTTCCCCACAGGGAGGGGAAGGTGAAGGATCTCAGTGAGTTTCCTCTACTGCCCAGTTGCCCAGCTCTGAGTGGGAGAAGGGGCTGCAGAGAAGGAGCACGGACTTCCAGGGGAAGGGATGAAGTCCGCTCCTAACCATTAGTCTGCCGTTGGCCCTCCTCAGGAGAGCAGAGGAGCCGACACGAAAGGAAAAGGATTGTGGGAAATATAAAGACAGCACACAGGCTTAAAGAGACAGGAGAACGGCCTCCTCCTACTTACCCACTCAGGTAGACGCTGAAGAGTGGGGCACTGATAAGGTTCTCCTGAATCAGACCTTGCATCACAGTGGTGGCGCCGCCAGCAGAAATGGCAGGGAAACCCAATCCGAGGATTCCATCGAACTGAGCGTAGACAAAGCTGGTGCCAGGCTCGGTCTCACTCAGGCCAAACTCCTGCTTGGTGATGGAAACGTCGTCGATCTGCGGAGCAAGAGATGGGAACAGTCATTACAGCCAGACGGAGCAAGCAGGCCACGGAACCTAGCAAACCCCGGAAGGAGAACTTTGGGTGCGCTTACCTAACCAGCCAAGAAATCTCAGAGCACTTTCTGTGGCTATCGTCACCTCCCTTTTGCAATAGGGAAACAGGTAAAGCTCTTTACCTAAAGCTTACGCAGCCCCTCAGAGCAGAGTTGAGAAAACAAGTCTCCTGACTCTCACCACTAGACCACGCTGCCTCTTACAATAGGACTACATCATTGCGTTGTTACTTCACTACTAGCAAGACCCACTGAGGCTCAGACATTCCTCCAAGGCTCTGCAACTAGTGGATGTCCAACTAAAGAAAGGCTTCCCAGCTCCCGGTGCCTCTCTGTTCACAGCCCAGGCATCCAAAGGTTCACGGTGCTGAAAAAGGAAAGCTGAGCGCCTTGGGTTTTGTTGGAAATACTGAGAAGTCCAAACATCTTGTTCCCCAGCCACCTCGTTTCTGAAAGGCCACTTCAAAAGCCCAGACTGTATCCTTATCATCTGGAGTTTAAAAGGGGGGAAATGGGAGACTTTCTACCACTGCCTACTGAAGGAGTTCAGATGCTAGCACCTGCTAACTAAGGCCAAGCTCTAATAACTATGGCATCTCCTCGGCCGATGCTATTACTTACTGTCACGGTGTCATAGCCAAAGACTCCAGTGAGACTGCCGCTGCCATACTCCAGAGAGAAGGTCTGTCCACTGGAAGAGTAAGTGGAGGATTGGCTGGAGTTGAACATAGTGTGGGTGGCTAGGGGTAAACACAGATCAGCGGCATTTGTCAGCTCGTGCGAATGACAGACCCAGACTCGGAGCTGAACCTCTCCACTCTCACCCCGAAGTGAGCCCAACACAAATCCTTTCTAGACAGGTCCAATAGTGGCAAAACGTGACCTTCCCCATGCAGTTCTCATTTGCACCTGTTACTAATCCATTAAACCTACCACTCCTCTTCCAGGTAGGTCTAATCCCCTGCACTTCACAGGTTGGGGATGAAGGTACAAAACAGGGCAGTGACTTGCCCAATTGGAACACAACCTTACCCCACAATCCTGTTCTTTAGCCAGGGAACCATCCTTTGCTGCATGCAAAGAAAGGCAAGTCTGGGGTCTGAAACTGTCACAGGTGCCTACGCTGATTGACACACCTTTGAGGGACTCCAGACAGACTCAGCATGCCATTCTGTGGGGCTGTTATGGGACTGAAAGCAACTGAATAGGAATTTTTCCCCTTTGTAATACACAGATTGATTTTATTTTTATAAACATTAACAGGGCAAGAAGTAACACTGCTGCAGAAGATCCAAGAAAGACGACTGTGAAGGCTTGGACGTGTATCAAGAACAGGCGCAGAAAGGACACCAGACAGGGCGAAACATACCAAAGTGCAAGCAGGTAGAAATAGAGGAAGACCAAGGATGAGCTGGATGGACATGGTGGAGACTGACATACAACAAAAGGGTTTAAAGATGAACAAAGCCATGAAGCTGGTACAAGATAGGAAGTGGTGGACTGACTTAATTCAGCCCTCCCACTGTGCTAGGCTCTGTACAAACAGAAACAAAAAGATGGTCCCTGCCCCACAGAGCTTCCAATCTGTGTAAATGACGTGAGCTTCCATAGCCTTGGATAGCTTTCTGTTTGCAGTGGGACTTCAGGACACTCCTAGCACATTGGGGTTTGACAGGTGTCTACATTACTCCTGACAAACAATCCGGATTAGGGCTCGGTTAGTGCCCAGGATGGGATACTGTGATCGAGAACCTCCCTCCATGGTAGAGTCATTTCTCTCGGCCCCTTATGCATGGGGATTACTCACTGCAGGCCTGGCTCTGGCAGTAAGTAGATGGAACCCACAGGTTGGAGGAGCCAGTGTCGAAGAGAACCAGGAAGTTCTGGGGTGGGGTTCCAATGCTGATCTCCCCATAGTAGGACATCTAGAAAAAAGGGGGGCATTCTTTTCATCACAGGATCTCCTCCTCATGATCCATGTCACTTGCCAATTAGTCACTTGCCAATCACTTGTCAATAGTATTATTGAGCATGCTGGAGACAGTCACTACTATCTGCACCATGTACCTAATCTCAAATCCCTGGAGATGCCAGACGAGATGGTGACGAGAGACGATGGAATCTCATGCAGTTAGAGGCTTTGCAGATGACTCCAACTATGCATCGCTGAGTCCCAAATAACTGTGTATACTAACTACAGGAGAACCTCAGAGTAACGAAGAGGTTATGACCTGATTGGTCAGCCACACACCTCATTTGGAACTGGAATAACACAATCATGCAACAGAGACCGGTGGGAGCAGGGGGAGAAGCAAATACTGTACAGTACAGTGTTAAATGTAAGCTACTAAAAAAAAAAAAGGGAAAATTTAAAAAAAGATTTGACAAGATAAGGAAGCTGCTCCTGTGCTTGTTTCAAAATGGCTAGAAGCAGCATTTTTCTTCTGCATAGTAATGTTTGAAAGTTGTGTTAAGTCTGTGTTCAGTTGTAAACTTCTGAAAGAACAACCAGAACGTTTTGTTGAGAGTTACGAACACCATCCATTCCTGAGGTGTTCGTAACTCTGAGGTTCTACTGTATACATAAACACGCAAGCCTTAGCTACATACATGCGGCTGCTCTAGAACACGGCAACCACCACGAGAGGGCCCACAAACTATTTAAAGGGATACTACCTGATTCCTGGACACTACAAGAACCAGTCCTACAGAAGATGGGCTGGTGCAAGCTGGATATCATATTTTCCATCCAAATTTCTCTCTCGTCTCCCATCCCTGCTCCACAGTTGACAGCCTCCATCTTTTCCTCATCTCTGCTCCATTTTTGTCATTATTTTTTCCCAGCGAGGGACATACTCACATCCAGGTAGTTAGCCAGGGCCTCATAGGCAACAGCAAAGTTGCTGAAGTACTTGCTGGCTGGGTCATACTTGTGGTTCTTCAGGTAGTCCCTAAGCACCCCCTTTTCCTTCATCACCTCCCGCACGGATTTGAATCTCTTCAGGGAAACTCTGCACAGAACGGAAAGACAGAGATCATCTCCCCTCTTCATTTTCCCTCTTCCTAGTCCCCCTCTCCCCTTTTTGGTCTCACTCTTCCTGGTTTGCTACCATAGCTTCAATAGGTCTGGGATGGGGTAGTGTAGTGGTAAGTTTTCCAGCCATTGAAGGAACCCAATGCGCTGGGACTAATTAGTGGGGTTCCACAGGGACTGACTTCATTGTAATTACAGCATGGATAAATTTGACCCAATCTCTTCCATAGTCTTGGTTCTCTTAAGACATCCTTGAAATATGGATGTAGCACACTGGAAAGCTAAGACACTGGGATAATTGTGTCAATGTTCAATATTAAGGCCAACCCTGGACTATTGTTTCCTTGGACTCAGGGAAAATGCAAAGCCATAGAAGAAAAAGCCGATCATTCTTACTTAGCACTTGTACAAGCACTACTGATTCATTGGAAGATCTGCAAACCTAGTAAGGTCAGTAGCATTGTCCCCATTTTACAGACAGGTAAACTAATGCACAGAGAGATTAAGTGATTTGTCCAAGATCACAGAGCCTGTCCGTGGCAGAGCCATGGACAGAACCCAGAAGTCCCCCTCCCCTCCTCAAACCACTCCCCACAACATTCCTATTCTTTCCTTCAGGCCAGCATAATCAGCAATCGCTGTCAAGTGGCCAGGCTGTTATTCCATTCTCACCTCACCGTCCCCTCCGAGAGGTGGAGACACACCAAGGCAAGGATCAGCCACTTCATGATGCTCTTCTTTTGCAAGCAGTTTCTAAACAGTCCCCTGGTTCAGTCCCGGATACCAGGCTGAGGTTGGAGTCCCAGGCTCCCTGCCTATATACCAAAAGGTTCACTGTTGTCTCCGCCTCCTTCTGCCACCATCTCATTCGTGTATCAGAACCTTATCAGCTGTCAATAACACTTCATGCTGCCACTTGCCCTAACAGTGCTAAGGACCCTTTATCTCAAGAACAGGTGCTTAATCAGAAGGCTAATTGCCATTTTATTTTTAAATTACTCCTTGAAGGGAAACGTTGGAATGATAAGAGGAATCGAAGTTCTTAAACTCCCAAAACACCCAACAACCCACCAGCTTGTTCCCCTTTATCCTCCACTTGCTTGAGGTCTGATAGTTCTATCTCATGTTTTCTCCAGAGAAGGAAAAGTTTGGTCACACCCGGTGGCTGGCTTATAATGGAAAGAATAACAGGATTATAATCATTTTGGGTGACCTGCGTTGTTTCCAGCCCAGTACTGACCTGTAACTTTTCAAAAGGCCAGACATGTACAGGGTATGTAAAGTCCTCAGAGAGCAAAACATGGTGGTGTGGGTTGCATATCAAAACACAGTCTCCACAGATTAGGGGAGCTCCATTCACCTTGGAAGGCAGGAATGTCCCCAGGGTGGCCTTTTAAACACAACCAAGGGGTGAATTTTAGGGAAGGATTTTTATAACCCCAAGAGCCCCGTTGTGTGTGCAACTGTATGCTTAGTCTGCATTTGCAGTGACACTGAGTGTGTGACAGTAAATCAAATATTTGCATGTAAGTACAGTAAAAATAGTAGTGAGGCCAGCTAGGTACTTGAGAGATTATGCAAGGTTAGGTGAGACTCTTACATGCAAAAGACCAAACGTTTAAACCATCATTAGCCCTACAAATATCCAATCTGTCCTCAAAAGCAATTGCAGGTGCAGTAATAACTCTTAACCTTAACTCTGCCCAGTATTTACACTAATGGAGCAGTGGGAGACACACACAAAGTGTCTTTAAAAATCAGTTTTGTCTAAGATGGGATTCCAGACACTAAAATGCCTTAATCATAATCTTATTGGTATTAAATGGTGTCACCGCAGAGCAGAGTTAGTTATCTGGGTGTCTTCACTGTGCATTTCCATTTCTTAATACAAATCTTAACTCTGAATTTCTTGGGTTTGGAGATGATCACGGTCATGTTTTTCACCCTTGCCTTACTGAGACGCACTCGAAACCTTAATTCCATTTGAATCGGTTTTTGGCTGGGACTTAATACAATACTTAGGGTTGCCAAGATTGTATTTCAAAAATACAGGTCAGTTTTCACAGCGCGCGCGCACACCTCGATCCTGGGCTGACACTGCAGGGAGGTATCAATTTGGGGCGGGATGGCAAAATGTGGTGTCTGTAGTTTCCATATTAATTATTATTATTAAGCAACACTCACCTACACTCGCCAGAGTAGTTCTTGCTGCTTTGTGCAGCACTCAGCAGCTCCTGATCCTGTCGTGTGGTGAGGAAGAAATCTCTGCAGAGTGCCATTTCAGATTCCAACGCGGGGTGAAGGACCAACTTTCAGCAAGGGGTCCAGAGACCACTTGGGCATGACAGAGGAGCCAGGACTCATTTGGCCAGGTCAAGTTGCCAACTGGCGGCATTTTACAAAGTGCAATCCCAGAGTGGAGCACTGTTCTGCCCGTGATTTCAAGGTGCCAGAGTGATGCTCCAGACCACTCCGGCTGCAGGCAGTGCTACACTCCTGCAATATGGGATAAAAGGCACTCGCTACTGAATTTTTATTTAAATAACGGACATCCTTTATAACACAGGACAGTTGTTATTCCTATGGAAGCACAGCCCACAGACCACCAGGGGAGGCGAGCTCTGATCATAAACTCAATCACCTTTGGATCTGCAAGGGAGACTATCAATGACCTTGCTCGGCATTGGAGAATGAAGCCCCCCTGTGCACAGGACAGGAACAGCAAAACCTTCCCCACTCCTCAGCAGCATCTAGCTCAACTCCTGTGTCCAGGAGCCAGAACCACCACTTCATCATCCAGTTCCCATCGATACCCTCCAGTGTCAATCCCTTCCTGATCAGTATCACTGTTTGCTCCTGAGCCCCAAGTAACGTGGATTCAGATAAGCTACTAAGGGAGTGAATTCCAGTGTGCACCACTCGCTAGGAGAAAAACCCCACTGGACATTTCAGCTAAACTTCAGAGAGGTTCCAAGGGCAAACGTGTTGTCCTGTTGCTGTTAAGTTCAAAGGGAGCTTTGTCTGCACCCTTGTAATTGACCGTGGTGGGTTTTGCACAGACCAGAGCATTTCACCCAGTCATTCCTGAATCAAGTCCACCAGAGTGGAGCCCTGTTCTGAGCCCATCGCACCTACTTCTGGCAGATAGCTGGGAGCGGGTGGGTGTCTGTCTCCCCTCTTCCCCCACCCAACTTTCTTTTTAAACTCACTTTGTCAACACTTGAAGGACTTTTCATGCCAATCAAGTCTTCTGGAAGTGCTTCCTCCATAGTCTCTTTTCCTAACGGCAGATGGGTAAATTCTTCAGCCTATTGACCTAAGGGCAGCGCCATGCTTTGGAGCAGTTTAGATGTCTGATCACCTTGATACCTGTGGGAACAGGGGGAAGTGCAGAGCAGCAAGGAGAAGGAAGACTCTCAAGCTTAGTTACACAAGCAGCAGCCCTTATCCTCCACTCCCAAGGATCGTGGCTGTTCTCAGCAGAGGTATATGCTACGTGGCCCATATCCTGTTCTCTGGATTTTCATCATAAAAGGGCAAATCAGCTCACTCAAGGGGAACCTTATCACCAAGGGCCTAGATAAACAATGGAAACTGCTCGCCCCATGGGCCAAAATTACAGAAAAGCAAACAGCACGTGGGTGAGAAAGGGGCATGGAGTGAACCCTGGTAACCCCACACACAGGCTCACATCTGATTCAGTCTTGCAGAATGTTCCTCTCTCCTTTAAGCTTCGTAAAAAGAGGGCAAGAGGCCAGGTGCCTGGTTGTATCAGCTGAAGCATGATTTATTGCCAACACTAGAAATGTAAGAATTGCTACCCTGCTTCAGAGCAATGATCCGTCTAAGTCTAGGATCCTGTGGCCATCATTAGCAGATGCTTCACAAGACACTGCAATGAACATTATAATGGACAATTATGGAGTCTCTACTGCTCCTAAAGGAACTTTATTCCTGATCCCAGGCAGTTGATCTATGCCCTGAAGCATGACTGTTTATAGTTCTCATGTATTTTCTATCCTGTCTGACCCAAACATGGATGTTCTCATTATTGATCCAAAGATCCACTCATCTGATATCCTACCAATTTTTTTAGGTTCAATGATCTTCTGTGGCAATGAGTCCCATAAGTTAATTACACTATGTAAAAAATGTGTTTTCTTCTGTCAGTTCTAAAATGCACTGCCTTGCAGTTTCATTGGATATTGATTTGATTTTGTCTTAAGAAAGAGGTTACTAGGGTACATAGGAACACCTGACACACTTTCTCTATTGCATTATTTCATATTCCTCCCTCATGATTCCTTTTATTCATTTCCTCTCTATTGCATTATTTCATATTCCTCTCTCATGACCCCTTTTATTCATTTCCTCCCCAAAACAGATAGTCCCCTCTCTCTCTCTTCACACCAATATCTTTCCAGGACTCATCATTCTACCACCCAGCTCTGTCCCCTTTCCTTTCTGATAACTTGCTTTTTGGAGCTGGAGAGGCCAGAACTGAACAAATCAGTGAACTTCAGAGCCATCCAGGCAATTTGGCTACACAGCACTCGTTCATTTCAATGAGAGGTGGGTGGACGAATCGCAGTCAGCTTTGACAATCTCAACCAGAATCCCAGTGTTAACTGAGAAAATGGCATAACCACACAGTGCTATTTTCAGTTTCTATCTTTAGAACATGTTGTTTACTTTTCTGGCCACCACTGTACACCAACCCGGAGTTTTTATCAAGTTATCCACTGCAACACTGGAGGCTTTTCCTTGCATCATTTCTATCAGTTTAGAACCTAGTAAGCTGAATTTTATCTGCCATCATTAGTTGTTTGCCAACCTCTCTGGTCTTAAGTAACCTAAATAATCATTGTGTCTGCAAATGTTGCCACGGCTTCACTCATCCCATGCCAAATCATTAATATAATAAACACTAGCCTTAGTGTAGACCTCTGTGGCACACTGCAGCGTTAATCTTTTGACAGGTTGAAAATTTACCATTGACTCCTCTTTCTTATCTATCTCTTAGCCAGCTTCTGATCCATGACAATTTTCTCTCTCACTCCTGTGATCATTCACTTCTTAAGAACTTCTTTGTGAGGGACTTTGCCTCAGGCTTCTTAAAGCCCAGATAAGTTCTATCAACCAGTCCTCTTTAGTCACTATTTGGACAAAAAAGCTCCAAAAATTCTAGTAGATTAGAGAAACATGATTTTCCCTAACTGGAACTGTCCCCAAGTCTTGTGGTATTTGGTGGTTTCCACTGAAATCAATGGACTGTCAGATTTCATTTAAAAAACCCATTTCCAGTACTCATGTTTGCAGAGAAACCCTGAAAGCACGACCCCTAAAGTCTCACACACCTGAAAGCACAAAGAAGCCCCCAAATACTTGTTATTTTCTTTAAAGCTTGATTTAAACCAATCTCATGATTTTTGGGGGGGTCTGATGTGATGTTCAAATGCTTGAGATTGGCAATACTGCTACTGCCTGCAGTTTGAACTATTTTGATACATTTCGCAGCTGATAAGAAGTTCAAACAGGAGCCTTTTATTAAGTGACCGCTCAAAGCTAAATAGATTGTAGCTAGTCAGCACTTTGGGACCTCTAGTCTCTTTCTCCATCTCCTCCCATTGTCCTTTTATTGCTTTGCTCGATGGTGCCCCCGGTGCTTGGCATGGCCTCCAAAACCCTACCAGCCAAGGAGCTCCACTCAAACACACCTCCCTTGTCATGCCCCTTCACTTCCTTTCATTGGAACCAGAGGGCTCTGTATTGTATTATCCAGGTTAGATTTAAGCTCTTTTGGGCAGGAACTGTCATTCATATTCCACAAAGCACCCTCTATAAACAGTGAGAGATTTTCAAGGGCATATATGGCAACCAGGTGCTTAAATTCCATTTTGCAAGTCTCCCCCAACGTGGTAAACGTAGTGAATAACCAGGCAGAGGCCGTTGCTGGAGGCAGGACACTGGGTCTTGATGGAGCAATGGGCTGATCTCACATGGAAAAGCCTAGGTTTTGTTGCTCAGGAAAGGCACAGGACTGGAACAGCAACAGGTCAGAACTGATGTGCATTGGCATAACTGTTTGTGAGGAGCCCAGGACTGGTAAAACAGAGCGTAGTGTAGGTCAGGAGTCGGGTGCATTGGCACCGCTGTTCATGAGACCAGGAATAGAACAGCAAGAAGTGCTGCACAGGTGGCATCCAGGACTGGAATAGCAAAGGTTACAGGAACTGGGATCGAGGTGCGTTGGCAGAGCTGTATGGGGATCCCAAGACTGGCATAGCAGGTCAGGATTCAGAGTACTAGCAGACATGCATGAAGGAAAGTGCCTGCTTACACTAGGATTGATTCTGACTGGCACGCTGGGTCTCCAACTTAAAGGAGCAACTACAATTCATCTTTAAATTTGACAGCTCTCTATTTAACACCAAACAAGCCACAGCCTCCGCCAGAGTCTCGTCAGATTCCATTTATTCTGTATACATTCTTAGTGCACATTAGAGTAAGACATGAGAGCTCCTCAGCTCACACAGCACTAAGGCTCTTTGCCTTGAAGGTTACACCTGGATGAAATATAAACAGGGACTGAATGGACATCCATAGTAATAACCCATCAAAGTAATTACATAGAAAGACCGATCTTTATGGACAGAGCAGCTTTGAATCCCTGGTGACCAGAGCCCCGAAGTGCCTTTGCTTTTCCGCCACGTCAGAAATATTTAGTATCAAAGACACCAGTACAAGTAACGACAAGGAGAATCACACAGGATAAGAGCTTGAGGTCAACACAGATGTGCCGGGGCCTTTTGACTTTAGTCACACACACAAAGGAATGAAACAAATAGGATCCCCTCTTTAGAACCAGCATGTTCCTCACACCCACTCCCTGGCTTTCATTTCCCAAACTCCAGCCTACCCTATCGCTACTTCTTCCCTTTTGGTCCTGTTTGGTATCAGGAGACCACACCCCTTCAGCGACCGACACACAGCTCTCAGCTTCAGATGAGCCAAGCTTGGTGGGAAGACAAACTCTGCAGACAGACAGGCTGCAAGGGTGCTGTAACAGGTGAACTGAGATTACTATTAAGCAACTGACGAATGATGCTGCATGGTGAGGGAGAAGTCAGATTGGGTTGGGTAGCATCATGCCCACAGAAAACAGGTGGGGAGTGACTGAGGAGATGACAACTAAGAGAACTTATGTTAATAATATCTAGCTCTTGTATATCACTTTTAATCCACAGATCTTTACAAAGGAGAGTGGTATCATTATGTTCATTTCACAGATGGGGAAACTGAGGCATGGGGCGGTGACATGATTTGCCCACGGTCACCCAGCAGCAAAGCTAGGACTAGAACCCAAGTCTCATAAGGACTAGCCAGTGGGCCACACTGCACATAAGGATAAACAGAAACAACTGATCGCTCGAGACACACATACCCTCACCTGTCCTCGTGTGAGGCATGGGGATCTCCGGCTTGAGAGGTACAGAAACAATCCCCTCCTACTGTGGGAGAGAGGAGATTCTGAATGTTAGAGGTATTTAGACAGCCGCTTCCCATTGGAGGTAAAGACAGAAACAGCTGAAATTTTTTTCCAGTGGACACAGTGGCTTACATAATACTACTTCGCATTTGTGTAATATTTTTCATGTTCAAACTGCTTTGTAAACATCAGTTAATCCTCACCATACCTTTATAAGGCAGGTAACTATTACGAGCATTCAGACCCAGGGCGTTACAGTTCCTCTCCATTCCTAGAGAGAAAAGTAGACATCTAGGCTGTATAAAACAAACCAGAAATAGACAGAGTCCTTAAGATGAGACCTATTCCCTGGCAATCACATAAAAAGTGAGGGAGAGGGAGTCCAACTGTCTAACTTCAAAACCCAAAGAAAACACTCTTAAAAGATGAAGCCACTCAAAAACCTAAAGAAAATCTCTTCCTGTTGAAAGCCTCCTGGGAAACATGGTCTTTTCCACGTTACCAGCCCCACACAGAACAAACCCATGCAGGGACAACCGCAGTGGAATCCCTCCATCCACAGGACAAACCTTGAGAGATGACCTGCTCCTCATTCAGTTCAGGGGCTAATTCCTTTTTGTGTTAGCACGATGGGCCTCTAGGGCAGGTACTCACCCATTTACGGTGCTGAACTCCTTGTGTCCAGCGGTGTGGCATCAGCCAGCTATATAATGCTTTGGAGAGCACCTTTGACTCTGAGATCAAGAAGGTTTATGAAGGCCACCACAAAAGATGAAACATTCTGGTTTTTGCCTATGTTATATTAGCTGAGCATGTTTGGAGGGGAGCCATGGGATGTGGATGATGGTTCCTAATTTAACCCACATCCAAGACACAGGTGCACATGCATTTGTATAGTCCAATAATCTGCTCCTAGCCAGGCTCACGGCAAGACGTGCAGCCATTAAAAGAACATGATATGGAGGCAAATATAGTCTTATGGAATGAGACGCTGTCCTGTTTTCTTGTCATGAACTAACAAGGATAACTGGGGTCAAATTCATCTCCCATGTGATGCCAATGAAATCAGTGAGTTGCATCAGGGCTGAATTTGCCCCACAGATTACGAACTCCTCAGGGCAGGGATCTTTGTCTTATTTTAGATCTGTGCCAGGAATACCTGTGGTGTTCTATAAATATAAATATTTCCAGACCAAAAGAGAATTATAGAATAAGAGATTCCAACAGGATCTAGAAGAATTACCACTGGATTACTGGCTACCTACCACCCATTATCAAAAGCGACTTCTCATCAAATAGAGCAAGGAACTTGGTGGGAGGAAAAGTCAAATAAAAAAGGTCCAAGCCTGTTCAACCTGCCACTGAAAACTCCCATCTTCTACCTGAGAATGTCCCACATCTAACCACTAGACTGAGAAGCTATGAGGCTGGATAACACACCACACTTGTGAACATGGAAACCTCATCAGCAGGGGCTTCCCTTCTGTTTCCAGTCCCTGAAGCTCTAATGCAGCACAGTTTAGATCAATACATTTGCTACAGACCAATGAGGAAGTGAGGAAGGCATTAGAAGACTTGATTTACCGCTGTGGATGTCTCCCAGGCTCCGCACACACCTAGTCATAACAATACGAAGCTGGATAGTTCATCATGCCAAATGCTAGCAACAATGTCCTAGAATAGACCCTGATCCGGGCTCCAAGTGAAGTCAATGGAAGGTCTCAGCAGACTTCAGTCAGTGCTGGAGTGGTCCAATGAAGCACTGTAATAGATGATAACATTTGCCTATAAAAAGACAATTCAAAGCCCACCGAAGACCATGGGAGTCTTTCCACTGACTTTGGATTAGGGCCTATATGAATAGAGATAAAACTTGGCATGGCCAGAGTGGGATGAAATTCATGCTCCAAGGTTGGACCGTGAAGGGGACCACAAATGCATCTGCAACATCAGCTGTCATGTAATTCTAATACGTTCGAATTGTGACATTTAAAGACACTCCGACAAGGTCAAGCACACATTTAACAAAACCTATATCCTGACTTGTTTTACCAATAATTTGTTTTTGCCTGGATGTTTTGCACATCTCTCAGCTGGGTGAGCAAAATTAGACAAGTCAATTTAAAATCAGCAGGAAGTCAGTTTCAGCTAAAGCCAATACTGTAACGCCTGAGACGCAAAAGCTGCAGGGGAGGGTGATGTTTAAACCTTAAAAAAACCCAAAAAACCTCTTAATTGAGATTTTTCATGAAAATATTTTTATACAGTTACTTTAAAAAATAATTCTTCCTCACCCGCAATGAAACCTAAATTTGGGGGCATAAACTACTTGACAGTTTCCCTATAAAGTCAGTTCATATATTAAAAATAATTAGCTTCTGTTATAGAACAAAAATAAGAGATGGAGGGATGCATGGAAGACAAGAGGTCAAAGACTTGCCAAAGGTGGCGGTGTGTTTGGTATTTGTAATGCAGACACCAAGCCAATGAGAAGAATCATAGCTCTACAAATGTTGGGGAGTTCCTGACCTGAGAGTAAAGAGATTATATGGATACCCATCAGCTTTACATATTTGTAGGACTGTGGCTTACATTCCTTGCCATTGCTCCCAGAAGGCTCACTTTTCAAGGCAGCACCACGGCATCAAAAAGCTGGATTTGTTAGTGCTGGAAAGAATCTCAGAAATGGACAGATAATGCTTGTGACCACCAGGGCTGAGATATAAGCAGATGATCCAGCTTTTCCCTTTCATGGACTTGAGTCTGTTAACGTACCAATGGTAAGGATATCATAGGAAGGTTTGGGTGGCTCTATTTACCAGCCCCAAGAGAGCTTGCAGAGAACTGGATGGCATGATTCAGATCCTGCAGAAGAGGGTGAGGGAGTTTCAAAACAATAAGGCAGAAGTTAATATAAGAGTTCTTTTACATCTCATCGAAATGAGAGGGAATAGCGAGGTGGAATAAGCGAATGCCTCATGCTGCAGAGACTGACATGGCCTGTAGCAAGTGACCCTACACACACAATGTCATCACTGGAACATCCCACAGTGGAAGAGAAGAAGAACGTCACACGCAAGTTTTTTTTTTTTTTTTTACAGAAGGGCCAGATGGTTCACATCAAATTCAGCCCAAGGGTAACTGGTTACAACCACTCAAAGCCAATGGAGTTACAGCAAAGCTCAATTTAGTCCTTTGAGTCTACAATACGAGGAAACGAGCCATGCATTTAGCCAAAACACTAGTCAGTTATTTTACAGGGACTCAGCAAGGTATGTGGGAGTAGGCAATGCTCCTTAGATATGACTCCAAGCTTGGTTGCCTTGCAGCTATGCTCACCACTTCCATGTTTTCTGCTCTGACTCCCACCAGCCCACTACAGTGCATTCCAGGTAAGTGAGCTTTGATTCACCGCTACTCCTTCCCCATTTGTAATTCCACAAAGCATCTGGATGGAATACATTACCCTTTCCACCATATCCCCCACTGCCGCCAGTCCCCACCCCAAAAAAGGAGTTGAACACCAACCAGATCCATTACATGTTGCCACTGGCTCAGCACTTTTAACTTTGATGCAAAGAACGTTTACAAAATAAAATAAATAGATAGAAAAACAAAACAAATAAATAAACTGACAGATGGAAAACATTTCTGAGTATCTCCAAAAGAGGCAGACACATACGTACCCACCAAGGCCTCCCTGATCCCAAACCTCCAACTCCACTTGCATTCCCAGTCTTTCCCCCGGCTCCTATGTTTTTTTAAAAATCCTCCCAGTTTTTCCTCCACCTCTCTGCTGTCTTCTCTCTACAGGCTGCCAACATGGATGCCATGAAAGCAGGGAGATTGAGCCTGGTCCACGAATGACCTGTTTACATTTATACGCCGCTTCGTGCCATTGCGAATGCTGGCAATCCACAAAATAATTTAAATAAATAAATAAATAAAGTTTCCTGCTACTCTGCAAGGCTTTGAAAAACAAATGACCTGGGAGGAATGGGGAGAGGCAGGCAGACATCTGTAAAGTCTGCGTGCTGGAGCTATCCCAGGATGGTGTATTGAGCAATAGGGTAACAGGGTGTCGGGGCAATAGAGAACGAAAGTCACGCTACACGATACACTGAAAGGCAGGGACGAAAGCCACAATGCAGCGCTTGCACTCAGGGCTCGCGCTTACAGAGGCAAGTCGCTGCTGTTATGCCGAGTTTTCCTTGAAGTCCCATCGTCTCTGGGCAGCGCTCTCTGCAAGCTGGACATGGCCGCTGTCTTTTTAAGGTCGATGACCGCGTACGAGTCCATCCTGCTGGCTGGGTGGGCGGCAGGAAGTGGGGCACAGGGCACCTGGAGGCTCTGGCGCCCTTTGTGGGGGTCAGCCTCCAGCTCAACCTGGATGTAGTTGAGCTGCCGCTGCTGCTCCGGGCAGGACCGGCGGAAGTCGAAGCTGAAGACGCTGGGGGTGCAGTTGTGGTGGTGGTGCAGGAAGTCGTCCCGATGCAGGCCGCCGTGCAGAGCAGCGTTCTGCGAGTTCATGTAGTTTTGCAGGGGGTCATCTTCGTCCGGCTCGGGGTAGCCGTTCGGAGAAGGAGTCAGCGCGTCCCCAGAGTCCTCGTCCTGACGCAGCGGCTGGCACTCCCACACAGGAGGCAAGGAAGGCAGGTTCTCGTAGTGTAGCAGGGGCATCCTGCGGTGAGAGCAGCTGTTTAAGCCCAGGTCCTCCCGGGTGAGTTTCAAGCGCCCGCCCCGTCGGAGAGACGTGCCCCCAGCAGGCAGCAGGCCGTTCACATTCTCGTACACGCACCTGGGCATGAGGCACTCATCCTTGCACTCGTTGTTGTTGTTAGGGGCGCAGAGGTGTCCACCGCACTCCCCATGGTAACGGCAAGAGCTGTCGCGTTTCACCATGCGCCTGTGAACCGGGGCAGGGCCCAGCACGAACTTCACCTCGCCAGGCTGCAGGAAGACCTGGGGGTTTCGGTCCTCCAGAGCGCAGCTGTGGTTCCCGTGCAGGAAAGGAGGGTGGACTTCAGGCAGCGAGTGCATGCAGTGCCGACCCCTCATCTCCTCCTCGCCACTTGTTGTGTTCACATAGGTGTGGGACTGCAGGGAGAGAAGATGTGTTTTAGAACCGAAGGGTGATGCTGGGAAGGGGGACAATGACGGGAAGAGATCAGAGCCAAAAATACAGGGGGTGGGAGTGGGATTGAGTGTGAATACAGCTGAGAATGTGAGAAGGGAGAGAGATATGGTGGCTGATAAAGCAGGGGCGGAGGTCTTGGTGGCTGAAAAAATGTGGAGGGGCAGTGTGCCAAGAAAGTGGGGGGTAAAACTTGACCGAAAGGGATGCAGCTATGGTCAAATCACGTTTACATATCGACTGCTGTAAACCAAACACCCAGCACCTGGAGACAAGCACAAGTTTTGTTTTCTCTCATGGATGTGAATTTCGTTGCTATGGGGCAGGATGAACAGCAACTTACCAGATTTCAATTGTATTCCCCCTCACACTGCTCATTGAGAAACTGCACTGAAGAACTGCAGTCATAAAGGGGAAATAACATGGCTCTAAAGCTTTCCCATTGGTCTGGCCCGATTCGGTTCTGCTCCTCGCTCCCATAACTCCCCAGCCTCTCCTCTTACGATCAGAGCTACTATTAATCAGTGGATTGATATGTGTCTCTCTCTTAGGAGGGAATTGCGTGCTGCTATCAGACAAGGGGCAGATTATTACAGATGGACCAGGGAAGCTACACCCCGCCCTCGCTGAGAGCAGCTGTTCCAGCGAGTAGTCAGGGGGTGCAAACTTGCAACAGTGAAACTAAGTAAAACAGCCAAGAAGGAGCAACTGACAAGGTAAGAGGGTTCCTGGGCTTCCTTAGCATTGAGCAGATGTGTGAGCCTGGCACCCCACAAGAGTCCTAGAAGAGAAGGAGCAGACATGCTACGAGTTTCCTGCAGCAATGGAGATCAGGAGACCTGGGCTTACCTGCTCATCCATCCCAATGAGGCCGTGTGTGGAGTCCTCCCCAATGGAGGAGTGTCTTAAGCTGTTCATGGAAGGGTGTCGGGCTGTGGAGTAGGATGGGGCTTCCCCAGGGAAGCTGTGGAATCCGTTGGGGAAACCTGGAACAGTGTACCCCAGAGCTGGGGGGAGAATTCAGAGAGACATGCTTCAGAGGCAGAGCATCACACTGACCTTGCGTACAAGTGCAGCTGCATCTGCATCGGGGGCCAGCTTCTCAAAGGGCCTTATTAAACAGGTGTGCTGGAAAGGCAGTGCCTGCTTGGCCGGGGGAAGGCTCCTGCCGCGGGTACACCCGTTGTAAATATGCAGGCTACGTTATATTTACCAGCGCTTAAGTCATATCTATGGAAGTGGGAAACAAACACACATTCTTCTAGTGGAGGTTTCCCTCGGGAGCCCGCTGATCCCTAGAGGCCACTTGGCAGGGCTCGAACTGCATTCCAACGGGAGTCTGAGAACGAGATTGATATTTGCAGTGTTTGTTCCCATTTCCTTGGGAACAAAATATCACATCTGCAAACAAGTGGGGCTTTAAGCATACTGCACAGAACATACGTGGACTCAAGGACCCAGCTCAGAGCCCAGACAGCTCACACCTGCTGCTTGGGGAAACACAGCCTTGGCTGGGAGACCAACACCCACTACAGAGATAGACTTGGACAAACTTCCTCTATCCCTCCATTCCCCGGGACCTAGCACTCCAGAAGCCTTACGGTTGGATGTCTGGGGTGTCCGGGATAGCTCCAGCTCAGTGGAGTGACCACCCCTAGTCATGACGACTGGCTCCTCCACCACATTGATGCTATTACACTGCATCAGGTCCTGCAGCAGGTTAAAGATCTCCTCCGCCCTTGAACACTTGAAGGCAAATATCCCTGTGCAAATACAAAGAAGTGGGGGTGGGGAGAGACAAGTATAATCTTAGTTTAATAAGAGTATAGTCAAGTCCTTGGACAGTAAAATCTGATTGAAAAAGGTTTCTGTTTAACACAATACAATTCACCTGGGGAACTCACGATCACAGGATAAGGTCATGAGCTTGGCAGGATTCAAAGAGAGATTAGATTCTTATATAGGCAATGGGAATATTCACCCTTCCATTAGATAGGACACAAATTTCTAAGAGGTATAAACCCCCATGCTTCAGGGTATAAGCCAAATACTAAATGTCTGGGGTTAGGAAGTAATTTCTTCTATACGCCGGTTGTTAACACAATTGCTCATTATGAAGCTTCTTCCATTTTCCTCTAAAGCTCATGGTGTGAGCCAATATTTCAAACAGGATACTAAATTAAACTGACAACTCGCCTGACCTTGTTGGGCAAGCCCTGCATTCTCTACACACAAATTTAGGATTTACAGAGAAATATTTGTAAGATATTGTCAATATTTAAACACACTCCGAGATGATATTTCTGTATAGCGTATCCTGTTGTTACATCAATTGGAAACATAACACCACCATTGCTAGTTGATCAATTAATTGGTGCATCTAATAATGTCAAATGTACATTAGTTAACTCTGCTGGAAATAAGAATGGCACACCAGGTCACAGATGAGATTCTTCACCTGCAATTTCCATTGTTTCATTTTACCTGGGGCCCGATCCAACTCCCACTGTCAATGAAATCTTTCCATTGACTCTAATGTCAATTGGATTGGGCACCTGGAATGCATGAGGAAGGAAGGGGCAACTGCACCCCACTTTTAAAATGTATCTGATTAAACGGTGGCTTCCCAGATAAATAGTTTGACCAATAGCCAGCGTGTGCAGAATTAACCAATCCCATGCTGGTGCGCACGCACATGCATGCACAAAAGCCATAGCAACAAGGACAACAGCATGGCAACAACTGCTGCTACTCTGCAGAAAAATTTGAAAAATATTCTTGCCAGAAAATATATGCATTCATCTTGTTCACTGGGGCTAGGAAGGAAGGATCCAAATAAAATCAGTTAAGTGAGAAAGTCTCCTATGAGTAGGAAAAGAACCAGAGGAAATATATGCAGATTGAAACAGTATGGCTTCCATACAATTTATCTTTGATATAGAGGACATGGATGACGCAGCCTGCGCCCTCTAAAAGCTCTCTTTGTAAGTGAAGAGTGAATGACTCTACCCTATCTGTGCTATCTAGAGCACCATAGAAAACCCAAGTAAACGTAACAGCATTCTAACAACTGATCTGAATCCTGCAAAAGGCAAAGCAGACACACACAGAAAGATACAGGTCCCACTCTGCTGACAACCAATAAGCATGCAATTCCACCGAAGGTGAATCCTACTCACATAAATATTATAAACAAGTAGCATACAGCATTGCAAATGCACACAGCGCTTTACAAACAGACACAGAACAGTGATGCAGACTTTATTGAGGTATCAGAGAACTCTTCAACACACGTCCCATAAAAAGGTGGCATTTCTAGCATATCTTCAGTACCAACACAGAAAAGTAAGCCCACAGAATCACTAACTTCTTCCGCCACCTGGGTTTTCCTTAATGGTCTCTGATCCAATGGAAACCCCACTCCAAAACTGCTTACCTTAAGATATCAGAGCCAAATCTAGATGCGTTTCTTCATGCTGTGCATTTATAAGGCAATAGTCTAGTTACTTTAAGTCTATAAATATGAACAAGTGAGCCACAATAAGCCACAAGAGTGATACCACACGTTGTCTCTGCCCTCAGTCACAAGCTTCCAACATTAACTTCTTAATTAGGAGTATTAAATGCACATGCGAACACACTACAGTACCCTAGGGGTGTGCTGTCACTTGTGCACGGTTTTCCAGACACAACAAGCAGGGGAGGAATCAGCACCAAGCAGTTACAGCATTCTGCAACTGAAAGCTTTAGACAGGCTTGTTCCCCCAAAAGACATGGCACCTTGTCCGGTCTGGCAGCGGCGTCCGCTCTCGAAGGAGAAGAGGTTGGAGTCATAACCATAGCGGCGCAGACAAAGGTACGGCCACCTGACAGCATCGCGCTTGTGTGTGTGCAAGATGAGCTCCGTCTGCGTTAGCTCCATAATCCCAGATCCCAGCGCGTTACCCTCATCATCCACGTTTGTTACCTGCAGAGGCACCGAAGCTCATATCAGGAGGCTCACACAAGAGACGTGACAGATGCAAGTTTGCCTGGAAGCTACTGGAGCCCCAACACTCTCCCCCTTGACTCATTAACATGCCTTGTTTTTGCATGATAGGAGTGTGAATTCATTGCCAGTGAAAGGTGCCACATCGAGAGCCCTGGAGACTGCAGCCCCCCATCAGCTCAGTTAATGTGCCTCAACACAGGCATGGGGGGGCACCCCTGAGTGGGAAGAGGAGAGTTCAGTCTCTCTCCAATTCTTGGCCTCTCTGCTAAGACTGTCAAATGGTTCAACCACCGCCAGCTGTGCTGGTGCTTTTACAACGTGGAGACCTGTTTACAGCCAATTAGGCTGAAACACACTGACTCATTTCACACAAGCCACCAAACAGCTACCATATGGTGATAACTTTTGATGCCCACTGACTTGGGCCCGATTTGAAAGGTTCCACAACATGTGAGCCATCCAATTTTCCCTTCCCATGGCATCTGTTTCTTCTCTGGCACTGGGAGATTGAATCTCGATGCCAATGCAAATGCTTCTACATGACAGAGTGTGGATCTAGCAAGCAGGGGATTCCCTGCTTAAAAATCAGCAACGCATTTGCAAATCTTTCCATATAAAAGACGTTCCCCCTGAGAAAAGGGGCTTTAATGTGTAGGTTTCATGAAATTTGGATTGTACTTTGCAGGCCTTGATTCCCAGGGGCTGCTGTCAATTGCAGCACTTTCCCTCTAGGATAAAGGGTATTACCTTAAACTTGGTGGGGTGGTTGTCTGGGACGCTGTCTCTGCACAGGTAGCTGTAGCAGCTCCCCATGACGTTAGCATACCAGTTGAGCCCTAGAGGGAGGATGGGGGAGGGGAAAAAAAACAGAGGATAAGGGCACAATTTCCTGTGTGTTTTTGATCCACAATTATTGTCTCTTCCCAGCCAATGACCCAGGCTTTTAGAGCGGTGGAGCAAAGCCAGGGATGGCTCAGTGGAGCCCTGTAAGTGTATGGGAAGTTTAAATGCCTTCAGTGAAGCGGGGAGTGGGTACGCCTGCCAGGATGCAATGCCCCAGGCAGGCCACACAGTGCACATACACACCAGCTGATTTTTCTAACAGAAGAATATTTTCATTGTTATGAAGCTATGGAGCAACTAACAGCTCCAATGGGGTTACGGAAGCTGTTCATAAAACAAAGTTACTCTGGAGTTTTGGCATCAACTGCCCTTTTTATGACTCCTCGCAATGAGGAAGAATTCCTTAAGCACTAGCGAGGTCGACACTAGGAGTGTTTCACAAGTATAGCTACCCCGGGAGGGCATAGCAGCAAAGCACTCCTTGCGTGAAAACAGCTTACACAAGTGAAAGCACAATCTTGCCACTCTAACCGTGTCTAGGCTAGAGATCACAACCCTGGCCAACAAAGCCATGCCAGCAAGCGTTTGTACTGTAGACCACGGTTCTCACCCGTCTGGGGCTCAGGACCCAACTATAAATGTTCATGGCCTGTTGTGACTGAGTAAATAGGCCTGGGGCAGAGGCCCTGAAGGGTTTCATCAGGCCCTGCCCAGCACTCACCCCACAGTGACAGCTCCTGCAGCTGCTGTGCTGTGGGGTTAGCTGGGCTTGGTTCTCAGCTCCAGACATGGCAACCTCCGGGGTGGCAGTGCCACTCACGTTTGGTCCCACCCCCTTAACTTGACCAGGTCAGGCTTGACAAAGCCCTGGCTGGGATGATTTAGTTGGGGTTGGTCCTGCTTTGAGCAGGGGGTTGGACTAGAACCTCCTGAGGTCCCTTCCAGCCCTGAGATTCTATGAAACTTGCGCGAGTGGAATTGTGACCTGGCTCATGGGGTTGCCGTACCATTCACTCAGATTGGTCCTATCCGGACTCCCGTCAGCACGATGGCTGGGCCAAACCCGAGTGCCGCTCAGACCCCAGAGGTTGTGGTGCCGGGAGTAGGGAGGCAAGCCCAACCAGTCCTGGGGGACAGGAGCCAAAGGAGTTGCCACACGACTCTCTGAAACATTCCGGTGACCCAGTGTTGGGTCTTGCCCCCCAGGCTGAGAAATGCTGGTGTAGACCTGGCCCTAGCGCACTGCCTTGGAGATAACCCAGGAGGACGGAAGGAAGCTCAGAACTCTTTAGTCCCGCTTGATTCTTACCCGGTTGAGGCCATTAGGTGGTTTTTTGAGGGCGGGGAGGGATTCCCACTTTATTCCCACAGTCCTCTGCCGAGTGTCATGGTAACCAGGATGTCAAGAAGTCACCTAGAGTTCCGTTGAAACCATGCCATGATTCACCTGACAAGAATACAATCAAAGAGATTGGCAGAGAAAAGACAGACGAGCTAGACTTTTATCACATCTCTATTAATCTTTCTAAAAAGAAAAGAAAAACTTAAATTAAAGCAATAATTTATAAACGTAACTTTGTATAACACACTGCATGGACAAATCCAGTGGCGACCCAGGACCAAATCCAGAGGGGACCTGACAAGTAAAACACACTTTGGAGGTAAATTAGAACATAGGTGTAAACAGACCAATCCAGAACTCACTGGGTGAGCAAAATGAGAGGTAGGTCAGCAGGAAATGCAACTAGCATTTGCTTACTCCCTCCTACTAGCTGCTTTTTTCCCACATCCCTCTCTTGGTTTGTCAGTTACACTCCCCTTGCCTGTTCAGCACAGGGTACCCTACTTTGCCACATACATCCATTTTCTACCCAACACGTCATTATTGAACTTGGCCGAGACATTTATGGGAGTTGCACCACTGCAGAAGGAATAAGGCCTGCAAAGCATTTTCAATGACACACCAAATGTACACAGGCAGCTATTAAGGAATTAGCTCAACACCGCTCATCAATGAAGTGGGGCTGGACACACAGATGGGCAAAAGAAATTTCAGACAAAAAACACAGGCAACTTTCTTTTCATTGGGCAATTTTGGACAACTACTCTCCAGAAATAAGACAATTTTTGTCTCAATTATGGGATCATGATCCATTACTGTGGCACAACTGCAATATAAATACATTATAATACGAGTAATTAGCATCAAAGACACTAGAAATCACATATATCTGCTGCTTTAGGAATCTGTACGCATCTGAATTCGACAAAAGGTTCCTAACAAGGTTCAGAGAACAAAAAGCTACTGCAGCCAGTGGACAAAAAAAACAATAGCTGTTCTATTTTGGATCATAAAAGGAACAAATTCCAGATATGCACAAAACTAAACAACTATTCAGTACTTTTCAGAGAATGCAAGTGTCTAGTGTACAGGAAATACACTTACTAGTAATAGGAAAAACTGGTATGTCAGACTTTAGTTTACTGAACTCAACGTCAAGTCAGGAGCACCAGAATCAGAACCAGTCACTACCAAAGGACGCCTCATGCTAATTATCTAGAGGTCCAAGGAGTGAGAGTGTAAATCTGTATGGATAACTAGCCTGATATTACATAAGTAAATGAAATGAAGATGCTATTGAAAATTTCAAGCTCTGGCAGATAACCATCAGTTCATTGTCAGTCACTCCAGTCCAGCTTAGCAACAGTTCAGAGACAAAGATGCTGTAAAATGTTTTCCACTGAAAGGCTCAGAACTGAGAAAATGAGATGATAAAAGTACCCATTTTGCAGATTCCCTAGTCAACTAGTCATTGCAGACAACACTTTGTTGCTGACTATTTTAGTTGTATCCATTTGATGCAGATACCTGGATCCTTAAGATTCTACTCTTCAACAAGCAATCTTTTGAAAACATGCCTTTTTCTGACTATGCTACACATGTAGAGCATATCCTAGTTGACCAAAACAACTTATCTGCAACTGTAAACACCCACATGCCACTATATCCAAGTGGGACATTTTTAGGAAATGTTTCATATTGACTGAAACATATTTTAAACATCACTTTCTCCAAGACAGTGGAAAGAACTCAAGGACCCTCCTTATTTGCTGCCTGCCTACATCCTGTAAAACACACACAAGTGCTTCAAAGCTCTTTCTGAGCTTCCATCATCCAGCTCTCTTTGCCCACACCAGCTGCTCCGACCATCTGCTAAAATCCCCCATAGCCTACACACAAGCGAAGCAAAATGCTGCTATCCTTCGTTAAAGACTCAGACGTCAGTTGTGTCTTTGGCATATAAATATCTACAATATCATTTCTCACGGTTTCTTGCTCACCATGCTTGACTGGCTGTGCTTTCCGGGGGAAATGAAACCAGAAAGCACTTCTAGCCCTATGCACACCTGTGACTGTCTGGGTCAGTGACAGTATGTCTACATGGTAGTTGGAAACGGGCCTCCCAACCCCATCCCAGCCAAGCTCTGCTAAAAGTAACAGGACGGACAGCTGCGGCCAAGGCAGCTTAGCTCATACCCATGGGGTCGGGAGGATTTGGATGCAGGTAGCTACTCAGAATTAATTCAAGTTAAAAATCTCGTCTTCATTTTAGAATGACATTTTGTCAAGTTTTACACAGCGATGACCATTTTAGGCAGAGGCTGATCATTTATCCAAGGAGCTTATGAATAAAAAAGCACTTTTAACTAAAATGAGCTGATATGCACTGAGTATTGCATCTTCAGTGCTAAACTACTGCACCGCTTTGTTCTGTTTCCAGAATTATTACAGACCCTATGTTTATGTGCAGCACACAGATGGGGAGCTCCGATCACTCCTCGTTTGCAGCAGCAGATGCATAACACTAAATTGAAAGCTTTTGGTTTGCAAGCCAACTGACAGCCAGCATTGTACATGTGAGTGAATAATGTTCCAATTGGCACAACACTACCAGCAGAGACCCTGTTAAGAGAGACACCAGCCCTGGAGCAAAATGTTAATAAGACACCGGCTTTCAGGAGTCTTTAACCCCTATTTATTGTGTCTTCAAATCCCGAGCTGGAGATCGCCCACTTTGTGGGTGTGCGTAGGCAGAGTCAAGCTGGCTTTGAAAATAGCAGTGGGGCTGCAAGGGCATGAGCTAGCCGCCAGGCAGGAGCATACGCAGGTTGCTAGCCCATGCTGACACCCCTGCTGCCTCAGCTACACCGCTATTCTGCATGAGCTGGCTAGAGGAAAGCTACCTCGGGCATCCCAACACGTGATGCAGTCCTGCCTGCCTACTGCAACGTGCACAAGGCCTGCACGAAATGTGACGTCTAATCCAGCCATTTGATTCTGGAAACAAGGCGCGTATCACTCCCAAGCTCTAAAATTTTCAGTACCTTCCTATCCGTTAGAATTCAGACCCAAACTCCCGGTGGGTCTTCACGCTCCTCCACGGACTCCCCCAGACTTGAATTCATCTCTACTAGACCGTTTTCTTCCGCTCCCTGAATAGCTCACACTTCTGTCCAACATTCCCTGTCTCTCCACAGCCCGTGGCAGAGCCGTCTGTCTCCCTGTGCCCAACTCCTAAGAAGACTCACGTCCACCTAATGGTCTGGTTAATGCCAGATCCTGTCCATATCTACTTGCAAATTCCCATGTTCTGCTGGAATCTCAAGTGCAAAGTGGCATAGCTAGAGTTGCCAGGTGTCCAGTTTTCAACCAGAACACCTGGTCAAAAAGGGACCCTGGAGGCTCCAGTCAGTGGGCCACTAAAAACCCAGTTGGTGGGGCTGGCAGACTCCCTACCTGGCTCTGCGCCTGGAGCCCCCTCCCACACCCCAACTCCCTGCCTCTGCCCTCACCCTGTCCCACACTCCAAACCCTTCAGCTCCACGCCCCAGCCCCGAACCCCCTCCTGCACACCAAACCCCTCATTCCCAGCCCTATCCCAGAGCCTGCACCCCAGCCCCCTGTCCCAGCCCAGAGCCCCCTCCTGCACCCTGAACCCCTCATTTCTGGCCCCATCCCAGAGCCTGCATCCCAGCCCCATGAAAATAAGCAAGTGACTGAGAGCGAGCAACAGAGGAAGGGAGGATGGAGTGAGCGGGGCAGGCAGACCGTGGAGAAGGGCACTGCAAGGGTGGTGCTCTGGAGAAGGAGCAGGGCAGAGCAGGGCAAGGGTGTTCAGTTTTGTGTGATTAGAAAGTTGGCAATTCTCTCTTACGTGCAATGCATCAGGGAGACAAACTCTATTACGAGTCAAAAAGCAAGAGATTTGAGCAATGAAGAGGGAACCGCAAAATTGCCCCTGGATGCCACCTTGCATGCAAAAACGCCATTTGGTGCAGGACGCCACCAAGTGCCACAGGACATAACCCACGACGAAACCCTTGGCATACAGGACAGCGCAGTCAATGAGCCCCTCGAATCCATGCTTGACCACCCGAGCAACTAGCAAAACTACAGAGGCCTGGAGTGGTGAAAAGTAGGGAAAGGACAAGGTTTGTCCTATGCCAGCGCCTTGGCTTGGGAAGCAGGACGGATGCCTTACAGTGCTAGGGCACTGCGTGGCAATTACAAATGGGAAAAGAGGTGGCGGAGGGCTTTAAAGGGGGCGAACATTAAATTAGCACCAACACAAAATGCAGCAATTGGCATGTGAGAGATTTAA
>ML677412.1:10483979-10673954 GCA_007922305.1 Dermatemys mawii | reverse complement strand
GGAGTGAGCAGGGGGCGGGGCTTGTCGGCGGGGCGGGGCCATAGGGCTGTGCGTGTGGGAGGGGGAGCTCTGGGAGCAGAGGGAGGGGACTTGGAACTCAGGGGGGCAAGGGTGGGGGAGCTGGCCCTGGGGGCAGAGGGAGGGAGAACTGGGGGGCATGGAAGGAGTTTACAAACGTTGCCCCTAAAGAGAGAAAGCAGCTGGAGGAAGGGGCAGTGCACTGTGCAAACCCCACCCACATACAGCGCACCCCGCTCTGCACCCCGCTAAACAACAACGTACATACAGCTCACACGCAGGCTCCCCCAGCACAGACAAAACCCCATGTGCATCCCATGCCAAACAGACAAAACAACCAATACTCCGCGCACACTAGCCCCACGCCACCCATGCCCGTTCCCGAGGGATCATCCCTTTCTTCTAGCAAACTATTGCCAGTCAAAACCCTCCCTTTGTCCCCAGGGATTTAGATGCAGTTGAAGGGTGTGTCCCTGTTTTTCCTCTCCATATATCCTGTTTGTAGTTTTCAAATACCTACACACCCCAGTGGCCGCCAGTAATGTCCCAATATTAACATAAAAGAATAATTCATATTGGTAAAAGCTCATCCCCACATACCATGGCAAATGCCTAAACAGATTAGATAATATTAATTATATTTTTACAATATTCTTCACTTCCTGTAATGTAGTATTGCTGTCTGCTATTAAACAGCTATCACAAGTGGCTGTATTTTCCATGGATGTGTAGTGCTCCCTGGATTGTGTGGTTTGTAAAGTACTGGGCACTCCTATATGATGAAAGATGCTGTAGAAATGCAAGGTGACATCATGTACTAAATCCTAATTTGGTAGGATTTTTCCCTATAATGGCAAAGTGTCCACGCCTGGTCCATCACCCGTGTATCTTCCACCGTACCCTTCAGAGGCTATGGGAGGGCCCAATAGTCAAACGTGCTTTTTCCATTTTTTTGGTGGAAAGATTGCACGTGGACAGAAACACACACAACACTATGTCTTCTCCCCAGCCATTTAATCTGTCAAGTACAACATTTACTACATTCAACTAAAGTAGCAAAAGTACACACGTCAGCCAACTGTTGCCCCGTATCTGCTCACAATATCCCTATAGAATTACCATTACATGCAGTCTGAATGCATGGGATACAAATAATAATCATAATTAATAATGCTAGTGACAACTAATTAAAGGTGGGTTTAACATGTTTTCCCTGACTTATGAACAAGGATAGTTTATGATTCTTCTTGCCAACTTGTTCTATAACTTCAGAGTTAAATTCTCTTCTGAAGCCAACAGGTGTAATGGAGAAGAATTTAATCCTGACCTCTGAGAGATCATGTGGGTTTATGTTTTAAACAAGTTTTGAACAAGACTCAGACACAATATCCTTGTCCACACCAGTCAGGGGAATTAAGGTGAGACTTCTGCTGGCAACAGCAGAATGGAAATTGCCTGTAGCTGGAATGATCCTGATCTCCCAGTGAAATTCACCCCTGCAGAGGGGGCTGTCTGAAGGCATATGTTCTACATGAGTCTTCAGAACAGGGTATAATAAATCTGCAAAGCAGCTAATATGGTTCAGAACATACTACCTGAACGGTAGGGGGCTGCCGTGTGAAGGGAAAGTAGGGATGCGTTACCTACTAGGTCTGTGCATCTGACGAATTACTTAGCTATTTCTGTTTTGTCTATTGGGCTGTAACAATGCTATAGGGAGGAACTGCCCTTTGTGTTTTGTACAGCATTTACCACAACAGGGGCCCGGTTGCACTGAGAGCCTTCAGGCTCTATTGGAGTACAAATAATAACAAACAGCACAGTGCTATGAGAGGGTTGACTAAATGATTATATTTTCAGGGTTGTAGCAGTTCCCTTGAGGTGCTTAGAACACAGACTGGTTCTGTCTAGCGAGGCAGAATCTTTCACGCTATGGTTGTGGTATAATGCCTGCGCTTGTAGATGGGAGGTTAGGGGCAATTGAAGTGCTTCCCTTTCTGTGTGAATAGACACAAATGACAGTGAGTGAATGGACGTGGAGGAGGCAGCAATACTACAGATTGTGCGGCAAATACACAGAGAAAGTAAAGAAAGACCCAGCAGCTCAATGGGACAAAGTCCAGAACAGCTAGCAGTCAAGATAAAGCTGACACCAAACCCAAACATGGTAGATTAACTTCCCCTGAGTACAAGCTGGTAGCATAGTTCCCTTCAGGACTCTAGTCTAGCTGAACTGGATTGGAGCTCCTTTTAGAAAGCCATCCTTGGTGAATTGAGAGGGGTAGTGTTCTTTGATACACACCTAGAGACTGGCACAGATCCCTCTTTGACAGGCGGACAGTGAAGGAAATAAAATGCTATAGAATAGGAGTGAATAGATGTGATGATACATATAGGGTGCACTGGGGAGGTCTTTTCCCACCTCTGCTACTGCCTGGCTGTGTGACCCTGGGCAAGTCACTTCACACTCAGCAGCAGCATCATTTTAGCTATTTGTGTTGCAGTAGTTCTTAGAGGCCCCAGCCCTTCTGCTAGGTGCCAAACAAACCAATCACACAAAGACAACCTCTGTCCCAAAGACCTTACAATGTAAGTATGAGACAACAGGTAGTACAGCAACTAGAGGGGAGTCCAAGGTATCAGTGAGGCAATTATGATGAAGGTGATTAAGGGCGAACAGGGCTCTCCAGCTGCCTAACCATTGTTCATTTAATTATTTTAGGCATCATGGCAGAAGTGAGTTTTAGGGAAGGAGACTCTGCTCCAGGCCTCCGATTCCCCCTCTCTTAAAAGGGGATAATTATATTGCCCTTATTTCCTGCAGTCTCCACATGTCTGCGAGCTGGGTGGCATAATGATCATCACCCAGAGTAAAAGTAACACCCCAGTGCAGCGTGGGGAACTAGCAAAGGGATGAGGCAGAGAACCGAGAGGTGGTGAGCAGCAGAACAGAGCCCAGTTCTTTCCCTGCAGGGTTAACAACAGTCTCCTCTCGCCTCCTCTGCGCTTTTCCCTCCCTGCCTGCTGCCATTGGCTGTCTCTGTAGGTTTAAGCTAAAAAGCCCCGTAATTAGGACCCCAGCTGACACAGAGCCAGGTTGCCTGGGCAGGCAGCTTTTAAAAAAAGACGAAAACCTCCCTGGCGTTTTCCTTTCGCTTTGCTGCGCAACCTTCCCAGCCCTGCTCCCTCTGCCCGCGGCCCCTTGGAGCAGGTGGAGACCTGGGGGCCCAGCCGTCCCAGGATTATGGGGCTGTCCCAATACCGGGGGCTTTGTCTTGTGTAAGCAACTATCCCGCTCCCTCCGGAAAAAAAAAAGTGTCCCGATTCTTCATCCTTGTTTTCTGGTGCCCCTAGCTGGGGTGGCACAGGAAAGGGTCAGGAATACAAACCTCCCTGCGTGTGGGTGAGACAGCTCTGCGCTCCGGCGCTGGAAGGAGGGGACCGCTCCCCCAGGAGGCGGCAGGTAGGTGATCTATTGGGGTGCTGTGAGTCCTTTAGGGGTGGCATGCTCAGGGGTGCTGGGACAATTTGTACAGTGGGAGGAGGCTGAGAGCCACTGAACCAAACTGTAGACCCTGGATAGGATGGAAACCACTTCAAGCCAGGGGGGTACAGGAGCACCCCCGACTTCCAGCCCCTATGGGCCTGCTGTGCCAAGCTCTGGGAGCTGGGAGGGCATATGGGGCCAAGACCAGAAAGTAACGTCCTAGATTGGAGGAGATCTCTACTGTCCCTGCCTGGGAAGTTCCTGCAGAGTGGAGACACTGGCAGGGGAAGGGAAAGAGAATCGGGAAGGGGGTTTCACCCAGTGAAAATAGCATCAGGGGATATAACAGAGGTGCCCCTTCACTACTGGGGAAGTTGCGGGAGTTCCCAGGGAATCCTGCATGGAAGAGGGGACTCCCCCGCACGTACAACAGGAACTGGGGAGCTTAGCTGCTTAGTTGGAGGAGACAGAACTTTTTCACTTCCAGCTCACCCATCTGCCTGTTTCTGAGTGGGACAGGAAACACCACTGCGCCTGGCACTAATTATACTCCCTTGCCAGCAGGCAGACCGAGCACAGAATAGGCAGGAGTGGACAAAACACCACTCTCCTCGCTCCTCAAGATGTGGTGAGACAACAGGGGGCAGATATTCAATAGAACTCAGTGCCCACAATGGGGGCCAGGTCTGTGTGTTTGCAAATTGCTCAGCTCCTGTGTGGGCACTACTTGGTTTTCAGAAGAGTCCAGCATGTTGGGCAAATCTGGCTGCAATTGTCACAGCCGGGAGAGGTCGTCACTGGGCCCTGAGGGAGCGCTTAACATAGCTCCCCCTTCATTTGGGTGCCTAAGTGGGAAGGAAAATCTAGCCCTGTGCATGAGAGAAACAGAGCTGGGTGGGAAAAGGCCATTCCGTCTTGCAGGGATTCTGATATTTTGAACATTTGCTTTCATTCAGAATGAAAACTAAAAATTTTGAAATATTCCACCCAAAGGAAGGGAGCCCTGGCTCAAGTCTTCCTGGTGGGCTGTTTTGAAACCCGAGGGGTCCTTCTTCTAATCCTGACCACCTAGTGGAATGCAGATCTTCAAAGATCCTGGCCCCAAGGCAGTCCAGCTTGTGGGATGCCCCATAGTCACAGCCTAGGTTCCCTGGGGCAGGTTTCCTAGAAGCCAGGTGAGAAAGCAAGGATGTGTCAAAACTTAGTCAAAATCGTTCCGCGTCCATGGAACATTTTGATGAAACAGCAAATGCTGATTTTTTTTAAAGTTTGATTCAAATTTTTCAGACCAGCATCAGCTGGCACCTGCTTACACGTTGCTATGGATTCGGGGCTGCCAACCTGGATCTCAGAGGGTGATGGATGGCAGGAGAGAGATTACTTGATCATTGCCTGTTAGGTTCACTCCCTCTGGGGCACCTGGCATTGGGCACTGTCAGTAGACAGGATGCTGGGCTGGATTGACCTTTGGTCGGACCCAGTACGGCCATTCTTATGGTCCTTTCACCAGCACTCAACTCAGCTTAGGGAAAAAAAAGAGATGTATCTGCAGATTGCTCATTATAACCTCTTGTTGTAATGAATCACAGCATCTCCCCTAGAGCTTTTAGTATGGCAGGCAGGTTACAGTACATGGTGAAAACTGAGCATAGATGATAGATCAATATATTCAAAAGTGGCCTGGGATTTTGGGTGCCCAACTTGAGACCCCAATGGCCTGATTGGCAGAGTGTTGAGTTACTGCAGCTCTTGCTGATATTGGGTGTGCTCTACACTTCAGCAAATCAGACCCCAGATGCCTCAAATTGGGCACCCCAAAACTAGTGGACGTTTGAAAATGTGGGCTGTAGGGAGAATGCAGTGTATGTAAACCCCTTTGGTTTCAGTTTAAACTGATTTTTACCAAAAATTTCCCGGGTTTTACAAAAAGTATGATTAATCTTTTGCTGATTTTCACTGTTTTTGTATCATGCAAATATATTAAAAATGACTTGTTTTATTAGGAAAATACCATACAGGGCATGAAATATATGTGTTATGAGAATACATTAGTCCAGGGGTTCTCAAACTGGGGGTTGTGACCCCTTAGGGGGTTGCAAAGTTATTACGTGTGGGGGTTGTAAGCTGTCAGCCTCCACTTTTCTTCTAGCATTTACTATGGTGTTAAATATATGAAAATCTGTTTTTATTTTATAAGAGGGGGTTGGACTCAGAGACTTGCTGCGTGAAAGGGGTCACCAATACAAATGTTTTGAGCACCACTGCATTAGTCTGTGTGTATATGCAAAGCTGCCTGTTGAAGTAAGGTTGTGTATTAGTCTAGAAGATACACACAATAAACAGGCGCACACGTGTGCCTCTGAACATACTGACAAATCTCATGCCCACCATGTGCATATTTCAAGCTATTAGCAGATAATGGTTTAAAGATCTGCAATAGGAAGAAAATGAGAATCTATATCAAAATATATTTCCGAACACAGGGGAGTATTGGAAAGTGTTTAAAAAAACAGGAGAAAAGGATGAAGTTGAGTGTGTGCTCTGCAAATGGTGTGGCCCAATTACTAAACGTAAATATTTATAGGCTACTTGTTCTAAGTCTACAACAGTAAACTGTTTATTCAAAGGAAAAGTTTTATTTGGGGATTAGAGAGCAATTGTTTTCTTACACTCAGCAGTGGCATTGTGTTTTGAGTTCTGTAGCAAACAACATTGAGGAATGGAATTCAAAACATGAATCTCAATACTTTCCCACCATCCTTCTGTTCACCAAAATAAACCCCACTATTTACCCAGAAAATATACTAATATTTTGCACTGATTTTTGTTCTTGTGATAGTAAACACTAATAAATTCCCAGGAAAAAATTAAATAGCATAAAAACTGAAAATGAAGGGCCCTAAGCTTATGGTGTGCACAGAAATAGAGTGATGAAAGATGAAGTAAATCCTTATCGCTTTAGTCTGAAATTGCATTTGGAACCAAGGAAGGAGTAGGTTACATTGAGCACGAGTTGAAAGTTAATGTTACGGTCTTGGCCTAAGAGAGATGGAAGGTAGCATGCGTGGCCCATGGGGAGCTAATGTAGGAAAGCCAGAAACTATTTCACATTCGTTTAGCGCATCCTGCTTCCCAGAGCCCTTGAGGGAGTCCCCCTATTCTAGTCTCCTCATACATTGTATGGGGAGCTCGGGCACTGAGACCACTATGCAGCATGACACCTAGGGGCTGGGCTAGGTGTTGCGATGCTGAGCAGAAAATCTGGGCCAAAGTGCTTTGCCCAAGGTCACGCAGCAAGCCAGTGGCAGAGCCAGGAACAGAGTCCAGATCTACTCCATCCCAGCCCAGTGAAAGGCTTCTGCAACACCAGCAACATCACATGGTGATGCCAGCCCAGCCGTTCGGTGAGGGGGTCAGGGGGGATTTGGTCGACAAACTGCAGAGATCGGTCAGGCACGTTTGAATCTTTTCCCCCTTTTTCCCCCTGCGGTAATTGTGGTCTCCCTGGGGGAACTGCAGACCTCCCTTCCCTCTGCAGCAAATTCTAGAGCTTGCCACTTGCCGCTGCCTTCCTTGGAACAGGCCAATCAGTCCTCTTTGATTTTTCCTCCTGTTCATCAGCCAATCTGCCAAGTTAATTATTGACCCAGGCACCCAACAAAGAAACCTGAGCTCCCTGTGCTAATTAGCTTGGAGGAGCCGGTCTCAGGCCCTGAGAGGCATGGGGACGAGACTCAGAAAAAAGAGCCGGTAATTCAAGAATTGCAAAAAGCTGCACCGATGGCTGGATTTAAAAGCCCCAGTGCACTCCTTGGGCTCTCCGTACAACACTTGCTCCACTATAAAAGCTGCTTTCCCGGCCTCCTAGGCACAGACGCAGCGCTCAGAATTCCAGGCTCTGCGGAATGGCATCACAAAAGAGGGCGTGGGGGGAATCTATTTCACATGCCTTCTGTAAAACCAATCTGACCTTGTGGATGATATTTCTGTGCCTTAGAAAGGTGCAGGTTATCCTGGATGTGGTTGACAGGGTTGGGGAGTCGGGGCAGGCTGAAATGGCATTGCAGATGGGCACACATTGGTCACATGGCAGGTGCCAAAGAGATGTTGCAGAAGGGGATAGAGACAAAATAAGAACAGATATGGTGGGTCATACCAGTGGCCCACCTAGCCCAGTGTCCCGTTGATCAACAGTGGCCAATCCCAGGTGCTTCAGAGGGAATGAACAGAACAGGCCATCGTTGAGGGATCCATCTTGTCATCCACTCCCAGCCTCCAGCAGTCAGAGTTTAGGGACACCCAGATCCTGGGGTTGCATCCCTGGTCACCTTGGCTGATAGCCGTTGATAGACCTATTCTCCATGAACTTAGCAAATTATTTTTTAAACCTCTTTATCATTCCGGCCTTCACAACATCCCTGGCAAGGAGTTCCACAGGTTGACTGTGCATTGGCTAGCTTGTTGGAAACAGCCTGGGAGCACAGAGGAGTGTGCGTGCTGGAAAGGGATACACGCTGGGAGTATAGGCGGGTCTGTCCAATGCAGAGGGGTGTGCATGGAGAACACGTTGGGATGGTGGTGTGCTGCAGAGGTACATATCTCAGGCCGTGCAACTCAAGCACAGTTCACTGGAGTTGGGAGCAGAGTGTGCTGCCTTTGAAAGTTGCAGTGCGACTCTAGTCTATTAGCCAAGTCAAGGGAGTTAAGATGGCCCCCATGCTGGGCGCTGACACAGGGCGTAAGTTACAGCAGCTTAGACGCTGTCTCTGAACTGACGCCGGTGAGATTTTTCAAAGCAGCTCACTTTGTCTGTCCAGCTCTGGACTCTCGCCCAGTGCAGAGTCTGGCTTGACGCAGCATGGATCAAGAAAAGCCTTACAAACCCCACAGGCTGAAATCTGTGTCATATGGCTCGTAAATTCCCTCAGCTCGTTCCCCTGGGCAGCGCTGCAAACCCACCACCTCTGCTCTTCCTCGGGCAGGCGCTCTGCTTTCTCTCTGCTCAGCACTAGGACAGAAAACCCAGCCACAGTGCATCGGCCTCTGGGAAGGCATCCAAGGAGCTGCAGGAGTTGACCCAGCCGTCACACTGACAGCTCGGCTTTGTTTTGGGAATCGAAGCGCGGAAGGAAGCCAGCGGTGGAACAGAGACACGGGGGGGATGGGACTGGTTTCCACAGTGTAACCATTAGCCAGGAGAGGTGCCCGGTGTCCGCTGGGTTAGGTGGCTGCTGGGGCCGGAGAGGATGATTAATAACAGCTCTGTGGGGGATTCACAGGGAAAAATAATCGTTTTCCACTGAACTGGAATAGACAGATTGAAGCTGTTTCCTGCTGCTGCAGAGTGACAGGATGATAAATCCTGGGCTAACTCTGGGAGCATAGGGCTCTCACCAGCTGGGGAACTCTCCCCTCCCTGGCCTAGAAGCGCCACAGAGCCAAAGTCCATTCCAGCTGGGTACAGAAATCCAATTCAGGTTCCCTCCTGCCTCAGAGGCCTCTCCCAGGTCTGTCTGGGCTCCCTTTTAATTTCTTCCAGCCATGGCTCAGCATGGAATCCAACTCCGCCTGGCTTTTCAAAGCAACATGCGACCTTCCAGGGTCACTAGCTGAGCCAGAGAGCTCCTGTTATCTCCAGCTAACTTTCCAAGGTCTCTCTAAATAATCCTTCCTTCCCTTGCAAAACTCCCATCTTTCGCTTTTCACTAAGGCTCTTGAGACATGTGAAGTTCGGTATGCCCCCGCATTGCTTTGCCTGCTACTGAAATGCAGCTGCTTCTGGGGTGAAACTGCTCATCCCTCTCCGCCCCCCAGTAAATACGGAAGGTCCTCTGCTTTCTTACTTTATACAGTAGACTCCATATCAGTTCTGTAAGGCAGTAAACGTACATCACTAAGCCCTCATTGTACAGGTCCTACATAGGCAGTCAAGTGTTCCGAATGGGTAAAGGCACCAGACCAATTCTGCAATGCTACCAGCACGATATAGGTTCTGTATGGGACAAGAATCCAGGCACTATGTAGGTAAATGTCCCATACAGACACCACAAGAGTTCTGCCTCCATCTAGGTTTTTTATGATCAGCTGGGCCTGGTCTGGCTAGAGGCACCGTAACAAGATTTCAGGTCCCCTCTGAAAGGCCTCCAAGCGGCAGAGTGCTGCTCTGTATGCAGAGGCACCAGCCTGCCTGCCCCATGAACGGCCCTGTCCCATCTCACTTGAGCTTTGTTTCAGGTCTCGCTTCCTGCTGATGCCCCTGCCAAGCCCCACATGGCCCCGGAGAGACCAGCCTCCCTGCGGTGGGACACTAGCTGGCCTTGCGCTCACCTCCTCTTCAGACAGTGACTCCGGCTGCGCCCTGGAAGAGTACCTGGAACCCGCAGCAGACGCTGCCCCAGCAGAGGTAGGCAGGACTCCTTCTTCAGCCCCACAGCCGCTGCTGCTTTTCCTCTGCTCAGCGTCCTGTGAGACGGCATCTGGGAGCTGAGACTTCCCCCTAGGATCTGAGCATGGGCTACTGCTGCGCCTCCTTCAATGAAGCACGTCCCCTTCTATGTTGTGCCCACTGGATGCCGTTCTCAGTGCGTCTGGGAGCCATCACGTCACTTACCCCACAGCCAGCTCCGCCCCTGCGGTGCCCCCCACCCACTCATTCTACTCCCGTGCAAGACCTCCAGTGGCTCACGCCCAGTGGCAACTGGTCCCGTTTAAACCTGCCCTTCCATCACGGCATGGCTCGATTGGCTTCCCTGGAGTGACACCACAGCGCAGAGGAAAGAGCAGGGCTAGAGCTATGTTAGTGGGGTGCAGTCTCACTGGGCTTCTTTCGGGGCTTGTGTCAGTGAGCGCCTGCAAATACAAGGTGTGTGGGGGGGAATAATGCTGAGGGGGACTGTGCCAACTGCTCTCCAACAGCGTTTATTTCAGGGCCGGGTTTCTCCAGCGAGCAGGCTGCTAACATGAAAGAAACAAAACCTCCAGGCACAGCCGGAGACAATCAAACTCCTTTTATTTGGGACCCAGCTCAGGACCCTGGCACGCCCAGATCTGTGTTCTTTTAACCCTGCAATGGAGCTTAATAGCCTTGTTGACACTTAAAACAGGCCGAAGAATGAACCTCAGGTTTGCTTAGGAGCAAGAGTCCCATGCTGCTTTATAGTTGAGCTAATTTTAAGCAGAGTTATCACTAAGCAATAACTTCAGACCAATGGCTCTCAACCTTTCCAGATGACTGTACCCTTTTCAGGAGTCTGATTTGTCTTGTGTAGCCCCAAGTTTCACCTCAATTAAATACTACTTGCTTACAAAACCGGACATAAACAAACAAAGGTGTCTAAACACACTAGTACTGAAAAATTGCTGACATTCTCACTTTTACCATATAATTATAAAATAAATCCCTTGGAAAGTAAATATTGTACTTACATTTCAGGGTATAGTATATAGAGAAGCATCAACAAATCATTGTGTGAAGTTTTAGTTTGTACTGATTTCGCTAGTGCTTTTTATGTAACCTGTTGTAAAACATGACAAATATCTAGATGAGCTGGTGGACCCCCTGGAAGACCTGTGTACCCCAGGTTAAGAACCACTGCTTTAGAAAACTGCTGCAGCAGACAGTGGTGTGACAGGAACTACAAAATGTGTTCAGGCGGTATAACACGTTACTACCAAAAAAGGAACAAATAATCTCTGATCAGATCTTGTTGAGGCAGTTGGAAAGGTTCAAGGGGACAGGGAACTTAGAAAATAACCTAAGTAGATGTATACACCAAAAGAGTATACACCAAAAGAGAGAAATAGATAAGGATTGGAACGATAAACCACATGAGATCAGATCATAGGGGAAGTAAGACCATCTGCAGAATGGATGCAGGTTGTCAGCAACCGTCTGCAGCTGTTGATAACTGTCTGCCTCTCTGGGTTTGTGCTGTCTTCACTAGCTGTTAAATCAATGTATCCACTTAACGCTGATCTAGCCGAGGCTTATTGTTAATGAGCTAATCTGGACTCAAGAGAGACCCTCTCACTAAACGTGTCATCACCGTTAACATTTGTATCAATTACTGGTGATCGATTATTGTCCAATTATTAATCCTGGACCTGTCACTATTAACCCCCCAGAAATCTTTTCACGTGTCTCCTGTGTGAATTCCCCAGGTATCTTCGGGCTTCGACTCTCCCTCAGCAGACACAGTGCCTGCTGCCACCAGGAGCCATCTCTCCATCAAATCTCTCCTTCAGCAGCTGCCCCCGCAGGACTGCGATGTAAGATGGGCCGTGACTTTCCCATGGGGATTCTTTATGCTTGCTATGGTTCATGCCTCCCTCCCTCCACAGCACGAGCCAATCTCGCTCTTCCACACCCCATAGGCTTTGCCACCCTCTGCTACTCCAGCCTTCGCTCCCTCTCCCATATCATCCTATGCGCCTCAATCCTGTCCTGGAGCAACCCATTACTCCAGTCCTCCACTCCAAAGACAGCTTTGATGCTTCTCAATCCTGCTTTGCAGCCTCTCCGCCCGCCCCAGTATTCCAGTTTTGTGGTCCCCCTATATCCTGCTCTGCCAATGCCTCTTATCCTTGGCCTGCTGCTGCCCCTGCTATTCGCAGTCCTGGCTCTCTGGAGCAGAAGCCCACGATGCCAAATTCTGCACTGGCCGTGCAATGTGGACACGTGCCCCCAACGGCCAGAGCTGTAACCACTCCAACCAGGGCTGGTTCGAGGGGCGGGGCATCACCCCGGCCCCCAACCTCCCAACTGCTCAGCTTAGTTCCTCCACTCCTGATTGGCCAGCCGGCCTTTTGGGCTTTTTTTAAATAATTACTATCTTTTGTTCGGCCACATGGGCTCCTGACTCCAGCCGAACTCCTGGCACTTGTGCCTATGCTCCGACGCGATGCCCATCACCACAGTGTCCAAGCACTTCTTCCACATGGGAGCACCGGGTGCAGGGGTGAAAACCCCCAATGCTCCTGCTGCTCTGATGCCATCTCCTGGTTCCTTTCCAGGACAGGTACTGCCCCGGCCTTGGGGAGGAGGAGAGGAGACAACTACAAGCGTTCAGCGCCCATCGCAGGCAGGAGTCACTGGGGCAGGGAGGAGCCTGCTTTGTGCCCTCTGCCCGCCTTTGTGACAGGGTAAGGTCTTGCCATGCCCGTTTCAACCTCCTTTGTTTTCAGGACATGCCAGGTTATAGCCTGGGGCCCAGCAGCACCTGTGGTTATGCCCCTTCTCCCAAGCTATAAATGCCTTTGGCCACCTCACGGGTCCCAGGACGATTCTCAGGGCTGACGATATCCATTTGCCTTGCAGTGCGGCAGGAGGTTGAACACAGGGGACCTGGGGGTTTTTGCATCCAGGCTGGGGGACCGGCCCTGCTGGCATCCCTCCTGCTTTGTCTGCCACGCCTGCAACCAGCCTCTGGTTGACCTGATCTACTTCCACCAGGACGGGAAGATCTACTGCGGCAGACACCACGCAGAGTTCTTCCGGCCACGCTGCACCGCATGCGATCAGGTTGGCACACAAGGACTGCCCAGGCACCGGGGGCTGCGTGTGACTGTGTCCCACTTTGAAGTCATCAGAATTGCCAGGCCACGCTAGGCCTTGGCTCCAGTTAGTCCGGTATCCCTGCCATACTGCACCAGCCCATTGGTCCATCTACTCCTGCATCCCGGCTCCAGCCAATAAAGCTCAGAGGAAGCTGAAGATGCCCCGTTGTACGGTGCTGTCCATGGTGTGTACAGAGGCAGCGGGGTTCCTTCCTCACCCCTGCAACAACCCACTTATGGCCTGAAGCCTGATCATCCCCATCTTAGTCTCAGAAATAAGCTCAAATCCCCCCAGATTTGCAGGAGGCAGGCGTACAACCCAGATCACCCTTGCTGTCCGGCTGAGGTCTCCCTTGTGCCTTCTCTCACCAGCTGATTTTCACGGACGAGTGCGTGGAGGCCGAGGGCAGGCGCTGGCACACCGAGCACTTCTGCTGCCTGGAGTGCGACCTGCCTCTTGTGGGGCAGAGGTACGTCGTGAAGGGCGGCAGACCCTGCTGCTGCAGCTGCTTCGAGAGCCTCTACGCGGAGCTCTGCCAGGCCTGTGGCGAGCTCATCGGTAGGTAGCAGGCAAACTGTGCACGGCTCTGAGCGGGGCTGTCGCACCAGGCATCAGAGCGGATGCAGAGTGGGCTGACGGATTCTGCGGGGGGCTCGGAGCAGCCAGCGGTCCCGGGCGGAGGGGTTAGAACGAATGGGAGGCAGTGGGCATGGGGTGGCCCCGCTGAGGCCTCACCGGGAGAGGACGGGCACCTCCTTGAGGAAGAGCCTCCTGTCCTAACGGCTCTGCGGGGGCTGTCGCGCCCTGTGCTGTCCCTCAGGTGTCGACAGCGAGCAGGCCACTCACCAAGGCCGGCACTGGCACGCCCGGGCCTCTTGCTTCTGCTGCAGCCTCTGCCGGAAACCGCTGCTGGGACAGCCGGTCACGTCCCGTCACAGCCTCCTCTACTGCTCCGAGGCCTGTAGCGTGGAGAAGGCAGCAGCGTTCTCCACAGCCTCGGACTCGTCCGACTCCGCCTTCGCCTCGGCTCCCTCTCCCGACTCCACGCCCGTCTCCAGGGCCAGCAGCGAGGGCGGCGGGAGCACCCCAGGGCCAGGGAGCGCCCCTCCGGCTCCAGCAATGGGTGGCGATTCCTGTCAACTGAGGGCAGAGGGTACAGTCACGCGCGATCCGCTTTCAAAAGTGGGGGCGGGGTGGGCGGAGGGAATTGGGGGCCAGGGGAACTTTGATCCCAAACAGCCAGGACAGGGAATTTTCCCTTAGCAGCTAGAGCCCAGGGCATGTCCTTCTGCCAGTGTCAGGGCTGGCTGGAGCGTAGGCCCGTTCTCCCCTTGCCCAGGGTAGTCATCGGGAGGTTGGATGGTCAGCAGGATCAGAATCCGGCCCATAGGCTCTACCACGACAGACCAGCCCGTTGGGCGTCGGGAACATCTCCAGGGGTGGTCAACAGCAGATATCATGGGGTAAGATGTAGGGTGGGGAAAATCCTGCCCTGATTTATGCAGCCCCATTGGCTTCCATGTATACGTCAAGGCAGAACTCGGCTTGGGCTCCAGCATTGTACAGCAGTTGTAATCAAGCAGGTTGCGGGGCGTGGTGGTGAGGGGCACAGTCAGACCCTTTTCTCTCTCCTCCCCTTCCAGAGACAGAGGACTCCCCCAATCAAGCCTCCCCTCGCCCCGCATTCAGAAGCCAGGATGGCCCCAGCACAGCATTCAAGGAGAGGAGGAAGGAAGCTCCCTACCCCAGTGCATTGGCACAAGCAGCTGCTGGTCCCCCGGGGCAGGAACGATCCTCCACCCCCCTGCCCAGTGAACTGGGTCTGAATGGACCAGGGGCCTTGGGCAAGCAGCTCCCGCGGAGCACGCTCCCAAGGCCTCAGCCAGGCGGGGGAGCCGCGCACTTTCGAATCGGTTCATCCGCCGACCCCAGAACGGCAGCACCACAGAGCCCGGCCCCGTCGCTCACGGACGCCCGCCCACCGGACATCCTGGAGGAAGGAGATTCCTGGTGCCCGACCTGCTCTTCCTCCTCAGACTCAGACTCGGAGCAGGAGGGCTTCTTCTTTGGGAAACCCATCCCAACGGCTGGGCCAGCCCTTCCCGGCAGGGCACAGAACGGCCTTGGCCGGGCGGCAGGAAGGAGCAAGCCCTTGGCCAGGCTGCGAGGCAGCAGCAAACACTGCAGCATTTCCTAGCAGGCGGAAGGCTGGGCACAGAGCAAGGGCTCCCCAGGCAGCGTGGAGGGGACGGCAGGAGGCAGTCCTAGTGTATTTAACCAGAGGGTCCCCTCCCCCCAGCAGACCAGCCAGGGGAAGAGAAGCAGCCCCATGATGAATAGGTACAGCAAGCCGGGGAGGGGAAGGCAGACAGCTCTGCTCTTACCTCACACCCAGACATGGGCAAAGACAAACCAGCCAGCCCTGTATGTTCTTTAGAGCCCGTTTTACTGTGAAACGCAGGGGCGGGCGGGTGGGCGTGCAGGGCGGGGTTGTTAACACAGCAACGGTGCCTGCCGCCAGCCAGCTCTCCATGGCCCCATGGTAGGGTTTTGCAAGCACTGGAGAGCTCAGAGGGGCAGGACGCAGGCGGCTGAGTTTGGCTGCTCTACCTGAGGTGCCCTAAGGGACGTCCTGCTCTCAGACTCGTGTTCAGACAAGTGCACACGTTCGGGGTGGCCTGGCCCCTTTCGCCAGCCCACCGGCACCGGTCGAAGATGGACACCGGGTCCTTCAGCTCCGGGCTGGGTGCAGCTTTCTCACCCGTAGTGAGGGCTCTTGACTGGACTTTGGAGAGGGACGGCGGGTTTTCAAATCCCAGAACCGAATAGTGAGTAGTGAAGCTCCCCGAGCCTGGGGACTGGTGAGGGGCAGACTGTGAATGTGCCGGGGGATTCCAGAGAGCTGATCCTAAGCTTCACCAATAAAGCTCAACGCAGACCTGAGAGGGGTTGGCGTGTGGATTAAGAGAAGCAGGTCCTGGGTGGGGCGTGCCCTGCCACTTGCCTGCCTGCAGGAGGAAGAAGGAAAGGGCCTCGCTGCATTACCAGCGTCCAGTCGCTGCCCAAAGCAAAGCCAGGGGCTTCCCTTCCACTCAGCGGGTCCACACTACAGCTGCGGGAGTAGCACAGCGATGTAGACGCTTCCCACAATCGCAGAAGGAATTTTTTCCGTCCATGCTGTTAATGCTCTTCCCCGAGAGGTGACAGCTACCTCGATGGAAGAATCCTTCCGTTGGGCTGCCTGTGTCTACACAGAGGGTCGGGGTGGTCTAGCCTGGATTTAAGGCATTGGCATGGAATATGCTGGCAGGACAGAGCCCAGCTTTTAAACAGGAGTGGGTGGGAGTGGTAAGGAGCCCAGGTATGGAAGAGCAGGGGAGCTGCAAGTCAGCAGCAAAGTGCCTCCACAGAGCTGGGTGGGGAGTCCAGGAGTGCTGCGAGGACCTGCTGTGGGACTGAGGATTACGCCGCCTAGGGCCGTATTTTCAGAAGAGTCCGGCTCCGATTTAGGCAGAAAATTAAGCGGGTGGATTTCCTGAGGAGCCCAGCACACTGGATGCTCAGGGCTTGAAAATAATCCAGCTTTTAGCTCCTTGAAAAATCCCACCCCCTGTCGCTACCTGCATCACACCTTGCGCCAAGCAGAGCCACCAGTTCCTCCTACGGGAGAAATACCCCAAATGGGATGTTTCGAAACAAGCGTAGAACGGCCTCACCGAACAGCTGCTGCCTTATTTACCAGCTTCCCCATGGACTCCCCGCAGCAGCCCTGTCTGTGAGCGGCTGTATTCACACGGGAGCGGGAGCGGACTGACACAGGGATGCTGATGGTGCTGGGGCAAGCTGCAGGGGGCGCTCTGCCCTCCGCCTGCCATTTTATTTTTCAGAGATAAAACCATTTTCTCCACAAACAAACAATGTTTCAAAGTTCAGGGAAGTCAAGCAGGGGCTTTCAGGGACTGCTCCCTCCTCTCCTTCACTGAAACCATGAGGCTCAGGGGCCCCCATCCTGGCCGGGTGAAACTGACACGTGTTATCCCGAGAAAGCCATCGCTCATCACTGACAGCGTGGGCCACGGTCAGCCCCGCCCCACAACTCCCCACCCACCCCAGCCCCACTGATCCATCCTCACAGCTACTGACCCCTTCAGCTCTAGCACCGCTCAGACCCCTCCCCTCCTACATAACTAACCCTCCCCGCCACGTTGAGCCAACAGTCCCTTTCCCATTCCGTGCCATTGTCCAGCATCAGCACCGTGATCCCAGCCCTCCACGCCGGGGCTCTGCTCCCACCCCATCATCTCCAGCTGCAGCAGCAGAAGTCTGCAGCTGCTGCTTTCTCATCCTAGCCAGACCCGCTGATGGGGCTCCCCGGCAGCGCTCCCCCCTCACACACACACCCCAGCTTGGCTCTCACCCCCACCCCCCCGGGATCAGTGCCAGAGCAGACGTGTCTCCTGCGGGGAGGCCGCTCACGAGCGGGCGGAGCCGGCGTCGTAGCTGCTAATGAAGCGCTCCAGCTCCTTCAGGCAGTGGCCCCCGACCTGCCGCAGGTTGGCCCGCAGCGCAGACCCCATCGCTGCCTCCATGGAGGGCTCCTTCTCCAGCAGCAGGGTGGCCACCACAGCAAAGGCCAGACTGGACTGCCGGTAGGACTGCGGGGAGGGGAGAAGGGGAGCATGTCAGATGAGGCCCTAAACTCAACCTGGGTGCCTGAGATTCCCCCAAGATGTACTGAGACCCGTAGGGCAGTCCCGGGAAAATGATTAGAGTTACCCTACGACCGCTCCTGTCTAACCATTCACTCCCTCCACCCCGAACACTTTGCTACCACAAAAGCCTTGCTAGGGGTCAGACTCTGGAGCCTCCAGCTGCAGGGACAGACAGATGGGCCGGCCAGCCCATCACCAGGGAGTGCTAAGACAACAGGGCCAGACCTCAGATTGCTCCCAGCCCCTGGCAATTTAATCCACTCCCCAGCAGAGTGTGAATCCAGGAGAAAGAATATTTTTTGCATGCCAGGACAGCCCCAGGCACAGGCTAAAGAAAACACCAAACTCACTAGCCCTGAGATGCTCCTGGCTGGCTGCGGGGTTTTGCCTCCAACCTCATTCTTCCCACCCCAGGATCATGCTGGTCATTCATGGATAGCAGACACAGAAAGGTCTGAGACATGCCCCCCGCACCTCCACCCCCGGCCTCAAACCTACTGCTCCTGCTTTGAAGCCCTCAAAGCAGCTGTTGCAAGGGATTTGGGGCAAGGCGTGCAGATGTCAGAGGTGGTTCGGGAGGGGAAGGGAAACCCAGACCCTGCACACATCAAGAGCCTAGGTCCAACCCTGCTCCTGGGTGAGCAAGAGGGGAGAGTTAGAACTTACCAGCTCAATTTCTTCCTTTCTGGCCAGGATGGCAGCTGAACGAAGGTACTCCATGGTCTCCGATGGGGTAGCCCGAGCAGGGTCCTGGTAAGGACAGCCTGCGTCCTCCTGATGAGCGGCTGGCTGCCCCTGCATTGATTTCAGACAGGGAGAGGGAAGGAGGTTAACCTGCTCTGAGGGAAGACAGGGTTGGGCATTTGCAGGTACAAGAGCGAACAGGGCTGCCGACAAATGAAATCATCCCAAATTCCGACCCAACAGTGAGGGAAGCAGCCAGGGATCAACTCTCCCCCTCGTCACTTGCTGAAGGTGGGAGCAGTAGAGCGATGGCTGCAGAATATTTTAAAGCATTTTTCTCTGCTTTATGCCACCTGCCCCAGCTTCCTGTCCGGGTAGCCAGGGGCGGTTTCCCTTTAAAAAAAAGAACAGGGGATGACAGAGACGGGTCCCCGTCCAGCTCAGCAGCGAGGAAAAGTCACCACTGTCAGATCGCCGTTCTTGTCCCTTGCGTGAAGGGAGGTTGACGGCTCTCAGCCCAGTTCACAGTCGGCAGGCGCCCCAGCACAAAACCCGCCACAACTGGCAGCCCTTGCAGAGCTGCCGAGAAATTAATGGCTCACAGGGGGATGCTTCCGAGAATCTACTGTCTTGGCATCTGCTTTGAAGCATCTGTGCAAAGGATTCTCGGGGTGTTTTGGGAAACAAACGTGGGCTGGGCAACGTCTTAACCCCTCCCAGGCCTAGTGGGCCAACCTGGGAGAATGGGGGCAAACAGGTCGGTTCATACCAGCTCAATTTCTTCCTTTCGCATGGCAGGCAGCTCCTCTGGGATCTCAGACCAGGTTGGAGGTAAAGGAGCTAGAGCAGAGACAGCCTGGCTGAGAAGATCTGGGGCCTTTGGGTTGTCTTCCAGCTGGAGCTGTGGAGACTGCAGAGGGGACGAGGGAGGTTACACCGTTCCGGAGGATGGGGGCTGTGGGTTGGCCAATGCACGGAGTGAAACAGCGGCAGCGAAGACACTGACAAATCAAAGCCAAAAGACTGGATGGGTTGTGGGAACGCTCCCCAGAACCCTTAGCAAGGGCTAGTCTCACGGCCTCCACTGATGCATGGTTGGGACACTGCAGGGGATTCTGGGAACTACAAGCATCAATTCCACAGGACGAGGCAGGCAAATGGAAGCGGGTAATGTGTGGGAAGAGGGCATCAAACCCCACCTTATCCTAAGGCCCCAGTGCATCTGATCCAAGGAGAAGGGAGGGTCACTTCTTACCAGCTCAGTATCTTCTGTTTTGATGGGATGAAACTCCTCTGTCATTTCAGATGGGGCTGGTGACTCAGCAGCCAGATCAGAGCTGGCCTGGTTAGGATCATCTGTGGCTTTGTGGCTGGCTTCTACCTGGACCTGTGGAGTTTTCAGTGGAGTGAGGGACAGTTAGATTAGACAGGGCTGTGTGTGCATGAGCGAAACAGGAGCACCAGGAAGTCCCACAGTGCAACTAAACTTTGCCTCTTCAGGGGAGATTCTGCAGGGATAAAATCCCTCTGATGTCTCACAACAACTGGGAGCATTAGAGACTCCTGTAATGATAATCCCTAGCACCTAGCTAGTGCTTTTCATCCCTAGAGCTCATAGTACCTGATGAAGGAGGTAAGTGTCATGAGTCCCATTTTACAAATGGAAAAACTGGGGCACAGGGAGGGGAAGTGACTCATCCAAGGTCACCCAGCAGGCCAGTGGCAGAACTGGGAACAGATTCCAGAGTCCCAGTCCAATGCTCTAATCATTAGACAACACTGCTATTTCCACACCAGAAAACACATGTAACATACTTACACCTAAGTGCCCTTTTATCCATTCGCTACGTTAAGGGAGGGGATAGACTCCTACCTCAGCAGCCTTGCACCGCTGGATCACCAGTGATGTAACAGTGCTGCTGCTGCTGGACAAATGCCCACATCACATTTCCCATCATCCCTCTTGGCTGCCCTTAACCGTCTCTTGCACTGCCTTAGCAGAGTCCAAAGGACGGAACGAACCATGCAGGTGCTGCCCACGATCTTTTGTACCAGTTGTCTTGGAAACTCCTTTGAAGCGCCACTACAGCCATGCCCAGGAGTACGGGGTGTGTTTGGGAATGAACGACAATCCATTGTCAATCAATGCCAGGTGGGCATGAGGAAGGGACTTCTCCTGTCTGCGCACCAACACGTCTGGCCTGGGGGAAGAGCCGAAAGCGGGGGGACGGATTAGCTCATACCAGCTCGATTTCTTCCTCCGGGAGACAAAGATCCTCCGGGCTGTCAGCCAGGACAGAGTCGGTTGCCAGAGGGCAGCAGGCCTGGCTGGGATCGTCTGCAGCCTCCAGAGTGGCCCCCAGCTGGACCTGCAGAGATTTCAGATGGATGAGGACTGTCCCAGGGCAGGAGGGGAGCGGTGGGTGCAGGAGTGAAGAGTGGCCCTGGAAAAGCTGACAATCCATCAGACCACGGAGCTCTGTGGATCAGCTGGAGGAGCCCGGAATGAAATCCGCCCTCATCCCATTACTCTCTGCAGTGGGGAGTGTGGCAGAGACGCACGCAGAACATTTTGTGTGTCCCATTTCCAGCTTTCCGCTGCACTGGGAATTCAGGCTGCCCCGGAAAACCAGCCTATTGATGCAGAGCCATCCGGCGGCCTGCGTGAAGCGAGCTTGGTGGGTCTCAGCCCAAACTTGCCCCAGACAGCTGCCCACGGCACAGAAGGTTGCCATGATAAATAGCCGCCTTTACTGTCAGTCTTGGCCAAGTGTCCAAAGGTTAAAGGGAAAGAGGCTCCCCAGAATCCTTCACACTTGCTGCTTTGACACCCTCTGGCCTGCACTGCCACAGACATCACTAAGGATGCTGGGGTGCTTATGAGATCCAAAGGGGAGCCTTGCACAAGTCAAGGTGGGAGAGTGAAAGGAAGCGACATATCGGGACAAGGGGAACCAAACTCCATCCTAGCCTCCTTAGACTGCAAACTCCTTCGGACAGCAAGTGTCCCTTTGTTACAGGTACGTACAGCACCTAGCGCAAGGGGGCTACTGCAATGCTCTAGGGCACCAACACATCTGCTCCAAGCAGAGTGAGAAGAGCCGGGTTAATTCCTACCAGCCCAGTTCCTTCGGTTCTCATGGGATGAAGATCTTCTGTGGTTTCGAGTGAAGCTGAGGGCTCAGTATCCAGCACAGAGGTGGCCTGGCTAGCAGAGTCTGGGGCTTTCTGGCTAGTTTCCGGCTGGACCTACAGAGGTTTCAGATGGGATGAGGGAAGGAGATTAGACAATCAGAGGAGGACAGCCAACGGGCGAGCTTGTGTTACCTCTGCCCAGGCCACAGCATCAAGCCATGATGAGGCTGCCAGTCCGGCACCTTTCACCAGCACCTAATTCACCCCCTCACTATGGCAGAACAAGCACCAGCCTGTTCCTGGGTCCAAGAAAGGGGAAATGAATCTGCCCTTAGCCAGCTTCTGTGTCTGAGCTTCATCTCAGCATCTCCAAGAACTTGACTGAGCCCTCAGCAAGGAGATGAAAGGGGAAACCGTACCAGGGACTTCTCCGCGGGATCACAGGGAGGTGCAGCCAGCAGCTGCCTGCTGCAAAATGGCCCTTGTAAGGGTGCCGCGGCTTGGCTTTGCCAAATATAGAGGGCCGATCCCAGCAAGGCATGCTGGGAAAAAGAAGTTCCAATAAGACGGTGACCTGCTCTAAGAGAGTGAGTAGGCACTAAAAAGTCCCTAGGGGAAGGGGCTGTGTCTGTTCTCACCTTCCCATCTGGCCCTACCTTAGACTGGAAGCTCTTTGGGGCAGGGACTATCTTTCCTTCTGAGGCTGTACGGCCCCTAGCTCAGTGGGGTCCTGTCCACACATTAATAATTAACAACGATACCCGCCTCCCTCCCCGTACCCCGCAGCACCCAAGCGTCACACAAATCCCCCACGCCCAAGGACCTTCAGACACCACCTCATCCTTGGGACCCATCCATTGCCTAGGAAGCCCAGGCCATTCCCCATCCCCGCCTCGCCCCGCTGCCCTGACCTGGGGCGGTTTGGGTTCTTCCACTGGTGCTGCAGAGCCTTTCTCGGATTTTCCAGGCTTCTTGGGTGCTGCTGATTTCGTTTTCTCGGCCTTAGAAGAGACACTTCTCTTTCTACTAGACTGGAGGAAGGAAAAAGAGCAGAGGCTGGAATCTCTCGTGTCCTTTGATGGCCCTCTGTTACTGCTGTGTCTTAGCCCCTCAAATTCTTTACTGTGTTTATCCTTGCCACACCCCGTGAGGCCAGGCTAAGCACAGAGAGACTAAGTGACTAGCCCAAGGTCACACAGAGACACTGCGGCAGAGCAGGAACTGAACCCACCTCTCCAAGGCTCAGACCCTAACCACTAGGCCAGCCTTCCCGGCCTTGACTAGCAACCTACAGGCTTTTCTAGCTGTGGTTGGGGATTCCAGTGAGACTGTGGGCATCTCCCTTCCCCTCCCCGGCCCAGGGACGGTCCTTGGCTGAAAGCCAGCGGGTGAGACTTCCCAAAGCTGCCTCAGGGGGTTGGCTGCCCAGTCCATATTCGATTGTCGCAGGAACCAGACCTCCCAATCCCTCAGCCGGCTTTGGAAGCACCAGCCCATCTTTCCAGGCTGCAGTTCACCAGCTGCGGCTGGGGACGGCTGGGCTCTGGCTTTGCGGGGTTTGCTGCTCCGGGGAATGCCCACCACAACTATCTCCCCAGCAGCTAAGAGCCAAGTTCTCCTCTCGGTTACGCTGAGGCAGCCCCATTGGCTTTGACAGGCTCGTGTAAGGGGGGAAGGAGGTGGTCACGCGTGGGGAGCTCCCACCCTGTGTCTGCTCATTGGATACCCATTGGCAGTCTCCCTCTGGGGCTGGCCAGGCAGCACAAGAAGGAACCCAGCCACGAGCGGGCTGGTTATACAACCAATTCCTCCCCACCAGCCCCTCTGCATCCTTCCCAGCTGGGGTGCAGAGAAGAGTGAGGGGCTGGACTCCAGGACCCGGCCTATTCCCTGATGGGAAGCAGCCGACAGAAGGGTACCAGAGAGACGCTGCTCTCCTCTTACCGCCGAGCGTCTCTCTGGGGAACGGGAGGGCGACGACCTGGATGACTTGAACGTTTCTGCAAAGAGACCCACGGGGACAGAATTAGGCAGACAGAACCAGGGGGCAGGGACGCTGGGCCACGGGTCCTGAGCGTGGCGCAGAAGCTCTGGTTTTAACACCGAGATTCCCGCTGTCCTCCAGTCCCAGCCCCACGCTGGGTGAAGAAAAATTGAACGGGTCCTCCTGAGCCTGGGTAGACACTGCCACCCAGCCTCTCCTGTGGGCTTCACGCTTCCTCCTTCCACCCCTGAATCCTTCTCCTCACCGAGCCATGTGCCAGCAGTCCGCTGGGCTCCACAATGCCTGCTTGCAGCTCTTTCTGGGACCCCTGAGACAGATCCCAGGGGATCCAGCCCCTCCGCGGCAGGCAGAACCAGCAAGACGTTCTCACCCAGTGCTGGGACACTGGAACGCAGCTCGGGATGGGGCATTGCCACCCAGGGGCTGTTGAGGCCTCATGGTGTACGACCTAGGCCCCCCCGAGGGACTGACCTCTGGAGGAGCAAGACTGAAAGCTGTAGTAGTGAGGGTTGAATTTCCCCCGGTAGCTGCCTCGGAAAGGGCCGTGGTGATGCTTCCAGCCGTGGCCACGATACTTCCTGGAGAAGAAGCCATGCTCCCTGGAGAAGGAACAGGTGGCCCTGTGAGAAGCTTCTCTCATTCTGGTCCAAAGCAAGTTTTAGCCCTGAAGGCTCCATCTGGGGCTCCAGATAAAGGGCAGCCCCCCCGGCCCCCACATTCTGATCCCACCCTGGCGCTCCAACCTCCAGGGCTGGCCAGCTGCTTTTACCTAGCCTCAGCCCGGCACCCCCATTTCTTCCTTCCCCTGTTATCGATCCCCCTGGCAACCCCTCCATGTCCTTTCCCTTCTCCCTCCCGAGGGGATCCCTTAGAGTGGTGCTGCCCAGACAGTCAGTGGTTGGAACAGGCCAACCGAGGATGAGACTGGGAGAAGTGGGATATCCTGGGATCATTTGACTGGGATCCAGCTCACTCAGCCAACCTCTCTGTAGGGCCAGCCTTGCAATTGCAGAGCCTCGACTCCCCAGGCAATAGGCCCATCCCAGCATTCCCTCCAGCCAAAGCACCCTGCTCCCGCCGACACCCCCGCGCCTCCCCTGCCGACACCTGCCTGTCCCAGGAGTTGCCGTGTTCCTCCCTTGACACTGACTCTGGGCAGTGCTGATTAGGTGGTGGGGCCTGAGAAAAGGGACACGTGTTACAGGGGTTGTGGGGGTGGCGGGGTGACTAGGTGCTATGCAGAAGCTCAACAAGGGGAGACCCACTCGCTCACTCTGCCCGTCCCCCACCTGAGCAAGGAACAGAACCCAGGCATCCCAGTCACCTGATCTAAACACCTGGCAATGCTCCCCTCCCAAGGTCTCGGGACAAAGTCCTGATTCCCAGGCCCTTGCTTAATACATGTGACCATGCTACCTCGCTGGAAGTGACTCGTGAAATTTGACAACTCAGAACAGAAGCAGTGGGAGACAACACATCAGCTACAGTGCAGTATAAGAGGGGCAAGGGGGGTGCATGCCCATTAGGGACACGTTTACTGAACTCCAGTCCCTCAGCAAAGAGCCATCAGGACACAGATGTGCCTGGGTCCCGCTCCAGGGGTCAGTGTCGGGAGCTAGGCGCTGAGGGCAGGGCAGATCCAAGTGACAAATGGCTAGATCGGCAGGTTCGGACTTGCCAGTCTCAGGACGCTGTCCTTCACTGAGGTACAGTGCGCTCCATGAGAGGCTGTGTCTAGTGACAAAGAAATCAGTTCCCATAGGTCTCCTGCAGAACATGACAGAGCACGGACTTTGCAGCGTTTCTCCCTGAGTTTGCAGGCTGGGAGCAGAACTCCCTGTGGTTTGTCCAGCACAGGAAGGCTCCATTCACTGGGGAGCCCCAGCACTGTAACCAGCACAATCAGCGCAGCAGAGATTCTACTAGTGTTATTCTTTGCCCCGCACCCCCTGCCCCACGCCAGTCTGACCGCTGCCCTCCTCTCACTGTCTGCATGGGCACAACGGTCCCCCGAGCATCGAAGCTCCACCTGGATCCCACTTACCGAGTGCCACCCATCCCTGAAGCCTTCCTCGTGCCTCCCGGGATGCTTTTCCCACCTGGCTGGCTGCTGATGGTCCTGGGGTGCCCAGCACTTGCCGTTGTCACCCTCATAGAAGTCAGCGGGGTAGGGCTCGATGTCTCGGGAAAAGGGCTGCAAAGACCCAACACGGGGGGTGAGGGCAGTCCTGAGTGAGACCCACGGGGATGCACGATCTGCCCTGGTGTCACAGGGACTGAGGTCTCATTATAGGGGTTGCCGGACTGGATCAGACCCGGCAGGGGGCATCTACTCCAGCATCCCGTCTCCATCAGTGAGCAGCACCAGCTGCTTCAGAGGAAGGTGCAAGACCCCCTGCGATGAATACTATGGAATAATTGGCCCAGAGGGGAATTTTCTGCCTGACCCCATCCGTTAGCGATTGTCTCGTCCCCTGAAGCCTGAGAGTTTGTAACCTTCACAGGATATTTTTATCCTATGGACTACACCTGTGGAAGCTCTCACTACCCCTATTCATGTCTCATCCTATTGGAAAGCCTATAGAGCTCTTGCCCTCAGTATGATACCTTGTGGCAATGAGTTGCACAGGTTAATTTATACACGTGGACTAAACAGTATTTCCTTTTAGGAGCTCTCAGTTTCCTTCCAAGGTATTTGGCTGCCTCCTTGTTCTTGGACCGGGGACAAGGTCAGCAGGCACCCCCGATTTACTGTCTCCCCCATACATTATTTTATAACCCTCTCTCAGGGGTTCCCTCCTTGTTAAATCCCCGAGGGAAGGTGGGCGGGGGTTGTTTCAAAGGAGCTCCCATGGGTGTCAGCTGGAGGAATGTTATTCCACAAATGGGGACACCTAAGCACAAAGGTGCAGCAACTTGCCAAAGGTCCCACGAGTCAGTGGTAGAATCAGAAACAGAACCCAGGTGTCCTGACACCCAGGCCCCGACTCTAAACTTCAGATCAGAATGTGGAGTGAACTTTATGAATCCGGCTGGCTTGGAGCGGCAGCACTAAGAGGAACACCACCAGTGGGGGCAGGGGTCTTGGGTCCAGAGAGAAGCTGCCGGCCCTTTCCCTCCCGGGCAGGTGGCAATCCTCTTCCTCTGCTTCACCTGGGGGTATTAGCACTTCAGGCCTTAGCTAACCCCCGCCCTCATCCCCCACTCTCCTTGCCCTTGCTGGGGGAGAGAGTCAAGCCCCCGCCGGTGTAACACTGTGGCCTGCTCCCAGACTCATAGCCCTTGGGAGGCAGAGGCTGGTGAGGACACCAGCAAGAGGCAGTGCTGACATTCTCTGTCCTGTGCTCCTGACCTGCCACACCTTCTCTGACTGTCAGTTCCTGACCCCTTACTACTGGGGTCTCTGAATTCCTCGTTTCCTACTCTGCAGGAAGGCTCCATTCATGGGCGTCCCCTACATGGAGCCGTGACCTGCTCACTCAGCGAAGCAGAGATTGCTTTGGCCACTTACAGACAAGCCAGGAATTCTCCCTGCCACCCGCAGCCCTTACACTGTCTGCACAGCACAATGGTGCATCAGGGCTCAGCCCAGAACCCACTTACCGAGTGCCACCCATCCCTGAAGCCTTCCTCGTGCCTCCCGGGATGCTTCTCCCACCTGGCTGGCTGCTGATGGTCCTGGGGTGCCCAGCACTCGCCGTCGTCACCCCCGTAGAAGTCAGCGGGGTAGGGCTCGATGTCTCGGGAAAAGGGCTGCAAAGACCCAACACGGGGGGTGAGGGCAGTCCTGAGTGAGACCCACGGGGATGCAGGACCTGCCCTGGTGTCACGGGGACTGAGGTCTCATTCACAGGGGTTGCCGGACTGAATCAGACCCGGCAGGGGGCATCTACTCCAGCATCCCGTCTCCATCAGTGAGCAGCACCAGCTGCTTCAGATGAAGGTTCAAGACCCTCTGCGATAAACACTATGGAATAACTGGCCCAGAGGGCAATTTTCTGCCTGACCCCATCAGTTAGTGGCTGTCTCGTCCCCTGAAGCATGAAGGCTTGCAGCCTTTCCGTTGTCTTTTTATCCGTGGTCTTTTACAGAGTTGTGACCAAGCAGCAATTGCTTATGCCTGCCCCAGGAATTCTCCCTGGGGCAGGCGTAAGCAATGCCCCTGCTCCTGCCCTAGCCCCAGCTCACCTGTGGCCCACCTCCCACGCTCTGCCTCCAGGTGCAGCCCAGACCCACTTACCGAGTGCCACCTGTCCCGGAAGCCTTCCTCGCGTCTCCCGTGTCGGTAATCCCAGTCAGCCGCCTGCTGATGGTCCTGGGGCCCCCACCCCATGTCCTCATCACCCATCAGAAAGTCGCCAAGGTTGGTGTCCTGAGGGCAGGGTTTTAAAGATGATACATGTGGCACGGGGGAGAGGGCAGTAATTGGCGTAACACATGGGGAGGCAGGACCTCAGTGACACCGGTCTCCGCCTCTCAGCAGGTGGATGGCAGGGGGCCCAGTTCCATGGGTGGGAACCAGTACATTTGTAACCTACCCCTGGGAAATGATTCCTGAAGCAAAGGGGAGACAAACTCCTCTTATCCCACCCATTCTTCCCATTTCCAAAGCATCCCAGCAAATCTGAGACACAAGTCAGCAACGAGCCCCCTGAAGGTGCAGCTTCTGATGTAGGCAGGCCAGAGCTGTTCCTGGTGCCACGACACAAAGCCTGGCTGAGACTCGGGGACAATGGGTTTACACCAGAGACAGAGCTTGCTGTGTAGCGCCAAAAGAGGTGTGACTGGCCCCCAAGTCCATCTCCACTGGCCATTAACTCTGGAGCCTAATGATGGGGCCAGATACTATCTGACATCATCAGCCATTTCGCTGCTGGTTGTATTGGTGGAAACTCAGCTATTCAGGGATCCTGGCCAGGAACACAACCATTCCCCTCTCTCATACACACTCTCACTCCCGCTGGGAAAGAGAGAAAAGTAGACCGAGAAGGGAAAAAACAGGCAGTCTCCTGTCACTGGTAACCTTATCATTCTGTTCATGCTTACAACTCACCCCTCTCTCCTGCCATGTCCAGGGCTCGCTGAACCATTGGGAAATTAACTAACTCTTTGTCCCTCGGGGAACGAGCCAATTCTGCAATCGTCCCATCTCTGCCCCCAGCACCAGGTTATACCATCTCCTTCCCTCTTCCTCTCCAAAGCCACTTACATGGAAGAAACCATTTGGGTGCCCTCTTCGGGGGAACATCCTACTGCTGAAGGGGAAAACCCTCTTTGTTCAAGCCCTGGAATAAAAGGGGCAGGATGGGAAATGTGTGGGAGATCAAATCATTAACAACTGAACCCCCAAGTAACTCAATCAATCACTCAGCACAGACAGGCCACCCATTCCCAGTCCAGAGAACAGTTCAGCAGCAGGGGTCTGCTATCCCCAAATGACCCCCCAAAACTCAGCCCTTCAACCCCCACTTGTTTATCACTGCTGAAGCCTGGCGGTTAGCTACACTGACTTCCTTTTCCATTTCGGTAACCCCCCTTTGTTTTGAGTACATTTCCCTGCCCTTAGGGCATATTTGATACAAGACCCTACGATCCAGCCCAGTCTGACACTCCAAAGTCAGTTGCTAGTAATTTTCCATGATTTCTCTTCCCCCAGTTTGTTGGTAAACCGTACCATCAATTGCCTGACCACACTTTGCCCTGTCCTGAAATATACTCAAGAGAGCAAATAACCAAAGATTTATGGCTCAAAGTTAGTAATAGTGGAGGAGAGGGAGAAAGGTTCAATACAATACCAGTTTCCAGGAGACAGGTTCATGCAGTGTGGTTACAAAGGCGGCAGGGGTCCAAAGTTACACCCCTCAAGCTCTCCTTTTTCTGTCCAACCCGTTCACAAGTAACAAGATACCGTTTGCATCATCTGAGGCTAGACTGAACCAATCACCTTTCTACCTTGTTTTCCTGGTACCATGCTGTACCAGTTCGTTCTCTGTTCTGAACTCAGGCATTTCAGACACCAAGGGGGTGAAGGCAGGCCCTGGGCTTGTGCCAGAGAATACCACTCATGTATCTTGTCCTTATCTTTGAGACATTCTGTTAGACGTTAAACAGGTCTCCCTACGGGATGGGGAGCAGGCAGATACCGGACACAGTGTTGGTCTATAATGACTGGGCCTCAGGGGCTTGATCCTGCTGCCTTCATTCATGTGATCAGCCTTGCGAATTGCTGTGGGCAACTCCGGCAGTACAATCTAGTGTTGAGCGTCTGCAGCGAGAAATATGGAAAACTCTCCCCCGCCCTCCAGCACTGGCCTAAGGAGGTCACATGTGCTGAGCTTCAGAGAACACTCCAAAAAACCTCCCTGGGCCCAGTCCTGGACCTGCAGCACCCACTGCAGATCGTACTTAACCCCAGGAGGGACCTGGGGCATGTTATTTTTAGCCGCACTCTTTCAATCCACTGGCCAGGACTATCCCCAGCCACTTAAATGGACGCCTCAGGTTTAAATTTGGCCTCGGATAGACACATTGTAAATAGAAGCTTTTATAAAAACTCTGACCAGTAGAAAGGGTACTGCACACACAAAAACCCAGTGAAAACTGTTTGAAATAGATAAACACTGTCCTTGCCTCTGCAGACCATACACTGGCCCATTAAGAGCCTGAAAGTGAAACAGACTAGAAACAAATATGAAACTGACACCATCTATTTGCATTGTGAGAAATGCCACAGGTCCAAGAAAACAAACTGGATGCAACAACAAACAGCAGGGCTTGGGAGTGGGAGGTTATGATTCTATTTCAGCTTTGGCCCTGGCTCACTTGGTCCTCTCCGGGCCTCAGTTTCCCACCTGTAGAGAGGGGATGATCCTGTGCCTTTATAAAGCACTTTGAGAACATGGGTGGAGGGACTGACCATTCATTTTCACAATACCACATGCAGTCCTGCTAACTCCAAATGTTCCAAAATCATGAAAAAAGAATAGTCTGTGGGTTCTTTCTATTTTCCTTCTGCTTTATGGGTCTACAGGATGTATTCAGGTCACAATTTCACTCATTTTGTCTTTTAATGACAATCAAGATTCTCAACTAATCACTTCTCTCTGAGTGCTGGAGCTTTAAAGCAAACAGGAAATATTGCAATAAAACCTCCAGCGCAGGCAACACTGACTTGCCTTTCAAAATAGATCACTTGATTCCGGAACCAATTCACTTCAGTTTTTGAATAAGGAACTTGAAACAAGTAAAATGCCCAGGCAGGCTGGGCACAGGGACAAAGTTAGTTTTTATAAATGTCATTTTTATTTAAGAAATTTAAGATTGGTGGGGGGAGCCTTTTGTTTGAAACTTTCCCAATAAAAGTTGTGGACTTCCAAATTGTATTCTTAGGGCTTGTCCACACTTGACAGTTAATTCAGAAGAAGGTAGGGTTTGGAATGAGAGCATCCACACATGGAGTTTACCAGGAATAGGTTATCGCTTTAAATTCACACTATACCTTATTCTGGATTAACTTTCACGTGTAGACAAGCCCTTCTTCCAGAATAAGATTCTGTCTACACTACAGACCTAATAAACGGTGGTAACTATGTCTACAGGAGAGCTTCTCCTGATGACACAGTGCTGTCCTGCCGGTGCTTTTGTCGGGGAAACTTTTGTCGATTGTGGTGTGTGCGTTTTCACACATCTCACCAACAAAAATCTTAGCAACAAAAGCGCTAGTATAGACATAGTCTCATAGCAATTCCTGAACAACTGGCTGTCTCTTGTTTCCGCACAGCACCCAGCATAATCAGGGTCTGTGGGCACCACTATAAGCCAGACCTTCGGTGCCAGTCCTATCAATTGGTCTGGACGATCGATTGGTCTGGCCTGCCTTTCCACAATGAAGTAATTAGCCAAGGAGCAAAATGTGCTTTATTAACCGTAAAGCAGAGGTTCCCAAACTGCAGCCCGTGACACAGTCCTGGGCGCTCCGCCATCATGGGCAGAGCTTTTTTGGGGGGGACCAGCAGTGACGCCAACCACTCTGTGTGTCCAGGGCAGTTTCCCCATATGGGCTGGGTAATGGCCAACATGCCCTCCAGGCTGATGGGTGTAGTCTTTGGTGCCCACGAACCACTGGGTGCCAGTGGCCACGGTAACAGTGTAGGATGCGAATGGCCCGGCCCGGCCCAGCGCAGACACAGCCAAGAGGAGTGCCAGCTAGGGACTGAATGCACGGCTGGGCCCTGCAGCACCCGCACCTCCTCGGACACAATCCCTCCCTACACCCCGCGCTACACCCCTCTCTGCGCACAGCCCTCAGCTACCCCATCCCTGCACCTTGAGCTACACCCCTCTCTGCACACATCCATTATCTAACCCCTGCCTTCACCCTGACCTACAACTCTGTCTGCACACAGCCCCTTGCTATCCTCTGCCTGCTCCCTGAGCTCCCCACAGCCCCTACACAACTCCTAGCTACCTCCTCCCTGCACCCTGATCTACCACCCTGTCCGCACACAGCCCCTTGCTACCCCCTGAGCTAACCCCTCTCTGCACACAACCCCTAGATACCCCCTCTCTGCACACATTCACTAGCTATCCCCTGTCTGCACCCTGTCCCCTTAGCTACCCCCTGCCTGCACCCTGAGCTATCCCCCAACCTGCCCACAGCCCCTAGCAACTCCCTGCCTGCATTCTGAGCTGGCTGAAAGTTGAAACTGAGATCAGGTTGAGTCTCATTAACATATGTCCCCAGCTGGAAAAACTGTGCAAGGAGAAGCAGGCACAGCCGTCCCATTAAGATGACTGACTCCTGGTCTGTCCGTTATTTTATATCTGTATTTACAATATTTTATTTTTTTCTAATTAGTAGAGACTAGGGCTGGGTCTTCACTTACACAGCCCAGAAATGTAGATATTATGCTAAAAAACCCACACAATATTGTGTCCAAAGCTGGCGGACTGTTTTGTTTTAAAATCAAACACCGCAATGTGTTTTTCAACCATTTGTTAGCACTGTTGTGTTGCTGAGTGTTCCGTTTTTACACAAAATTATGTTTTGAACACCCCGTTTGGCTCTCAACATTTCCTTAAAGTGTGATTTTACGAAAACTGTTTGGTTTCAAAGATCTTGCAGAGTTTCTCTGAGGGCTAGTGCTAGGGATATTTAGCATAACAGTGGTTTGCATTACAATGCAAAGGAAACACATGCATTGTTTATTTACAGTGCTATAGTTCATATGGATACAATACTTAACGTTAATCATTTTCCTCAAGAAGCGTTAAGAGCGGGTCCCAGGCTGCACAGGAAGGCTACCGGGGAAAAGTTTGGGACCCCCCCCCCCCCCCCGCCTTAAAGGATTTACAATGGCCTCATCACCCTGCAGGAAGAGAGGCCAGGGAGCATTTTGCTAGCAAAAGTCAGTCGGACAGACAAAACACCAACATTTTCACTAGCCTTTGTAAGTGGGGCATCAGTTGCTATACGACAAGTGGGGGGGGGGAGGAAGTCCCCCCCACATTTTTCATGGGTCTATATACTCCACTTCTACACACACCCCTTTGCAGATACACTATAAGCAGTACGCTGACACAACTTTGCACCCCTGAATTGTTCTGCAATGATCCCCAAGGCTTTGCAATGCAGTGAACACATGTCAATGACTAAGGCTACTCACACCGCTCTGAATCTTACACCCCGGCTTTATTCCCTCCTCCCCTCCCTTGCAATTCACTGGAACTTTGGAAGAGCTAAGAAATGCGGGATGGGCCCCCCCCCCCCAGTTCACTCACCCCAACTCCGACGGCCCTGGCCGGGCTGTCTGGCTTTAAAACACAGGCACAAATCAGCTGAGCGAGAGTGTCTGGGGAGGAGTCAGGGGAGCGACTCCAGGCACCGCAGCAAGAGTCTGGACTGGAGAGACCTGAGCTCCCACTGCAAAGTTAGCAGCACAGCCTAGGAATCCGAGCCCACCACACGCCTTGGCTTGTCCGCGTCCAGGCAGCGGGGTGGGGTAGCAGCCCCCTCAGGATCCATGTGCCCGCGGTCTCGGGCTGCAACTGCACCGAGCGGAGGGGAAACGCAAAACTTCAGTTTCCTTCCTGCGCAGGCAGCAGGAGACTTGAAGCAGTTCTGAGTCCCCTGCAGGGAGCCTGGCCTGGAGACTAGCAGGCGGAGGGAGGGAGGACGAGAAAGCCTGAGGCTGCTGATTGCCCTTGATGGAACTGGTATATTCACACCCCAGGGAGGGGAAGTGCTGCTCAGGGGTTAGGGGTAAGGTTGCACCTTTGCAGTTGTGTGAGGCCTAGGGAGCAGGACAGCAGCCTGCAGCTCCGGGAAGGAAACCCCTTATTGTTGTGGGGTTTTAAGCTCTGCAGAAAACATCATCAGGGTATGGTTACACTTACAAGATTATAGCGCTATAGGTTATAGCGGTCCCCTTATACAGTAATATGTATAGCGCTATTGTATGTCCACACTCAGATGCTCCTGCGGTATAGCATGGCCACATTTGGGGCACTTAATGCGGCATTAAGAGCAGCACATTAGGGCAGGTATCCCAGCATTCAGCTGGGTGCAACGTGCTTTTTAAACGAGGGGGGTGAGGGGGGACGCGTTGTGTGTATGCGGAGGGAGAGAGACAGTGGTTTTTCCGTTTTTCTGAAAGCCTGTCAGCGAGCCTCCGTTCACAGAAGGCTTTGTTTTCACACAGGCTCCCTCCTTAAACATTTGCATTGCTTATCTGCCAAGTTAAGAGAGAAACTCTAAAGAGGTACTTCCGCATTCCTCCAGCCGAGTTCAAAACAAAGGGAAGAGACGTCAATTGCCTTAAATAGCTCTAGGCATCTCCAGAGATTACTTGTAGCGCCGTGGGTGTCCACATTCTTGCTGTAGCGCTACAGCAGCTGCGCTACAGCCCTTATTCCCCATGGGGAGGTGGATTAATAATAGCGCTATAACTCAGCAGTTATAGCGCTATTAGTGCCTTGCCAGTGTGGGCGGGGAGTAGGTTATAGCGCTCGTGGGGGCTTTATAGTGCTATAAAGTGCCAGTGTAACCATGGCCTAAGTCTCTCTCTCTCTTGCACCCTTGGGGCATGCACTGCCCTGGTTGGGAGCCTCTCTCTTGGACAGAAGACAGCAAAAAGCTGTGTCCTGATGCAAATATGCCAGCAATCGGTGTAATAAAGGCATTAAAAAAACAGCTCCCCCCCTTTCTGGTTCCTGAGCACCTACGGGGAGTGTTGTCTAATGTTGGAACATCAGCTCCTGAAGCTGCAGTTGTAGGTTCTGGTTTTGGCTAGGACAGGAGGAGATGGGAACAGACAGGCGCTTGCTATTCCTGCGTCCTAAACACAAGGGAGGGTGAGACAGATATTGGATCAGGACCCGTAGAAGATGCCTCGCTGAAAAGCAATGAGGAGAAAGTGTGTCTGACATCTGGGCAATGGAGAGAGATGGCGCAGATGGCATTGCCCTAAAAAGCCACCTGCTGCCAGCTCAGGAATGGACATTGTTGACAAAGGGGATGGAACCATGAACACAGCACGTGACTATCCTGGGCAGACCGTACCTACCTCTGACAGATACCTGGGGGCGGGGGAGTGTCTTATCCTTACATGTCAGCAACCCTCGACTAGCTTGCCATTGAACAGAATTCACAAGGCTGTGAGACCATGGGCAAAGTTGTCACCTGGCCCCAACCCCCTCCCGGGCTCAGGTATCATCTCTCAAGTGAAGTCAAACCCAGATATCCCATTACCAACTCAGATAGTCCCAGTAAAACTCCTCTGCACTATTCCCAGGTCAATCCTCCCCACTCCCTCTTTCCTCACAACTGGATTCTGACATTTTGGTCTCTTGTAGATCAAATTCTAAAATTACAACTCTTTATTTTTGTGTATTATAAAACCCATCCATCTAATTAAACCAAGTTTGAAAATCCTTTGCCTAGAAGATTCATTTAAACCTCTGCAGATGAAAAGAAGAACCCTGAGGACTCAATATACTGATGTGTGAATAGCACCTCAGTACATTTCAGTGTGCAGGTCATTTCCTTTCTGACGCCTGTGCAGGGTACGTCTATTTACACTAGAAACTTTTGCTGTATCTTTTGGGCTATATTGGCCCAGATCCTCCAAGGTACTTAGCCGTTATGGGAGAGAGGGTCCCAAACACCTTTGAGGACATGGGTCTTCAGGTTAGAGGACAGTGGGTCTGATAGTGAGTGGGACTGTGAGGTTGGTCTAATCCAGGGGAGGGACTTAGGAGCAAGGGGGCACGAAGGGGGCTGAGACCCTTGCGTTTATTAATTCAAACCTTTCTTTGAACCAAAAGCATGGCCTTGTATTTACAATTAAAAAGCAACAATGACAGAGATACAGAAAAAGATATTGGTCACTTACCTTGTTCTGGGGCCTAGGTGGATCATGATGGATTTCTCCCACGAGCCTCCAGTCGTGTCCTTCCTCTCTAGCATGTTTATGCCTTTTCCACAGTGTGACAATCCAATAAACCTTACAATATGCATGCACATGCTACAGTTTACTTAATGTTTGCTGACCCTGCTATTTTCATGTCAGCACGTCACCTTCCTCCAGACAGGCACATTCCTGGTTTTCCCAGTACAGTGATTTTTTGGCCGTTATATTTGGGGTATGAAGAAGGTACCGATTAACTTCATTTTATCTCGACCTTACCAAACATCACCTTTGTCCTAGCAGCGTCATTTAAGCAAGTCCACAAGAGGCGACGCTCATGTCAAGCAAAGAGTATACAGTGTTACTGAAGCCATGTTGGTCCCGAGATATTAGAGAGACAAGGTGGGTGAGGTCATATCTTTTATTGGACCAACTTCTGTTGGTGAGAGAGAGAGAAGTTTTCCTTTCCAAGACCTGAAGCAGAGCTCTGTGGAAGCTCGAAAGCATCTCTTTTTCACTAACAGAAGTTGGTGCAATAAAGACTAGGCCAAAGTCAGTTAGCTGAACAAGCCTATTACCCTGGCCTGTATACATGACCCAGGCTTATGATCTGTCCAACAATATCTTTTCATACACACAACACAATAACTAACCCCAAATCCTTCTAATACATTTTTACTTATCCTGGTAGTGGTAAAATTTTAACTGATACCTGCTTGTCTATCTTTTTTTCAACCATTACCACCTTCCTCATTACCCAATCCAGCTGTCTTTTCATTGCTCTTCTGTGTTCCATTATTTCTTACAACAGTCTTATTCTTACTTATCTGCTTCCAGTGGCCTGCGAGTTTCTGGATGGAGTCACTGTCCATCTATGACCTCGCTTGTCTTACTAGGGTAGGGTGACCATCCGTCCTGGTTTTTTGGGACTTTTTCTTATATAGGCTCCTATTACTCCCCACCCCCGACCTGTTTTTTCGCAGTTGCTATCTGGTAACCTTATACTAGAGAGGTCTGCACCTGGCTAGTAAATCATCCATTTGTCAGGTTGCTTTGCCCTATTATCTACACAGATCAAGAATCCACTGTAGATAAGACTGGACAAACCAGCTTTTTGTTTTTCTTAACAATCTCTGAAGTTGTCTTAGTGGAGTTTTGAGAGCTGTGTCAAAAAGACACACAAAGAAAACAGAAAAATTCCCTTTTACATTTTCATATAAAACTGTTAAATATGTAATAGCTACTTCTCTAATACTATTTAATATACATTTAACACAGTTCATTATACATTAATTTACATGCCCTTCAGTGAAATGCACTATAAATGCAAAATACAGCTGCAGTTGCCTGTGTTCAAGCTGTTAGTACACTGCCACCTGCTGGCTTTGGAGAGATGAACATCCCCACATCACTGAGGCTATGCTTGAACAGGCCAAATTTCCATTAATTTAAATATTAATTATTATTATTATTCATGTTTATTATGGAAGTGCCAGGGGAGCAAACAAAGCCAGGACCCCATTTTGCTAGGTAATGCACAAACACTGTTCACAAATTCAAGTCCCTTATGCTTTTAATGGGACCTTGCCACTTTTACCAGTACGGTGCAGGTTTATGGAATGTCATTAATATTCATTATTTATTTTTATTATTATTATTATGTATATGACAGTGATGCCTAAAAACTCCAGCCAAGCTCAGGGCTCTCTTATGCTGGGCACAGTACACATGCACAGTAAAAAAAAAACCCTGGCCCTAAAGAACTTGCAATCTAAATAGCCAAGGCAGACAAAGAGTGGAAGGGGAAACTGAGGCACAGAGCAGAGAAGTGATTTGACCACGGTCACCTGGAACCAGGCACAGAAGCCAATTCTCAAACCCTAATGCAGGGCCTTGTTCACTGGACCATGCTACCTCTCAACATTCCCATGGGCTGGGCTACTTGAAACTATCTGTTTACTAGAGGTTTAGGCCCCAATAGTGAGTTCTATGGAGAAGCTCCCCTTACTGAACTCCTTGCAGACTCACGGCTTATATCCCATTATCTATATATGCTGGATGAGGCATTGGCCCTAATTAGTTTCTGTTTTATGAAGAGAAGGGGCATATTGACAAACATTTTCAAGTTAACTTCAGGGAGCATCCTGAAATCCAGCTCCATTATCATCTCCAGCCACACTACCCTCCCATTAGCACTAGTAGCCTCATTCAGTCTCTCCCCCTCAGGGCCTTGTACTGCCTGGTGTTAGTAGATATTATTAAACCTCCACCATTCTCTTAGACCTATGCTAACCTTTGTATGCAAACCAAAGAGTACTGCCTTCTAACCCAAAGTGTTTTGTCCTTTCTCTGAAGTAGGGCATATGTCCAAACACTGAAGTATATAGGATCAACCGTGAAATCTCTTACCCTGGCCCCTGTGACCCCTGGAAAATATGTCCAGATGTCCCTGGCAACTAACAAATGATGTCTGTTACTACAGATGTGTGTTGTGATGAACAAGAAGCTATGATATGCTTGGTTGACAAGGGGTATGTTTATTGCACGTTATCTGCAATTTAGGAAATGATGACCCACTAAAAGGTGTTTTCAGCTCATTGGGAACTATTTGTTGCCACAGATGTTCTTAGTAATAACTGGGTCAGAAATCCCTTTAGTTTATCAGTCGTGTAATCTGAGATACCATAAAAGAAATTCCACAGTAATTAGGTAAACTGAGATATCAAAAACAGACCACAAAGTGAGATCAGTTGTGGGAAAGCAGCTTCTGTTCCTCACAAAGGAATTTCTTTGTCCCACACACTATAAAAGGGAAGAGGTTGGGGCGGGGGGAAGCTAAACTGGAGGTGGACAAGCAGCCATTGCTCCCCTAATGGCAGAGAGATTGGTAAAGGGGGCTTTTCTTTCTGCACTCTGCTGGATCCATAGCAGGCTAATAATCTCTGATTAAATAATGCCAACTGACATCACACATTATTATGAATCAGAACACATACCGGCAGGACAGACAGCAAGACAAGCAGACTTGCAGTCCCCTAAGCTTGGCAGCATTCATGGAAGCAGGGTTGCAATGACACCTACAGAAGCAGACTGCTCTTTGCTGGGTATTGCAGCAGAAAAGAACCAGACCATGCAGGCTTGCCTCCATCCCAGCTATTCCAAATCCTGAGGGGGTTTTACCCCCTCCTTTAGGAGGCCAGGATACACCCCTGCTCCATACCATTCTATTACTAACCTACTTGCACCTAGCCCAGGTGTCTTCAAATCTACCACTCCACCTTGCCATTGGATGCCGAGCCCAGACAAGCCCGTCCCTCCTGTACTCCCGTTGGCAGAGGGGAGAGCGACTACATTACCTAATAGCTTGTGCATTAGCCACACATGCACATCAGTGTCTTTCCCTGACTCAGGAAAAGAGGACTTGATGCACAGTGTGGCTTGATGCAGGTGGTTCTGGGTAATGTAGTTTTTAAGGAAGCTAATGCTAACATAACTAAATAGGGAGTTTGGGGGTTGTTGCAAATGGAAATGTCCCTGACATGCTGGGAGGCTGGGTCAGTCTGAGCTCTGGTCCACGCTACAGAGTTAGCTCGACACAAAGCAGCTTATGTCAACCTAATTATGTAAACAGCTACACTAAAATTTTGCTTACGCTGATGTAACTTGTTCACTACACTGACTTAATAACTCCATCTTCACGAGAGGCATTGAGGCACAGTCAGTGTAGTTAGGTCAAAGCAGAGTCAGTGTAGACACTGCATTGCTCACATCAAGTGTTGCTGGCTTTCCAAAGCTGCCCCATGCTGCCCCACTCTGACAGTTCAATCAGTGCAAGCGCTCCTCGTAAGAACATGCCGCGCCAACCCAAGGAGCAAAATGCAGGCATGTAGAAGTGATGGAATTACTTTGGTGGCTGTATGCCAAAAAAAATTAGGTCAACTTAATTTCATAGTATAGACATACTCTGAGAGAAGGTGCGTTGTTAATGTGCCGTTTATAGGATGCACTTGGATCCATGAATAATCTTGGCCAACTTTCTAACAATCATTGTCATTCTAACTCTTTCCATCACTAACATCTCAGTCCATGTCCTTTTCTTCTTTAGTCCCTAGTCCACCCACATCCATGTTCTCGGAAAACCATATTCACATGCTATCAAAGCTAGCGGTTATTTCTTTGGGCGTTCATGGGTTTGATCCTGCAAACACTTACGGATGTAATTTTACTAACTAGAGCAGGACTTCGGGATCAAGCCTTGGACTAGTATTATTTACATTCATTTTTCCCTGTTTGTCTTTCAAGGGCTTGCACTTTGCACATGGAGTGTTGCACAGGGCCTGGTACTCCGCACGCTGGGATTGCCTGGGCACTTGCCTTTTGCACACAGGGCTGGCATTGGCCCATGCACCTTGCACACATATGTTGCACGTCCGTCCGCTCTGTACACATGGCCTGCCCCGCCCCGGCTTGTGCACACAGAGGGTTGCTCGGGGTCTAGTACTCTGCACGCTGGGTTTGCACGCGCACTTGCACTTTACACAGGGACATTGCACATCACTCTGCCCTCTGCACATGGCCCAGCCCCCGGCTTTTGCACACGCAGTGATACTCGGGGGTCTCGTACCGCGCACGCTGGGTTTGCACGCGCACTTGCACTTTGCATACGCAGCGTTGCAAGGGGCCTCCTACTTAGTACGTGCACGAGCCCTGTGCACGCGCACGGCGCAGGGCTCCACGCGCTCCCACCCACGCCGCTTTCCCGCCTCGGCCCTGCAGCGGAAGTGACGGAACGAGGCCGAGCCACGAGCCGGACGTGACGTTTTATCCGTTGGCCGCCCCGCCTCTAGCACGCGGAGCAGCCATGGCGCCGGGCGGGCAGGCGGGAGGCAGCGGCAGCCCCGGGTCCCCCCGCGAGGGGCTGCGGGACTGGGTCCGGAGCGCCTGCCGCTTCGCCGCCGATAGGAGCGACTTCCGCAGGTGCCCCCCGGCCGGGCCCGAGCGCGCTGCTGGGGGAGAAGGGGCCGCGACAGCGCCCCCCCAGTGGGGAGAAGGGGGGGTCACCTCTGACCTGTGACAGCGCCCCCAATGGGGAGAAGGGGGATCCCCCAGGAGCTGTGACAGTGACCCCCAGTGGGGAGAAGGGGGCGCCCCAGATACTGTGACAGTGACCCCCAGTGGGGAGAAGGGGGGTGCCCCAGGAGCTGACAGTGACCCCCAATGGGGAGAAGGGGGATCCCCCAGGAGCTGTGACAGTGACCCCCAGTGGGGAGAAGGGGGGTGCCCCAGGAGCTGTGACAGTGACCCCCAGTGGGGAGAAGGGGGGTGCCCCAGGAGCTGTGACAGTGACCCCCAGTGGGGAGAAGGGGGATCCCCCAGATACTGTGACAGTGACCCCCAGTGGGGAGAAGGGGGATCCCCAGGAGCTGACAGTGACCCCCAATGGGGAGAAGGGGGCGCCCCAGATACTGTGACAGTGACCCCCAATGGGGAGAAGGGGGATCCCCAGGAGCTGTGACAGTGACCCCCAGTGGGGAGAAGGGGGATCCCCCAGATACTGTGACAGTGACCCCCAGTGGGGAGAAGGGGGATCCCCCAGGAGCTGTGACAGTGACCCCCAATGGGGAGAAGGGGGGTGCCCCAGGAGCTGTGACAGTGACCCCCAGTGGGGAGAAGGGGGATCCCCAGGAGCTGTGACAGCGATTCCCCCCTCCATGGGGAGATGGGGAATCCCCCCCACTTGAGTTGTGACAGCCCCACAGTGGGAGAAGAGGATCCCTGGGAGCTGTGATATTGCCATCCCAATGAGGCTGTGACCTCAAGGTAGGGGCAGGGTGCTCTCATGTGCCCTTGCAGGGATCTGAGCGCCTGTGGCTCCCCCCAGGTGTCAAGCCTGGTTCTGTGGCACTTATTGGAGCTGAGGTGGGGGAGGCCCTTGGCTCTGCGTGTGCCAGGGACCTGCCACGGTCACAGGCAGGGGTCCGCATAGCTCGGATGTACACACAGGTCTTTCAGTCAAATGGTGCAAAGAGCGATCCTGGCTCTGGGTCGGGTGACTGCAAGGGGTGGTGGCAGAGTTGGGTCAGGGCACGGTGAAGACAAGTTAAAAGGAAACATTGGATTCAGTGAAAAATGCAGTTGTGTGGAAACTCTCTGGAGCAGGGCTATGTGCGCTCCATTGTTTTCAATAGGCAAGGCTCCTGAGTGATACACTGAGAGGTGTGTAAGGCAAGGAGAAGCAGTTGTCTGGTAGCCAGAACTGGGGCCTGGCAATCAGTTTCCTGGGTTCTGTTCCACTCCAGCTGGGAGGAGGAAGACTGGAGTTGAGGGTAGAGAAAGACATGGGGCATCAGGAGTCCTGTAATCTATTTGTGGCTTTGTTACTGACTTGCTCTGTGCCTTTAGACAAATGAGAGCCTTCTTGGGCCTCTACTTCCATATCTGGAAAAAGGAGGAGGATTGTGGGGGAGAAGAACCTTTCCTATCTAATAAAGAGGTTGAAGATGCACCTTTGTTTGTTTCCTTTCAAATTTAAAGTGCTTCCCTGTTGTTCAGGGTAAAAGTTTGCTACTTTAGGGTAAAGATCCCAGACACATGAGGCAGGCAATATTTATTCTCTTACACTAAAATAAGTCAAGAATAATCACAGGGCATCTCTAATAATTTTAAGCAGCTGTTGAACACACTCCTGAAATTAAAAAAAAATCAAATTAGAAACAATTAAATCCTGTTCTCTGCATTTCCCTTTTTTCTGTTACCAGCATCTCTGGTATCTGAAAAACCTTACATCTGTTTGAGTTCATCTGATCCTGCTGCTTATTCCCTACCTGAAGTCATAATTCTGCTTGCCAAAATTGTGGCAGCAGCTAGTTACCCTAGGTAGGGGAATAAGCAACAGGAGCAAATGAGTTCTTAAGACAGACATCCTGTTTTCATGGAAATCTCCCTAATATAGGATGAAACAAGGGAAATACAGAATGTAGATGAGAGCGGAATGGTTTCTAAAGAGCAGCACATTCTTGAGGAGGCATCAAAAAAGGGGAAACCTCCACCCAAAACTAACATTGTTGCTTCTTCCAGCTATCGCATAGGCTTGGCAATAAGACATTTGTTACTGTTTTAAAGCTGTTGGTTCTGGAAGTCTTGCTCTGTACATTTACACTTGGTATCATAGGTAGGAAACACTTTAATATAGGCCAGATAACATCAGTTGCTTCAACAAATCTAACCTACTGTGTATTTGTTTCAGAAACCTCATAGTTAACCTGGGGCTTTTTGCTGCCGGAGTCTGGGTAGCCCGAAACTTGACGGACATTGATTTGATGGCTCCTCCACCAGTTGCCTAGCAGTGCCGGTGAGTACTTTATGCCAATATGAAATCACGAAGGTGTGGAAGTACAGTCTTGTTATTTGAATAATGAGAGGAGACAAACTAATGAGGATAATCAAGGGTTTGGATAAAGGAGCAGCAGTAGCTGTAGGAAGTTCTGGAGCTTTTGCATGTGGCAGGATTAAAAGACTGTAGTGCATGATTTCCTATAGAGGAAGACTGCTGCAGTCAAGTCCTGGAAACTGCACTTCTGGCTAAGTGGGGTTCCACAGTACGGAACTATCAACTTTCAATATTCAAGTCTCTCTTGGGGTGGAGGAGTGTGCAAGTTAGAACTGGACTAAGTGGCTGCACCAGAGACTTCTTTAAAATTCCAGGGCCTCTCTCTCCATTTCAAAGACTTACATAAATCTGTGTCTGCTTCCTTTGTAGGAGTCTTAAACCTCCCTCACCCCCAATTGCTTTATACCACCCCTTACGATTGTCAACAGCCGTGGATTTAGCTAAACTTCCTGTGGCTGTAGCTCTTCCCCCTCTTTTTTCACACCTACTTTAGTGAAGCTGTACTAATGTGGTTTGCTCACTTCTATGTCCTTTTTTCCAAGGCCTCAGGGTAGGGATTCTGTCTTTGTAAAGTGCCACTTACTGTGTGATCTGTGTTATGCCTTCTCCAGATATGCTGGGTATCTAAGATATGCTGATTAATGTCATGTACGGCACAGTTTCAACCTAGCCTTATTGTCATTAATGGATATTACAGTGAGCCCTGACAACCCAGCTGATTTTTAAGGTTACCTTAGGCTCCAAAATGCCCTTCCAATAGGCAGAGAAATTTAAATTACATTTTTCCCCTTGATTTACATAATTATATAACCAGGTAAACATGTAAAAGAGGTAGGTCCTGTAAAACTATAGGTATTTATTTTGTGCCCTAAAATAATGTTCAGATACAAGACTGAACACCATCCATGCATTACCATTAAGAGAACAGTAAGGTTTCACAATTCAAAGTGGTATTCTAGGGGAAAAAATAATTACCTCAAGTATCAGGGGGTATCTCAGTGACTTCTCACCCAATGCCATTTTAATACACTAGACCAGCCATGTAGCTCTCTAACCCAGAGGTCTTCAAACTTTTCCCTCAGCGGCCCCTTTCTGCGGAGGGAAAAGTCTGGCAGCCCACGGCGGGATATGTCTGCCAAAATGCTGCCGCAGGAAACGGAATCTTCCGCTTTCCACGGTGGCATTTTGTCGGGACAAAAATAGACTGCCTGGGAGTTCGGTGGTCTCCCGGGCGGACTCAGCGGCAGCGCTGGGGTCTCGCGTACCCCAGTTTGAAGACCAGTGCTCTAACCCATCCTTTGTCTGATCTTTAATTGCAGATGTGAATAAAGTGTACCTGCATCAAGTCTGAAGAGCTGCTCGTCTCAATGTGAGAGAGTGACTAAAATGATGATCAGAAGAGTTGTGTGGTGTTTGTTGCTTTTATTCTCCATAACTAAAAGTTCAGCAGCAGCTCTAAAATTGTATTTTAATTCAAGCATAGGTCTCATTCCACAATGAACAGTGAGAAGAAGCCATTTAACTAGAGATGTTTGTATGTTCTGTTCACTCCACTGAGCTTAATGTATATTAATCAGTTATATTTAAGATTTAAAGCTGTTGCATATTGAGTTTAATTCTGTACCATGTCTGGAAGATTATTAAATTATCAAAATGTGTGAAATAATGACATTCTACTGCACTGGAATTTTATTCTTTTAATAGGAAACTTCAGCTTACAAAAACAAGGTGTAAAAAAGAGTAAAGATTTACAAAAATCATAAAAACATGATTCATATTTCACACCCAAAAGAGAATGGAACAAGTCCCAATCTTGTGTTGTAAGCAGGACTTGTCAGCTATTTATTCAAAGGGAAAAGAAAATGTTTAAAAGCCCTAGGTAAACTCTAACCACCAGAAATGTACACGGATAATGTTCAGACAGGATAAAGCTGGTGTATTTCTTTTATCTTAGAGGAATTATGATTGTATGTTATCTTGGGGAAGAAGCTGTTTGGTGTTGCATAGCATTTTAGTGCCTTGGACTGGTTTTACTAGTTGCCACCATTAAGTTGTTGTTGGAATCCAGCTGATAGTGGCAAGGCTATTCCATGGGAGGTGAAAGTGATGATATGGAGGACAGGGTCAGAAGCACCACTACTTTCTAGCTATAGTCACGTGCATTGTCGTGCTACAGCTACACAAGCAGTAGCACGTGTTCCAGCCCTGAGCATTATGCAGCACCACTGCAGCATGGCTTCAGATCCTTTGGAATTTTCTGCATGAATTCATCTATTACTCTGTGTTAAGAGGAGTTCTACATAGCAGAGCCTACTGATTTGGGTTTCTGTTTTGTTTTTGGTGACAGTGCAGTGAGGGCCCGTAAGAGGGGATGGAGGAAATAAGTCACTTTCAGCTTTATCAAGTACTAAGTTAATTGGAAATAATCTCTGCCTAAATTTTCAAAACAAGTATTTCAGTATTCAGCAAGGGATGCTCATTGTGAACTTAAGTCTCACTAAACTTGAGAGAGATCCTCTTCTGGCAAAAACAGAAAGGGAATAACATTGAATAGATAGATTTAAACTTGATTCCTAAAGGCTTTTGACTTAACACCATAAATTCTTCCTAGGACTAGGGCTCAGACAGGGGTGAGGTTATGCAGCTCTAGGTACCAAATTCTGTCATGGTGAGTTACTAGATGTTTTCACAAGTCCTTGACTGAAATAGAGCTAGTTTAACTTCTATGAGATTAGGAGCAGTCCTTCACCAATACATCTAAGCAGGCCTGATCGCTGGGACCATGCTACCAGAAATAGCCAACAATTAGTTGGATTCCCAGCTATCACCTATGAAAGTTCTTGCACCTAAGACAGCCTTGTTAATTACAAGAGCATGGTGTGTATCAGCTTATGTAATTATTGATCAGGTAGCAGAAGCCTATAGTACAGCTACACATAGCTTTGACTTAAAGCCCCCACAAAAGTCACTGAAAAGCCAACAATCTGGCCAAGTTATTTTTTTCTCTCTTCACACTTTGGGTTTCTCACTAAGAAACATTCCATCCTTCATTTCTGCTTTCAAGAGAATGTTTAGTGTTAAAAGAAAACTCTGTTCTTTCCACCCTTGGCAAATATTTAAAGGACAGCAGCCTTCCAAGGATCACCAAGCATTTGGCTGTGGGAACAGTCAGCAAAGTGTTACTTTATAATGGGATTTTCAAAAGTACTTGGCTCTGGTTTAACTGCTCCTATTGAAGTCAATGGTGGAATTCCTATTGATTTAATGGGAGAAGAATTAGCCAATCCCAAGGCTCTTCAAAATCCCAACCTTAATCACCATTCCATAAAGAAGCTTGGAAATCCACAATCAAAAACTGTAAATGAAGTTTAGCTCTTCTGTGAACATTTGTTTAAATTGGATTTTAAAATATTAGGAAGGGGAAGACTATTGGGAAAACATTGAGGGGGATTTTATTTCAGGCAAACAAGTTAGCTAACTTTTATAAGTAGTTTTTCCTCTCATATGAACTCTCTCTTTAATGGACACTAATAGTTATGGCATTGAGTAAGTTTCCCCCTGAATTTGTAAATGCTTATTTACAGCTAAGTTAAAATGGGCCAGTTCTACTTCACACCATCAGTTCCTCATGGTGCCAGTATCAAGGTCGTGTTTGACGGGGCCCCTCAAACACTTACTCAAAGTTGAGTTTCCACATATTTTGGTGTGGTTTGAGGCAAGGTAGAAATCCGTACCTATGAACTTTAATTGCTGGGCTGAATGGTGCTGTCAAGTAGTAAGGACTTTCTAATAAGATTAGGTAGGAGTCTATACAGTTGTAGCCTTGCCAGACCAGCAGTACAGAGTTAAACTAAAGGTGACATTACTTATCCAATCAGAAAGGTGCTAAGGTGTATCTAGGCAACTGTTCATGTTAAGGGACAGATTCTAGACTAGAGGGCAGAAAAAGTCAATCATATAAGGCTCTAGCTTATCCCTTCTGATAGATACATTCTTAGGTCTTGTCTACGCACAAGAGTTGTAGTGGTTTATACTGGTATAACTAAAGTGGTACAATCCCCTCTTTTCTCCAGTGTGGCTCCTGTTATATACTTATACCGCTGCAGCTTATTTCACAAATAAGAAGGGGAATAAGTCCTACTGATTTAAGTACTCTTCACTCAGCCACACATAGGAAGTCGTATTACTTTAGTTATTTGTTAAATAAAAACCAAACTACATAACCCTAACCAAAAGTTATACTGACACAAAAGATGTCGAGACCAGGCCCGCTAATGTGCAATATATGGTACACTTTAAAAATTACACCCACAGAGCACGCATGGTGTAGACAAGCTCTTAGCTTAAGACTCTAATTACAAGTGCACTAAATGCTGTTCCATCACAGGCCCTAGATGTTTTCTGCTTGTCAAGCAAAAAGCCAGCATCAGGAAGTTTGCTACAGAGTTTAATTTTAACATGAAAAGAGTTCAGTTTTTCCCTCCTAAGGCAATAGTTTTCTACCCTGAAATGCATAACCATGATTTTTTAATATTAAATCCAAGTACAAGCTATTAGTTGTGTCTATTCACTCCTTTCTTACCTCCAAGTATTCACACCATGTTTACAGTGACCATTGTGGGGTTTAAGCAAGTGACTTCCTTTATATTTTTCTTTAAATCGCCAGAGAAGTGAGTGGATAGTTTCTGAGAAGGAACAGTTTTCCATTAAATTCACAACCATTCATTCTACAAAAAGTAAGGGGCAGGCCCTCAAGGGGTTAGGATTTTGCTGCTGATCAGATTCCATTCTTGGATTTTATGCCCTTTATCGCCACCACCATCCGCTACACACACAAAAAAAGCACTCTCTGCTGGATCTCCTTGTCATCTACATACAACCCAAAACGTTTTACAGTGGTCACTTCAGCTTTGTCAGTAGGTTGTTTTTTAACTCCTTCCCTTTCCCAAACTCCAACCTGAACAGAATACAGTAAAAGGGCCGTTCAGACAGTGCCCTATAACTACAATGCATTCTGTATCATGCACAAGCTCCAAACAATAAATAGTTAACAGTGGTTAAAGTCAGTCTTGGGCCCATTGGGCTGGTAATTTTTTTTTCCTTTTGGAAATGTAAGTTGAAAACATTTTTAAGACGACTTGTTCCAGCTTAAAAATTCCTTTTGAAAGCATTTTGGCCAACCATACAAATCATTCTTGGAACAACTGGAACTCATACATACACACAAAATAAAATAAGCACAATGGAAGGGATGGCCCAAGGCATACCCTAAAATTAACTAAGACAACTACTTACAAATTGGTACAGGTAACTAACATATGCAGTTTTTGATCATGAAAAGTGTGCTGTGGTTTTACAAATTTAAAAACTTGCAAGAATGCTTCACATTCCCACCTGTAAATAAATGGATATCAATATTAATGTAATAGAAACCCCAAACCCTCTCCCAGTTTAGGTTTTATATTCCCACAGGCAAGAAGTTCCTACTCAACTCCTTCCTCCCTGCCTAATCTCAAACCAGGTGCAGAGATTAGACACAAAAGAAGGCAGCGTTCAGAGCAGGTATTAGGATTTTACCATCTACTGTTTAAGTAGAGATATTAGCCACCTTAAACAACCGTGTATTTGCATATGAAACTGCAATATTGGGGGATTGTTTGCTACACGGCTAACTGTAAATCTGTGCAAATAGTACCATGGCAAAGGTAACTATCCCCCCAGCCCCAGCCCCCTTTAAGTCTCCAATTATCAGTCAATATGTTTAAATCAGAAAGGCCTTTCCAAAACTCCTACTACTCTACCAAAATGCTACAAGTGGAGTTTTTATCCCTCATATAACACAGGTCTTATTATAAATAAGGTTCTTGGTTGAGAGGAGTAACCTTACTGACCTGAGTGGAAGTGGCCTGAAAGAAAATTAAAAAACAAAACAAAAACATGTTCTGTCTTTGAACAAGTAGTCATTTGAGTTATAACAAACACAGAGATTTCAGACATACACCAAAATACACCAAGTTCTGAACTTGCTGGTAAGAACCGTTTTTTTCATTCACATACAGATATGAAATGTAAAAATGTCAATGATACTGAAAAGTACTTGTAAAAAACATACAGATTTGTCTGCCACTTGAATGATGAGAGGGGAAATTCTTTTAAAACTCCCAACTTTTCGGCCCCATGCAAAATGTAATTGGATACAAGGCACCAAATTTAATGAATCATATAAAAATTAGTTCACAAAGCTTTATCAGTAGGTAAAACTAACCCTTTTCCCAGTCTCCCACCCCCCACTCCCCTTTTTCAAATTTTTCATTTTGTAATACTGTCAATCCCTCCCTTTTGATGCTGGAGTATTTTGATGGCAGCTAACACCCACTTGTTTGTCTCTCTCACTGGGAAGTAACTAAGCATTTTTTATCAGAAACAGAGCTTCTGTATGGCAGAGAGACTATTTATACTAGAAGCCTTGGCTTTTAAAAACAAAAATAATCTCTGCTTAGAGTCCATAGGACACATTTAACATTTTTACCATTTCCAATTTTATTTCTACACTAAAGATGTCTGGAAGTTCTTAACTGTGTGGAGATGGCACTGTCACCAGGAAGGAAACAATTCCACGATGATAGCTCAGTCCCATACGGTTTAATATGCATCATTCCATCTACTGCCTCACTGGTGACAACGTTTGAAGTTTTCAAACAAGAGTTCATTTAGTCAGTAAACTACAAAAAATGCTGTCAGCTTTCAATATTTTGCATTGAAACTCCTCTTTGCCCAGTGCATAGTTTAACTTGACAGTGCAGGCAGTAAGAGAGTAACATACTGGGAAGTAGTTGTAATCAACTTGCTTAGTGGTGAAGTTAGAAAACATTGTTTTAGGCTAACTACCTTAGCAGACCTTGAGACTTAAAATTTACATCTTCACGGTCAGGTTAAGATTTTAATATTTAAAAGCTAAGTGAAATAAAGCTGGTTTACTTAAGATTTAAATATATTAAGGAGGTGCTGGTGGTGCCTCCATATTTCAGGTTGCACATACATAGGAGTACAGTATAAGTAATTCATTAATTTACAGCAGCTTCCTATGCTTCTAGAGCCCTATCCTGCAAGGTGCCAATCACATTCAACTCCCATTAGCTCAGCACAACAAGCCCCTCAGGAGGCTTTGTTCACCTGACAGGATTGGACTCCTAGCAAGCTACAGGAGCAAAGGTAGGACAGAAAAAATGGTGACAATTATTTTTCATCTACTGTAGCACTCTAAGAAGGTTTAAGGCTAGCATTAGTTGCTGCTCCAGAGCCCTACAAATTTGGTCATCAACATCTTTGTTTTTGCATATGCAGCAGTGACCTTTTGCAAAGGGTTTCATCAAGCTAATAAACTGATACAAAGCAGGCATAATTTCTTATTCGTCCAGTCATTTAAAAAAGAATTGAGATATTAGCCTGCTCCAACAATTTTTTCTTTTTAAAATTGAAGAATTTTAGCTACTCATACAGGACCAAATTCTGCCCTTAATTACACCAATTTAAGGATCCGATTCTACCAACACTTAGCATGTACATAAACTACTCGCATGAGTAGCCTTATTAAAGTAAATGGGACTACTTGCATGATTCAGTTAGCACCCATATGTTATGTGTTTGCAGGACAGGGACCTAAATCTGGAGCAATTCAATTGACTTCAGCTGAGCTATTCTAAATATATGCCAGTGTCTGAGCATAATTTGACTCATAGGATTAAGGAGGGACAACCTTTATTTTATAGGTTACGCTTTTGTCAAGCATTCACTGAAGTGGACTTCACTGTAACTGCAAGTAACATCTTCATCTTATTGACCTAGACACGCAACTTCCAATCAGAATTTCTGGCATCCAGGACACTATAAAACAGTGTACAGCAGAGTGGGAGCACGGGGCGATGCTTATATAAAGAAGCCTGCAGTAGACAAATATAAACCAAACAGCATAAAAAATGCTATACGCTATCGCTTCCAAATAAAAGCTAAATATTCAGAAACCTCACAGTGTTGGAAAAAGCAAGTTTAATTTAAAGTATAATTATTTCCTTCCCTACCAGGGTAAATCATTTTTTCTGACTGCAATTTCTTCACATCTCAGCACTACTGGGTTAATGTCATATGGAGAGGCCACTAATCTCAAAAGCTGTCAACAGCAAATGCTACAAATCTGCTTGGGAAATCTGATACACTGATAGCTAAATGTATACCCTCCTTCCAGCCTCCCTTCCCTCTCTGCAACCTACTCCATTCAAGTGACAACTGTATTATTACCTGAATTCAAATATTAATGCAACACACTCAGTCAAAAGATGAGCATTCATAGTGATAAGTCTAGGCTCACTGCAGTAACAACTATAATGCTGCATTGTGGTTTGCCTTTATAGCATAGACTTTTCTATAACCGGGTTACCATGGCAGGAGTTTTCAGAAAGTAAATTTCCCGTTATGGTCATCAGTCATGGTAAACTGTGAATCTGCTGTTTAAAAGCAAATAATTTACTTTCTGTTAAATAATGGATCCAATTTCATCTTAAAAGTATTGATAGGCTTGGAAGAATAATCAGTGCTTTGGAAAATACCAATTTCTCCCTCCACCCCATAAAAAGATTTAAAAAGGTATTTTAGCACTTCAGCTTTCTTGTCTCTTTTTTATTTCAAATATTGTTTGGACTAATAAATGTGTCCTTTTTGTATTAGCAAAGAACCAATCATGCTTACAAATACTTGATAATCATAACTGCATGATGTTGTTTTTAAACCTTACAGAGCTCAACTTTTACATTCCCTGGGCCAAATTTGGACTGCAATGAATTCAGTGGACTTGAATCTGCTTACATTCTGTCTTAATTTGGCCCATTTCATTTTGAATCACTATCATCTATGGGGTTTGTTCTTATTTTCTTAAATTGCTCCCCCACAAAATCAGTACATACACCTAGGAAATAAACAAATACCTGTCAGAATTCATAAGAAATAAAAATCAAATCCTTCCAAGCCTAGTTACATATAAGACTTTTTTTAAAAAAAAACAAAACACAAAACAATTTCATTAGCACCTATGGGACTGACTCAAATTGCTTTGTCTCCAGTGAGTAAAAACATAGAATTCTGAAATTATAGTTATTAGCAAAACAAAACCAGGCAATTTTTCCAGGCTCCAAAGCAACACCTTAATCAGACATGCAGGAAACATGGACTCTGAAGACCAAGGTCTTCTTGAGGTGACACGCTTAGGCTTTTCTCTGGTGACAGGAAAGGAGTTGGTTGCCTGCCCTGGAGTACTGCTCCCTCCCTCCCTTCTAGATAGTTGGAATGATTAACAACAACCTGAGAGGAGCATCTGTTTTGCCCTGAAGACAGGAGGTTAATCCCATGACAGGATGGGCTGGCTCTGCCAATTAGTTTATGTATGATGAGAAAATGCTGACAAGAATAAAAGGAAATAGGGAAAGAAGGAAAACCAATGATTTCAGGACTTTTTACCTGTATTCTAAATTTAAATTTCTGAGGTTTAAAATGTCCCACTGGCACACTGGATTTTTAAATTGTTTCCACCTTAGCCATCTTCACCAAACAAGACTGACTACACAGGTAACAAGAGAACCTCTTTCAAACTCTCAGGTCTGATCTTTAAAATTGAACATGGACAGCACAATCCTCAAACTAAATAAATGTTTAAAGTGTGGTTCTACTGAGAAAAGGGACTAAAAATGGTACCATGAGGCCCTACTGTTGCTGTGTTTCAATGATTTCTATATCAAGCTCAGATTGCAAATATAAAGATGTTTTTACAAGTTTTCAGCTCTGCAAACTCAAACCGGGATTTGAGAGCCAAGCGATCCCTTGAAATAAAGATGTGGCTGGCCAGCTTCTACTCTCCATAATGTTTATGCAATCTCGTTGTCTTCAACAAACTTGTATAAGCATAATAGATTGGAATTTAGTAAGCAATTCTGTTTATGCACAAAAAGAAGCAAAATCCAGCCCACTGCCCTATAGCTGTGTTGGCAACTGTAGTGCTAACAGGAGTAAAAAACAACTCACACTTATTTTTCCTTCTAATGTCTGCAGACAGGATTCTGAACACATATGGGGGCAGATCTGATCAATTAGAAGGTTCCGCTTTTACATGATCTCTCTCCAGAGCAGAACCACATTAATCACATTCCATATCAGAGGCAAACACTAAATTTCCAAGTCCATTCACTCCAGTTAAAGGAAAACGCTGCCATGTGTGTACTAATGCTATATTTAGGCCCTGTCAATACTAAAAAAATGATCCGTTGCTGACAATGGATGTCAGTAATGGGCATCCTCTAGTCCATTCCTCTACTAATGTCCTAACTGCACTAATCTGTTTTCAAAATATTTTCAGCACTGTTACAATGTGATTAAGGCCTGGTGGAACGTTTTCCTAGGGCAAAGGAACTTAGAAGACTCTCCAGCAAGAATGCCTTTTGGAAAGTACAACTCCACCTATTCAAGATATTTTGGGGAAACTGAAGCCATTCAGATAAACACAGGTGGGAAGGGATTGGTGGGAAGGGATAAGTGATTCACACCAGAGAATATAATTGACATCAGGGGAATGAAGGTTAAATGAGATTCTCCTGTACCTCTATTTTTCCTAGAAGGTTTTTTTTGTAATCGGTATTAACTACTAGCGAATTTGGGAGACAGTTTGATAGGTTTGTAGACTGGTTGAACAAATGGGTTGTACTTACTTTTACAGGCTGAATTTCATTTTGGTTTGAAATAAGATGAATGATACTAGGCATCTGTGGCTGTTTTGAGGAAAGTGAGTTTTACCAATAAAAACAAAAAAGATTCCAACTACAATTTTAGATGACGGAATTGTACCGCCTGAGGTGCATTTTTCCAGACCCTGGGGTGGCAAACATGGTGATTTGATCTGTTCCTGCAGTAAGCCTTTATTCCTACAAAGAGGAATGATGTGTGAACACCAATGGTTTAAAAAACTGAGAGAGTCAGTTGAGTTATTAATGCTTCCCATCATGGGAATGTCAGTCTTCTGTCTTTATCGCTGTTTTTGGACGGCACCTGAGCTTGGAGTTGTGTTTCTGAGATTCCTGCTTTGCCCTGCACTGTTCTTTGAGTGTAAAAAAGAATGTAGGCCTGGGTTTTGCACACCTCCTCCACACTACATACATTCAGTTTGGAATCATTGCAGTGGACCCAAAAACCTAGGAACCAAAGGAAGAAAGAGGACATTAGTAACAAGACCTTAATCCTTTTGATTGTCTCTTATAAATGAGCCCTAAAAACAATCACAAGAAATGGGAATTTTCAGGGGAGGGGGAGAAGAGAGGTGTTTTAACCTGCAGATACTTTGGGAGGGGATTCAAGGTTAGCAGGTCTTCATAGCATTTCTATGCTATTAACCGAGTTTACTACTATGTGGTTGAGCTATAACTTGATTTTATATTATGTTCTAAAATAATCTCCTCAACTTATGAAAACTGAAAACTTCCAAAACAGGTACAGTTATAATTCTCCCTTCTCTGTAATAAGGTGAGGAAGAGTAGTATCAAAACTCATGCTGTGGAAAAAGATAAGTGTTCAGGAATTTAGAAAAACACTATGGATGTTATTAATAGTCCAGCTCCAGTTTCAGTACATTTTGTGTGTTGTTATCTTCTCATCCCAAGTACTGTCAGAAAGATGCCAATTAGAGCAGCACAATCAAGTTATGTAGCACAAGAAAATGAAATGCCAATGTTACAAAGCAAGCAGTAAAGCCATCCCAGTGGGCTACAAGAATGGGAAAGGAAAAGCAGTCTTTGGTCCTTATGCAAATACATACTACTAAGCAATACACTCTGGAAATAAAGCTATGGAATGGCAAGAAATTTTATTTAACACAACTCTGATTATAAACCTTTAATATACACTGAAGTCTAAGGAACAAAATATTAAACAGACTTTTAAAATCTGTTTCCCCAGTAATAAGGCACACGCACCTCCCTCTGTGTTGTAGCAATATGCTGTGTAGTGTCCTGAGCCAAACCCTTTACCATGATGCATCACCACAGCGGAGAGGTCATAGACAAAGGTCTCTGTGTCAAGAGAGGAGAGAGAGTCCCTGCAGCAGTAAGGTTCCATGTTTAATACCTGGTCAAAGAGGACATGGACCCCAATCTTCTCACGGTGATTACGTCCAGACCACCTGCAACACAAATGCATGCAATCAAAATAAACTCCCCCAGACACTCAAGGACTTTACAAAGAAATAAAGTGGTAGGGAGCTGGGGAAAAGTGGGGAGGGGACCAATAATCCGCTGCTACTAAGAGATTTTGGAGAATTTTCACTGCTGGGAAGAGGTAGACATTAAACATGTTTTTCTTCTTGCTCCCACTCTGAAGTCTATTATAGTTTGTAGACTGGTATGAAATAATCCAGGAAATGCTCTAAGTGTAATATAGCCCCACAGAAGTGTTGTATGAACACCACTTACGAGATTCAGTTAGGGATATAAACTTACCCAAATATCAAACATACTCCCCCACAACAATTACACTAGGGCTGGGTTTATTAGTCAAAAAGACACTTTCCAACCATAGTTCCAGCATCTGGTATATTATGGAAAAAACAGAACAAAAAACATGACCTAGAAGTGGCAAAAGTAGGGGGGTCAGATAAATTACCGGAGGGAGCTAGTTCCACAGATGAAGACCTACACCACAGTGTTTCCAAAATGAGATGTTACTCTCAATAGACTGCAACTTTTCATGATTATCTCCACTTTTATCAGCGCTTAATGTAACTAACATCTAAATGTTCATAATCAGAAACTCCACAGAATGAAGAGTCAATTTGCACCTTTCGGGGCTATTTCAGGTTGCTGCAAACTCAGGTAGGCATTGAATGCACAGCACAAAGGATACACAGTTGTTCTATATTAATACTTATACAAGTTGAGCAGTGCTTGTATTCTCAAAAACATTAAGACTACACAACAGAGACAGGGGTGTGATTCTCCAGCTCTTGTACACACATTCGTGCTAGCTCTCATCAAGATAGTCCAGATATAAATAGCAGTTCAGCCACAATGGCATGAGTAGAGGCAGTAGGAGCACGGGTAAGCCGAGCCAAGTACATACTTGCCAGTTTCAGGCGGGTTTGTACTTGGCATGGCTCAGCTGTGTCACCATTACCTGTGCTACTGTGGCTGCACTGTTAGTTATATTTACGCTAGCTCAGTGAGAGCTACCACAAGCACGTGTACGTGAGCAGGGGAATTGCGCCCCTAGCTTGTAGCAGAAATGTAGCCTAAGAGCAAACTACCCATCTTAATAAGGACACTACATTGAGTACACAAGGCTACTTTGCTGTGAATTAAACATTTGTTGCGTGTAATGTGTTTTATTTGATGGCATTATCCAGGAAATAAGAGAACTTCACAGTGTGTATTCATGTCCAAAAAGAAGGTAGCACATTTTCCATGCAACTATTTCACTTGCTAAACACCACCTGTGACCCACAAAACTCACCTGAATCGTTTAAGGTGCAGCCGGAGGACCTGAGGTAGTCTGTAGATCATTAACTGCTTTTTAGCTTCACTCAAAACAAGAGGTTTAGGAGAAGACTTCCGTCGTTTGCCTACAAAAAGTTTAAGAAAGGCATAAAACAGGTTGGGTTGTAAACTGTCTTCAAAGGAGGAAGCGGCAGATGACAAACCCTTCCTTCTTCCTTTTTAGAGTCAGGTCAGCTCACAGCAAAGACTTACCAGTAAAATACAAAGCGAATAAGGATAGAGGTACAGCAGGGGAAGTTTTGCTTACAACACGTGCATCTGCAACTTCTAAGCAGGAGGATTCCAACCCAATGGGTTTGTTGGAACGGGAAACCATGCTGTTTAAAATATTCAGAACTTCACATTTTTGTGCTGCTTATAATCTTTATTCCTTCAGCTATCAGTTTCAAACTACTTCTGTTAACATTTCACACTGCGATGTACAACAGGGCTGATAAAGAAATGGCTGAGACCATAGAGCATACAGCTAGTTTCAAAGCGAAATACTACTAGGTTGTCCCCAAGTTACTGAAAAAACATTGTAGATATATTTATTGTTATACAGTACCAGAACTGTATATGGAGATTTACAGGCAGATAGAAGACTGTGTTCCTGTTCTGAAGAGCTGATAGTCTAAGTTACGATAGCTTGACAAGAAATTGCAAAAAATATTGTGAGGACAAGAATTACCATGGTAAGATCATGTGGCTATTGTGGGTTAGCAATGTGTGTGTATCTGGAAGATTTTTCACTTGTGACTGTGAGAGGCGAGAGTAAGGTGTATATGGCTAAATGGAAAAGGGGTGTTTTAAGAAGCCACTTGAAGGAGAAGGGGGTGAACGCCTGGTGACTGGATCAAAGACGCAGTTTCAAGTGTAAGGGTCCAGAAGGGAAAGAATGGAGGTGCGAGTGGGAGAATAAAAGCAAAGGGGTAGTAAGGTGTGCGGCTTGGGTGAGCAAATGGAAAACAGAGGCCCTTAAGTTCTCATCTCCACAACCATTCACTGTCAACTTCTATTTGCTATTTTTTAAGAAAATTTTTGATCCCTAACAGGAATGTAAAATTAAGAGGTGGCTTCTTGCGCTGCTTTGAGCCCAGGGTTTACAGAGCACCGATTCTCACTTTGGAGTGTTGTATTCCATGCCATCAAGTACAATCAATAAGAATAAAGTAATTTATTCTAATTGGAGTTGATTCGTTACAGCGCAGAATGGAGCTACCACTGCAGAGTACAGATTACAGTACAATGAAGGTGTCACAATCAACACTTTGCCAACAACGAAAGCAATTTGAGAATGAACAGTGAAAGAATCAAAAGGATTCTTAGCCACTATTGGCATTCTATCAACTAGCAGATTTGTTATTAAATTAAAAGTACAACTGTCTCCATAAGCCCTGAGGGGGAAGCTCTCTTTGATGGGAGAGAACAAAATTATAAATAGCTACATTCGATAAAGGGTTCTTTGTACTTCACCTTAAACTGGTTTGAATTAAACAACAATGAAGGAGCAAATCCTGATGATTACCTCTCCATTTTTACTCACATAATTGCTCAGGCAAAATTATTGGCCTTATTGCATCAGGACTTTGTAAAAGCCAAGTAAGGAGTTCAGAATTTGTATCTAAAAAATTAACCAATTTTTATTAACTCTGCTTGTTTTGTACTAATTAATCCTAATAGAAAGCGAAGTATCTCACATTTAACCATAAACAAAGAACAAATGTCACTTCTTTCCCAGTGGGGTATCATTTTCATGGTTAAACAAGTTGCTAACAAACTGAGGTGGAGGGAAAGTAGTTTCAAAGCAAAAATAAAATAAAAAGCCACTCTATTATATATCTAGCAAACACCTCCATCCGGACCCATCGAAAGCAAAGGTCCTGAAATGTGCGCTTCATTTTTTCATGAAGAGAATACAGAGATAACAGACCTTTGCTAACTCAGTCTCTTCTGTAACTCATATTCAAACAAGGAAGGAGTATAGCATACAGTCATTTTGGCTAGTTGGCTTTATGCAGCACAGTCTAGCTTAAATGTTTAACACAAGGCTTTCAAGAGACTAAGGTGAGATATTTTATGTTGCTTTTAAAAAAAATGTAAAACAGCAAATATTGAAACAAACTGTTCAATCTGAAGGAACCACTGGGGGAGGCATGGGAGGGGAAGAGGTGTATTTGTTTGTTTTTTGGAAATCACTAGAGCTAAAGCATTATATGCAACACCCTACACACCCCATTCCTGTCTTCAACATTTTCATTTTTACCTCCATCCAAAAGGACTGAAGATCTGCTTGCAAAATCAGGCACTGTGTTCTACTGACACACTGATCTGACCCACTTATCATACTGCATAGATAAAGCAAGTAATCCTGTACTTCACTATCTTTGGGGGGCGAGGGAGGAGGATGAGATTCATATGAATCAAGTTAAAGATGAGAGCTTTCAACAAGACACCAAGTCCTGGTAGGGCAGAAGTAAAGTGTGCCTGCATAAGGAAGCAAGTTTACTCCATGGTAAAGACTTTATTTTAAAATTTATCAACAAAGGATGGGATAAAAGGAAATGGGGGGAGTAGACTTTTGTTCCTAACTGGAACCTGTCAGCTTCTCCAGGGCCCAGAGGAGACAGCTTAGAGGGGAAAAAATGGACAGGTGACAGCCAAAGCTTCCAATAAAATGTACCTGTTAATTGGATTTCTGCATTTCACTGCACAAATTCAGAACAGATGGGTTGCTCCTTCTCTTTATCACTTCTGACAGGCAGTACCACCAATGATCCAATGATTTTTGGCATCTACTGGTAGGACTGCTGCCTCCCGCTAGGACTTGCCTTTTTTTTTTTTGTTTGTTTGAGTTAATGCTTCCTTATCCAATTTAACTATAAAGCACCTACATCACCAAACTTTAGGTCCGCACAAACAAGAACTGAAGAATACAAGGCTAAGACACAAGCCAAACTGAATACTACTAATCAGATCTGTGTGAAAGATTCACAGTAGTAATTTATCTGATGAAATTAGCTTCCTCTTTTGCTTATAGACTATCCACAAGCAGATGGCTATTTCCTCAGATTTTTATTTGAAAGTATTTATTATATTTGTGATTAAAAATACTGATTGCAGATCACGTCACACAAATGTTTGCTATTTCAACTGTGCTAATTAGTTGTGACAGGTCAAAGAAGTCACTCTATTTCCTCCCAACTGAATGAATATACAATGACGCCATCATAAATAATCACGTCAGAATCTGAAATTCAGTTTCGGTGAATGTGGGTAGCAGTACAACTAAATCACATGATTATACACAAGCTCAAAATTACTTAATTCAAAAATGTAAGCAAATGTTCTGGGAAAGTTTTCTGCAGTATTCATCCAGCCCTAATATTAATCCTCAGGCCACCAGGAAAGCTAACAAGAGATATATTCTAGCTAACGAGAGATATACTCTAGTGAGATGCACTTGTTCACTTAACAGGTAATACACTAATTTGAGAGTCAAATAGCAATTTCAGCTCATTGCTAAAGACATCTACTAGTTACAAAGAAAGATGAGCACTTCTTCTCTAACATGGTGGCCCTTTAGAACTCTGCCTGAAAGCTACAGCTGCAGACACAACAATACTCAACACACACTGCAACTCACCAAGACTACACTCACATATTGCAGGACAAATGATAACACACCTGCCCAGGATAGTTTGTTCATCTCTGCCATGGCAGGGAAGAAAAGAAGATGACAAACTTCCTATTGTACCCACCACAATCTCACCTCCCCACAAAAAATTACTGTGACTGTTTAAGTGGGGCAGAGGAAGCAACCAACTAAAGGAAATCATAGTAGGAGGGAGCAGTTCTAGATAGGGTCAAAATATATTCTTAGCAATCTGTGCTGCTGAATGTAAGGAATGATAAAAGGAGCACCTGATCAATTCTGAACTGGTACACAGAAAGTGCAGAAGCTATCAACAGGAAGAATCTGTACTAGAACACAGTAGCGATGAAGGGTGTGGATATATATGTATTTTTAAAATATAACAACAAACACACCCCTCTCTCACACATGCATCGAGGTACCAATAAGTAGATTTTCACACACACACACACACACACACACACACGAATGCTCTATGAACATCTCTTACCAGGAACAATGGACAGTGTATCTAAGCTGCAGATAAAGCATCAGCACTTCACTTACTGTTGCACTGGTCACACGCATATATCCTCCCTTCCAGAGCTTCTGTTTCTGTGAACTTGGCCAACATTTCTGTCAGCATGCACTCTGTCTGGTTAACGGGGACAATCCCTTTCTCAATAGAGTGATAGCGTTCAGGGAATTCCAGGGAAAGATCCCAGAAGGGCTCAATGGTGTTGGATTTGTAGTTGCATGTTATGCAGGTGACCTGGAAAGGAAAGGTTTATACACAAATGATGTTATGTGTACACATACCTACAGTATAGGCATTTATATTCACGTGGGCCAAAGAATTGTTTGGTTATGCCTGTGTGGCAATCCAGTCCAGTGGACAGGAAACTGGGCTGGCAGTCCAGAGAAACAGGTTCGATTCCCAATATTGACCATGACTCATTGTGTGATTTTGGTCAAGTCATTAAACCCCTCTACAGCTCTTTCCCGATGTATATGGGGATGATACTTATCTTTGTAGTGTGCTTTGAGATCCTCAGTCGAAAAGTGCTATATAACTGCAAAGTATTACTATATATGTCGCAATAGTTCTGAACTATTTTCTGATACTGTCGCCCCTTTTTGACCCAAGTGGCTAATCAAAGTTCAGGGCCCTGAAGATGTTCCCATTCGGAGGAGAAATCAGTGGTAGTCAGGTATTTCTTTGATCCGATCTTGTTTATTTACAAAGCACGTACAAAGTTCAGTTTCTCAGAATGCAGGAGGAACCAAAAACAAGACAAGTTTCTTAAGCCTTATCTACATGGCCACTTTACAGCGCTACAACTTTCTCACTTGAGGTGTAAAAAACACCCCTCTGAGTGCTGTAAGTTGCAGTGCTGTAAAGTGGCAGTGTAGACAGTGCACTAGCGCTGATAGCCACGCTCCCAGTGCTGGCAGCTACTCCCCTTGTGGACGGAGTTTCAGTGCCGTGACTACACAGCCACAGCAGCGTTTTAATGTTGCCAGTGAAGACATGCCTTAGCTTACAGCCCCAAACCTATCTAGCCAACAGACCCAAAAGTGCTCTCTCTAGCTTTTTCAGGGTCACACTGGGCTCACAAGCTACTGCTTGGCTTTTGTGCTTTTTGCCTCTGCTTCTCTCTCTGTTCTTAGTACCTGTGTCTTCTGCTATCCCTCACACTCACTCACTCTCTCTCTCTCACACTCACACACCCACCCTGGTCACAATACCCAGTATTCTATTAGGCCTAGTTTTAGGTGTGCCCCCTCAAGTGTTTCTTACAACTATGAAAGGGAAGGGCATGGTCACATCAGTTTAAAGGGGTTTTAACTCAACCCATAATAAGGTTTCACCCAGCTCATAACAATAGAAAGAATTCATGTTAATATTTAGGGCCCAATTCTCACCACTTCTTCAGTTTGTTCGCTTGTGTATTGGAGAATACTATCTATACTCACTTTCGCTGTTATGGTCAGTTTCAGTTCCTGTTTCAGGCACTAGCCCTACGAAATCACTCACGCTCTGCTCTGGGAGTGTGGAGGAGGGAGCTCAAATGCACACTGTTCCTCGTGTCCTGCCAAACGGTGCTAACAAATTGCAGCAAAGTTAAAACTAAAACTAAGGCAGCACAAGCAGGGGCATGCAGAGAGAGAAAGGGGAGGAGAGTATATTCATGCAGGTTTGGTGTTACTCTGGGTTCTACTCAGTCTACCGAGCAGGAAAATGACCTTTAAGAGAAACAAGATTTCTTGACCTTGAGGTATGTTCACTTACAGGGCAAATATAATTGGTCAAAGGGAGCGATGACTAGCAGTTAAAGCAAGGGACTGAGAGGAAAGACTTCTGTGTTTTATTTTCAGCTCCGTCACTTGCTGTGAGAGACGTTAGGGTTAGGCAAGACACTGCATGACTGTGTACCTCAGTTTACCCATCCATAAAGTGGAAAGCCTCAGATGAGACTTAATGAAAGAATGTTTGTAAAGCACCCTGGGGGAACCTTGGATGAAAGATATGATGTGTAAATGGGAGTTGCATTGTCACATACATAGAACAAATTTCTTGGCAGGAGAAGCCTAACAAATATACTATAATGGCTCAAAATATATTCTATCACACACATTACATATAACTCCATAAAGAGTTGTTAATACAGACGTCTTAACACTGTAGCTGCATTTATGACTCTAGACATGTATTGAACAGTATTAAACAACTGGGATGATGTTTCTAAACACAGAACATTTAGTAAAAACAAGATATATGAAGAGTAGGTGCACAGTAGACATCTTTCAAAATGAACAGTGATTTAAAATTAACCCTTGTTTCCCAGAAAACCCAAAACCCACATCTAAATAGACGTATATATATAAAAGGGTATATATACTCTCCTTTAACATGCACATAGTTTCTATTAATACTATTTCAAGATAACCAGCACTGGGGGAAAAAATGGTAGTAATAATAATAGTGTCGTGTTCATTTTTATGGCCCAGTCCCGCAAAGTGTCTCTTGCAAGGTGCTGAACACCTTCAGGGACCTTTGAAGTCAATGGTAATTAAGGGCTTGCACAGACACACAGCAGCTCTTATTATCAGATCGTTGGGGAGTAACACGAGATACTCAAGGGGAAAATACATACACAAAAGACCAGATAGTGAGAGTTGCAGAGCGCTTGCAACTCTCACAGAAATCAACAAGAGTCATGGGTGCTCAGCACCTCTCAGGATCAGTCTCAAAGTACCTACAAATATTCATTTTAAAACATGCTTTATTCTTTATGAGACACTAACACTGATTCTATGGCCCTCTCCCTACAACTCCCCTCCCATTTTTTTGAGCACAGACACAAAACAAAAAAAGCCAAATTAAGATATTGTGTAAAACAAAAACCACCTTGCACTAGGGCTGAGGACTTGTCTATCCTGTGTGCAACTGTCATCTTAAAGTGAAAAGATATGGCTAAGTTCTGGTATCTTTAGTATGTGGCTTATAGGCTGGAAATGCCAACAGATCTCTGACAGCTCTACTAGAGTGCCGTAATAAATGCCATCTTCATTAGGGTCACCTACCGAAGTCCTGTTGAGTATCCAGTGGTTCCACAGCAAACAGAACCTCTGCTCCCTGGCACTCAAAGCAGCAGCTGGTTTCAGTGATGAGCTATGTGCCTACCTGACTGAGCAGCTGCCCGTGAAAAATGGTGTTCACCACCTTCAAGACCTGCTTGGTAAGCTTCCTCTGTGAGAACGGGATGAGGATCCTGCGCTTCGTTCCTTCCGACTCCAGCTCCTGCTGCACTTTGTCCAACAGCTCACAGAGAAATTCCTGAGCGTCCTGCTGATCATAACCTCGGAATGCTGGAATCAAACTCCACACGGAGTGCAGCATGGCAAATGGAGACACTAATGCCCACTTCCCAGACCACATGACCCTGAAGAGGGTGTGCAGTTCATGACAGAGAGAAATGTGCTTTGAACTTGGTTCCTTGGGCTGTATTAGTTCCAAACTCCTGCTTATTGAGGACCCACCATTTAAGCCAGCTGGCAAGCTTTGCCTGCCATATGACCCCAATTTATCATTCCTTCCCGACTCATTAGCAGCAGATCCATTTGCCAACTTGCCAGACATTCTAGACTTTCCATTCACGGTTTTGGCTAAGAGTTCTTCAGTTTCACAGAGGTCAAGTGTCAAAAAACATTCTCTGAACTTCTGGAGGTGACTTAGCACTTGAAGGATTGAGTTCATGTAGCATGTGTTTCCCAGATTCCTTAAGCCAGTCACACCAGGAGTCATTAGGGGCTTACGCCGGATGGAATAAAACTGTCTGAATCTGCTGCTCTGCATTCGCCTTGAGGTAGGGGAACTTGCTGCCATCTCTCTAAACTTCCTTGGAATTAAATTCTCTCTATGAACGTGAGACAGAAGTCTCGCACTCTTTCTAGGAGGAGTGTTTGCCAGTTCCTCCAAAAGTCGCCGTTTCATCTCTTGCCGCCTCTGCCTGGCTGCTTCCTTCTTTCTCTCCAGTTCCTCCATTTGTTTCTTTTGTTCTAGTTTTAGCCGGCCTCTAGAACTCTTATCAAACCAGGTCCGCAGGGCTTTTGCTAGCAAAGATTGGCGCCTGTGCCAGAGAGCAGTGAGCATCTGAGGCTGTCCCTGAGGGGTCCTTTGATGGCTATACACATCTTCCCCCAAAGCCATTGATCGCAATGTCCTCCCACTTCTTGCTGATGGATCATGCTTCTGACTTCTAATTGCAGACAGAGAGCTTCTTAACAATTTTAAATCACCCTCAGGATTATCATTCAAGACATAGTCTTCACAAAGGTAACAAAACACATACAGATCATTAACTTCCATAGCCAAGGGATGCTTGGTCTCTTCAAAGTGTTTAAGTGCATGTTCCTCAATGTAACTTCCACAGGCCACATGGGAGCATTTCAGACAAGCCCAGATAGACTCCGTGGTGTTGCAGTCTTTGCAGTGCCACTTCTGGGGATTCAGGATAGAATGGTCCTGGGCGAGTCGTAGCCGCCCAACATGTTTGCATCTATCCATGTCTTACAGAAGTCTCCACTGCTTTAATCTTGCAAGACAAAAGAAAAAAGCATTTTAGAGCCATAGTACAATTTTAAGTCATTCGACTTTTGTAAAGATATAAAAAAAAGACAAAAAGACAGACGTGTCACATCGTGCCAACTCCAGTTACAGTATTTCCTTTCACAGACTGAAATACCTCTGGTAGCAATTTTTAAAAGCTATTTTTAGTATCAGTGAAAGCTATTGGGTTGACAAACTCCAAAGAATGAAGCTGTCTACCCACTGACTGCCGACAGCCCAGGTGGTGCCATTGCAAGCTGACAACATGCCTTAGCGAGCCAGCACTCTTAAGATGGACAAATTTAAGGCCAATATTGAAAATGTTTTTGTTACAGACATACTTCTCAACTAGGAACTGGATTAAGATTATGAACTTTTTTTCATAAAAGCCACACACGTGCCAGATAGTTGTCATGACCAAACTGGACTATAGTCGAAAAGAAAACCTGAAAGGTAAAGGTTGTGTATCACACTACTGGTTTCTTGAAGTCTCATTTCCCGCCATGTAATACTTTTTTCTGAGTTGGGCAGGGTGCAGGAGCAAGAGTTTCAAATATTTCACTAAAGTTGAACATAAAAATTCAGCCATGACAAAAAAAAAAAAATGAAACACAACCATCACATTAATAGGTCTCATGTAGTTTATGCAGTCATATTATGGCAACCTGTGTATATGATTGTATTTGAGCAGATATGGGTTTGGTTTTTGGCTCTTTCATCGAATTCTCCTCAGCAAACTTTTAATTTAAAGGAAGATTTGCAAGCAATATAGGTCTCAGAATTACACTACAAAAACAATAGGATAAATCCTCAGCTGGTGCAACTGTCATAGCGGTATTGATTTCAATAAGGCTACAACAATTTACATCAGATAAAAATTGCCTCTATACTTCTAAACTAAGGCCAATTCATTTGTTTTTAAAAAGTTGTTTGCATATTACATCCTTGCACAGAAACTGCAGGTAGAAAATACACTACAGGATTTTTCACTTGTGCATTCTGACATAACGCACAATTGAGTATGTCTGCACACAAAACAAAATACAACCAATTTACTCTGTTTTTAAATCCCAAATAAGGAAAGTGCAAAGCAGGGATATTGGAATTCTAAAGAACCACATGCTTCTACTTGTGTCTTCTATATCCATATGTTTTATAAATGATTCATTTATGTTCTACAAAGAACACAATCACAGAATTCTTCATCCTAGTAAAATGGTTTCTTTTGTATAATCCAGTCAGTGATCAGACACAAATGGAAAAAAATCGGAAAGACGACGTGTTAGCCAGATACATAGATACATACACATACAATTCACTACTCACTGTGTCATCTTTAAACATTCTTTTTTTCGCAACTCAATGACCAGAGCCTGGAACATCCCCATTTCAGCCAATAGGAGACTCGGCAGTTCTTCAGGAATTTATTTACTACTTAGGCCTTCGTCACATAAAGCAGCACAGCTTCAAAGCCCTAGAAAGAGAATATTCCTGTGATATATGTAAACAAACTAAAACAAAACAAAACATAGCAGTCTGTTTTAGAACACTATTAATCCCCTCAATAGTAAGAGCTACTGCAGAGAATGTATTCATAACAAGGAACAGAATTAGCTGGAAGTCATGACATTAATGCACCTAACATCCCAAATAAAGAAGAAATGTCAAATGGAAAAGCATGCTCCAGAATTTCATTTTTCTGATTATCTATAAATCTGCTGATCACACATATAGCCTCTTCAGCAAAAGCTTTTCATGGTGGATGACCTACCATACGGCATAGTAAAATCTCAACAGGAAAACTACGTAAACTTATACACCTTTTGTATACACCACTTTAATTTGGCTACACAGCAGGTATCTGTTTTGGGAGAAAAACCTCTCCATTTCCTATATGTTTTTCGTAATAAAACTGTATAAACAGAGAGTTGTCAAACGTAGATGATATTAAAATTAAACAAATGTAATGGGAAAAAGATGGGAGGTGCAGGAGATTGTGAATTGTATTCTGACCATAACGGAAGAGGAAAGGTAAAGCCAGAAAGAGGATTGTTATTTATTGCAATAATTAAGAAATGATTATCTCACCTCATACACATACTATGAGACCACAGTATCTCAATACAACACAATGTAATAATATCCAGCCAGACTAGCAATACGCACAACACGGTTACAGACTGCCATCATACCATTCAGTTACAGAACTGGTATGCAGAAAGCCTTATTTCAAAATTCAGAATGCTATTTTATGGGGGAATACAGTTGAAATGCAACTAAGGAAATAGCACACTTTCCAGGGGTTTTAAGATGAGCACTGAAACAGTCAACTACAAATAGTATGCAGACTGCACATTTGACAAGTCCATCAAAATATGCCTTAGGTTCTCTTAAATTTATTATGCAAGTTTAATTTAAACTTTACTACTAGCGTCTTATTAGTACCACCATATTAAAAAGATGGAAGATTTTAGAGGAAGTTAAACCTTTTCTACTCTGTCTTTTGTTCTCCTCTATTTGAAAATAGCAATAGAAATGGCATCTTTAGAATTGTAATGTCTCTGCAACAGAGGTACTTAAACATCAGAATAACCTTTTTTTTCCTAGCTGTTTAAAACAGCTCTTGATTTAACTGTGCCTTTTACTTGGGCTATGCTAGTTCATTCACACATGCCAAATAACTGGTAAGGCACTTTCAGAAACAAAGTGAAAAACAAAGAATGGAAATGGTCTACTTATAACAAGTCAAACTGTTCTTCACCACTACTATGATTTATTTCTCTTTCTGTCTCTCTCTCCTTCCTTCTGTTTCCTCTCAAATCTTGTCTGAAAATTGGGGAATACTCCTGTCTTTTCTTGGTGGGACTAAGTGGCATTGATTCCAGCCTGAAAGAAAGTAGACACTGTGGTAACATTGACAACCTTCATTTACATAAAAGAATACTAATTATGTTGCATCATCAACATCTGCAATTCTGCTCACTGCCATATGCGACAGGGTTGGGAATTTAACCCTTAAGTCTCACAAACGTGCCCAGAACTGCCCCTACAACCAAAATAAATTTGTTTCAAACAGCGTCTAGAATTTCTTATTATAAACAACAGGGAAGTGCTTCACTAGCTTCAAAAAGACTGTATTTTTAAAAGGCTTAAAAATCACTCCAATTTACCAAGAAAGCAAGAAATCCCAGTAGGTTGTTCATTTTAAACAAAAACAAAACAAAACAGCCACAAATAAAATACAGCATCATTCTACAGTGTTTAACGATAAAAATATGCTGTCAGTGTTTGAATTACAAGGCCTCTGTCAGTTCCTTTTATTCTTCCTGTGTGGACTAGTAAGATTTCCTGCTATTAAAATAATTTTATTCTTTAAAAATCTTGGTCATTTAGCAAAATAGGCATTTGGAGAGCTAGATTCAGTTATTCATGGCACACACACATCCTCAGTTTTGCATGTAATATTCCCATCTCTTTCTTCTTATACCGCACATTTTCTTGCGAGTGCAGGCCTAGGAGTATACACAAATTACATATAACTACTCTGGAAGTGACAACAAAGGAACAGGTTTTATTTACTCAAAATTACTTAAACATACATTATCTTTCAGGTTTACTCCTTCTTCGGCATCTGTCACCAAATTAAATCTTTCCCTCTTCCACCACATTGGTTTTCATGTCAAAACTGAAAAGCAGAAAAATCAGTCTGCATAGCCAGCTGGGTTGTCTGAATAGTCTGCACTGCTCACCAGACATGCCCTACCCATCTCCAAAAGCAACTTAGACTTGCCAGATACTACAATCTGAGCTTCAAATCCCTTCTTCAGAGCAGATCATGAATTATTGACTCATGTTAGCCATGCTCCTCCTGAGGTCTGAGTTCTCAAAGTACGAGTTTCTCAGGAAACGAGAGTAATGAAGGGACCCACCAATGTTCGTGGCTCCTATTCTGCCCATAGACACATGCAGGTAACTCATTAATTAAGTTAGCAAGAGCTGTAGGCACACAAGTGAAGACAGAGGTTGGCCAGTTCTCTCTTTTTATGCAACTATACAAACAACTGCCAATTACTTCCTACTTCAGAGGAGAGGGAAAGGGGAAAAACCCTTGAATGCTACCAACAATTAGGGTGACCAGATGTCCTGATTTTGTAGGGACAGTCCTGATTTTTGGGGCTCTTATACAGGCTCCTATTACCCCCCACTGTCTGTCCCGATTTTTTTACACTTGCTATCCAGTCACCCTACTAAAAATAGAAAAACAAGGTTCAATTTGAGCCTAATTAGGCCAGCTAATTTTAAAATTTTGATGGAAATTTTTTAAATCTGTCCCTTTACTTTCATATAGGAGCCTACTTTTCAAACATGCAGCCTTAGTCTTACAGCAGACTTTTCTCTCTGATGCGAATATTCAAAAGTCTTCAGACTGGAACTGACAACAGGAAGAAAAGAGAGAAACATGTCTAAAATTGCGTGCAATTGCTCACAAGTGTTGTTCAACTGCTGATTGTTTAACCAATCCTTTTGCAAAGATCACATACAATGATCAGTCGTCTATGATTGTACATGGATACTGAACTTCTGAATCTATCATTCCATCATACCTGGGCATGTACGTATCAAACATCTCACAGTTAAAATGGTAATTGGCAAACTGAGAAGCATACCCATTCTGTTTGTTCACTGTTGCAAAGGAAATGAAACAGAGCAGGAAGGATGAGTTTTGTGATAGCCTCTTGTAAAATGCAGTACAATAACACGTTTCTTTTCTTGAAGGAAAGTGAGCCAATATATTCTTATTGTTTTAACTCTGCTGACTGGACTGCTTGGTTTTATTTCATTATTTATAGGAAAATACTGCAGGAGTGTGTTTCCTAAAAACGCCATGCTCTCTGAGATGGTATTTCTATTAGACATTTTACAAGTGAAATTGATCTAGAGTGTTTTCTTTAGTGAATTATTTTGCTTAAGGCTTTTGCACATGTTCATATGTGCAGTTCACTTGCTGGTATTTATAGCAAATTAGCCTTTTCTATTGCACTAATTTATATTTATTTTTAGTACTATAGTTTGGGCACTACAATTCTGCTTCATTTTTTTCTCCTCCAGCCTTAAACTTACTTGCACTCCCTAGTGTCCAAGTGTAATTTAACTGCATGCACAAGAATACACCACGGAATTATTATTAGATTTGTTCTAATTTCTGCAATCCTCATTACCCTGACATTGGTCTGGCCTGCACTTCTGGACAAGTAGGGATGGACGTGAGCTTGGAAAAAAAAAAAAAGCCATCTACCTGGTTCATAGTCAGGTACAGGAGACTGGGGACAGAAATAAGATGGATGACTGGTTGATTTAGACAAAGTAAGGAGCAACATACACTCTTCCTCTGTAACAATCTGTGGCCACATGGATAGAAACCGGGTCATCAGCTAGCTGCATACATTGGAGGAAGGAGAAAGAACGCATAACCTTCTGCTCCAAAAAGTCACAAACCTCTAAAGGAAAGTCCCTCACAGCAGTCAACCACAGGAGAATGTATAGACTCTATTTTGTTCTCAAGCCTCTAGAGAGTGAGACTATTACAAACTAATAAACAGTTAAGTAAATCTAACATTCCATTCAGGAAAAGAAAGTGCTATACATATCAACAGACAAACTAGCGCCAGCACTACCTTACTTTTCTTTGTTCAGACTCTATGATCCATGTTTCTGAAATTACTGGTGTATTGTCCACCAGAATCCTCTGCTGACTCCGTGCCCATAGTATGGGGCTGCTCAGTTAAAAACCAAGCACTTTTTTTCAGCTTTTCTTTCTCCACGGAGTAGTCACTTAGCACCGAAATCCATTCTCCCAGTTAGATGCTTACTTGATATTCTTAAGCTTTCAAATCCCATCTCTAACAAGTAGTAACAGTTGTAGCAATTTTTCAGCCTGTACCTAAAGCATATTTTCTCAAAAACAGTCTGCTTTATGTTCAAAGATTGCTGAATTATCTCTATTCAAGACAACAAATTCTCAAGTAAATGGCCTGGAGGCAAATTAATGCAACTGCAAAGAAATAAAAAGAAACGAAAAGAAAAAAACCCCAACACATTAGCAAAAGCATCAGAAGATTGTGAATATACTGCATCTTTGAAAGGGGAAGGGCAATCAGACCAGAGAATTAAATAGCTGCTGTGACTCAGAGTAGAGAAACACCAAAAGTCTGGTAAATAAAACTCAAACCTCTACTACTTGCTGCGCTTATGCCATTCTTGAAACATACTTTGCTAATAACACACACAAAGAGGCCCTCAAAATAACTAGAGCTCTCTATTTATTCTTTCTGAGTTGCAACAACTCATGCGTTACCTTACTTCTGTATTTCAATGTACAAAAGACTAGCAAACCTTGGGGCCTAACACACATCTTTCTGCTTTCAAGAGTCAGCTTAAGTTTGAAACCATAAACACAAGAGCGATGGACTAAAACTCAACCTTAATGCCAACTTCCACAATGAGTTCTGTTTTATTAACTCGAAGGAGTTCGTTATAACTATGTTAGTATTAAACAATTTCTGGAGTTCATACTGTGCTGTAAAAATTTGCTCTGGACTGAAAGCTAGTATCTTAGAATTTTCAAATAAAGGTGGTCAATGCAAAATGGAAAAAAAAAGTGTGGAAGTGTAAAAAAAAAATTCTATTTAATTTTACTTCCACTTGAGAATTTCAGGTTAGTAATATGGCCTATGTAGAATTTAACCACTCATACAAACCAGGAAAAAAGAAACTAAACGTGATGGGGCTGCAGGTGGATACTGCAATTCAAGGTGCTTTTCATTCAATTCCAAATCAACAGTAAACAGAATCTAAAAAAAACCCAAACCCAAACCCACAGTTATTCTAGACATTCCCTACTCCTTAAAGAAAAGGATATAGTAAGGCTCTAAGGATGGACTAAAATTCTAGCTGGGAAGGGACAGCTGTACACTGGGAACAGTGCTCCTTCCCTACAAAGTGCAGATATTTTTGAGAAGGATGGATGGAGATAGAGAGATAAAAACTGCCTCACATGGACAGAGGTAAATAACTTTCACTGCTGAGCCTCCTGAATAATCAGTCTGATTCCATTCTGAAATATGAACAGAGATTCCCACAAAGATACTGAGACTCTTTGAACCTACAAACTGAGGGGAAAAGGTCCACCAGATTTTTGGGGGACTAAAAGATAAGTGACAGAACACATTTACCTCTTTTTCCTCACTCTCAACTTCCATTCTTCACTGTGAAGCTAATTGACTATTAACTGATTTCATGCAGGTAGTGTATAGTACAGCACCAGTCTATCAGACAAATTATTAAGTCATAAGATTCTAGGAAATATACAGACTCAAAAAGGGCTGGATTCAGTTAAATACCCCCCAGTCATGATTTCCACGTTATTAAAAATATGACCTGTGTGCCCCTTTAGGCAAGCGACTGGCTTATGAGCCATAGAAAGCTTTTAGTAGACTGCTCGCATTGGATGAGGGACAAAAATGAAAAGCATCTCTTTTTTTCCCTTAGATTCTGGAAGCTGAGAGTACTGAAATTATTTTATACATGAAGAAGGCATTAAACAATTCTAACTGTTTTTGTTATGCTAGGATAAATTTTGAACTTAAAAAAGTCCCAGTGTCTTCATGGAACAAGAGATCACACCCCTAAAACACAAGCTCTTAAATGCTTATGTTTGAAACCTTGTCTTCTAAGTATACAATATCATAACTCATCTTTTCCTGCTGAAACAGCTGCTATGTTATGGGCCAAAGCTGATATCCACCAGAAACTTAGCTGACAGTTTATGGGTTGAAAATAATCACACAAAGGCAAACAGAAAAGGGGGATTCCTTTAGCTCTCAAATCCATTTCAATATAGCCCTCTTAAAGGTGGAGCACACCACATTTTGCATTGCTGTCCCTCTGCTAACCAACTTCTATTGTTCCAGACATCCTTTTAGAGCTATGTCCATTTTTCAAATAAAGACTCCGACATCTTATGATACATAAGAATGGTCTCAACAAAAATTATCTATTTTTCCTACTTCCTTTACAGACCAAAATATTTGCATTAAAACAGGATATTTAAGAATTGATCTGCTCCTGCTATTTATCCCCACATGAAGTCATAAACCTCTGTGCAATCACAGTTGACTTTGGTGTAAGTAATTATGTTGTCACAAAGGATTCTGACTTCATGTGGGGAAACAGCAGCAGGAGCAGATGAAATAAAAATTTAAAATATTTGTGGCTATACGAAGTACGAGCCTGACTTTTCCCCACTTGTCAGCTAGCTCATCAACGGCCTCCTGAACAAGGGAAAGTATATCATGTCTGCTGTCAGGACCTGAATCCTCATTTAATTTCAAGCTCCTAAAAGCCATACACAGGAGAAAAAGGTATTTCCCCCCATTTGTTTGACGTGGGCCGCTTCATCCCTTAGTGTCTCAAAGATTTTATCCATGCCTTCTTTAAATCCCCACTGGAGCCCATCAATGCTGTCCACTTAGCAAGAAGTTGCTGTTAACATAATGAAAATGCACACTGAAGGCTGGTCTACACTTTAAAGTTTTGCCGGCGTAACTATAGTGATTAGGAGTGTGAACAAAACAACAAACACACACCAAACTGACAAAGCCATGATGGCAAAAAAATCTTCTGTTTTCCCGTAAAGCTTACTTTGTTCTGGCATTGGTGTCAGCTATGCCGGCAAAAGAATAATTTTGCTGGTATAAGACGTGTTTCCATTAGGAGGGCTTGCCAGTATTGCTATATCAACCACCTTTTCTAGCGTCAGTGAGGTCTGAATGTACGGCTCTTGCAGAACACCTTCCAAGAGGTAAATTCAGACCTGAAATCAAACTCAGATCTTCTTTAGGGCCGTGCAAAATGTTACCACTAGTTCAAGATCAACTTTTGAACTTTTAAATTAGTAAGCTCTCTAAGCTAAAGAACTTATCTGTACTCCATCATACATGTCTCCTTGCATACTGAACTCGAAGATGGATCCCATAATGCAAAACAGGATTAAAAAGGGTTTTGGAAGGTAGAGAACTAAATGCAGGTACCAAAAAGTGGAGGTAGCCCTGGAATTGTCCCTGGAACTAAATATTAACTAGACTGAATTTCCATTTTAGAGAAGAAATTTGTACAAAAAGGAACCTGTTCTTTTAGCTGATTCAATACCTGATTAACTCACTTTGCCATAGTTGGAGTCCAACTCAACTGTCCATTATGATCTGGAGAATACCAGAAGGACCGAAGAATTCCAAGTCTGATCAGTCAGAGGATGGGCCAATAAAACCAACAGCAATCCATGCCAACTTCCTGTGGGGAAGAGAAAGAATGTGATACAACTAGGTCATTGAAACCTTTTTTTCATGGCAGAAACAACTTATGATATTACCTTGTGAGGCTTGAGGCTGTTAAATTATTTTTAGATGACTTACTTCTCCATGCTGCTTCTTGTTGCAGTAGAGACAGAGCCAAATAGATACAGGCACAACTCCCATTTATTGCTTACAACAGAGCTGAATTTGTTCCCAAATCTGAAGAGCAAACTGCAGTCTTGTCCCTGCTCCTTTCTTTTGCTGGAGAAATCACCACCTTTCAGATCTTCTAGGCCTTTAACCTGGCTATCTCAGGCAATGCCTCTCTCTGTGACTGTGACCCTTCAAGATAAATACATTCATCAGCCATGTTGCAGCTTACTTTCTAAGTAACACTCAAAGATCCATAAGGCTGGACTCTTAAAGCAAGTGGCTCACTGCTACCAAACGCCCTCATACCAGTTATCAGGTCATCATGCATCTCACCCCCTTCATAACAAAATGCCAAGTTCAAATCTCCACGTTAGCTCATCCCTTCTACAACACCTGCAGTAACTATCCTACAAGGGATTTGGAAGAGGAAACAAAAAACACAACACAACATTCTATCAAGCATACACAAGATATTATTGCAGGTCAAATTTCATTGGTGAGATACAGCAATACATTGCAAACTGAAAAGATACTAGTTTTTACTGATACTCACCTATTCTATCAAAATCAACATTCAGACCCTGTTTATCATGCTCCTGTATCAGCTGAAGTGTTTGCTCAAAAATCTCTCTTGCTCTTGCATACACAACATACACAACTTTATTATGAGAGGAAAGTGTCATATAGTCTGATTTTTTGTGCTCAGATTCAATATTACAAGTCTTCTCATTAGTTTTCTACCATTCTGTGAAGGAAAAACTAACTATCCTTCTCTATACCATATTACATACAAATATGACTTTTGTAAGAAAAGTAACAGAAAATTCAACCTTACAAATCAGCCTTACTTTCGAACTTTGTCTGGGTTTTATTGCTTTCATATCACAGCCTCCATGTTAACTTTCTATTTTTCATTTAACTCAAAGACTCTTGAACTCAATGAGCCATGAGGTAGAACTCTGGCTGCTAATCAAGGTTTTGATGGTTACACCTTTTAAACCTTCAAGTAATTATTCTGACTGGAACTAATGGGCTAGGTAATTTTCTCTATAGAAGAGTCTCAAATTACAGAGCTTTGGGAAGCAACCTTTAATGCAGTGAAAAGATCACACAAAAGTCTAGAAGTTTGTTTAGAAAGGGACTCCCCTCAAGGTTCACTGGCTCAAAAGTTTGACCCACTCTAAAAATAGTATTTTCTGTTTCAAATAGTTAAAACACCAACAGTCAAATTTGGAGGTCCTTATTCAGTCAAGCTCCCATTGACTTTTACCTGAGTAATGGATGAGTAAAAAATGAACAAAGACCTCAGCATTTGCTCACAAAATAGCTGCATTTTAATGGGATGGTCAGACTTTGAACTCACCAACTTTGAGAATGGCTGTTGAGAAACTGGGTTTCCCCAGTGCTATATGATCAAGAGGTGAACCAGTACCTTTGTTCTTTGGGTTACCAAGAAAGTATAAAATGTGAAAAAACCCCACCATTACAGGTTCCAAAGGTCCTCGAAAATGCTTAAGTTAAATGTGCATCAACTGTGGATGTTATACTGAGTTATTGGAATGCTGTGCCATTCTCATTTAATGGCAGTTTAGAACTTATAACTGTTTTTTTACTCACATAAATCAAACCTTTTCCATTTATTTGAATAGGCTTCTAAGGTGTTTTGTTTTTTAAATCAGCATCAAATTGAGAATGTCAGAATAGTCTGCATGTGTGAGATGTATATACAGATATACTCAGTAAGCATTAAATACAAACATTTCACTTGTTTCCTATAATCTCCATCATTAGGATTAAAGGCGAAAAGTCAAGGCACAAAATTCTGCTATTAGTTACTCTGTATAAACCTGGAGTTTAGAAAAGATAAATGACCAAAATCTGATACAGAAAAGTGCTTTGAGTTAGAACAATTTTTTGTTTTACATCTAGCTGTACAACACAAAGAAAGAATTGCGCCTTTCAGAATAAGAGCAACCAGGTTTTAGAATGTATACATTTATCATGTTGTCTATTTCCATAAACTATGCCAACATCATCCCAGATCCTGATTTACAAACAAGGTTTGTCTAGAAACCCCCCAGTGTACAGACCTCACCACACTTCAATAATTGTTATTTGTATTATTGTAACACCTAGGAGACCTAGTCATGGCCTAGGACCCCACTGTAGTAGGTGCTGTCCAAACATAGAACAAAAAGACAATCCCTGTACCTAAAAGCTTTAAATTTTCTACACATTTCCTTCCTTTACACACCAAAATTGTAACTACCAAAACAGACAGGACCAGAACGTTGTGCTGTGTAAACTGTTGTCACTGCACTAAAGAAAAGTCAGTGGAACTATGCCAATTTCCACCAGCTAAAGATCTGACCCCCAGTTTTTACTTTCACACATTCTCCAAACATTTGAGGTGCAGACTGAAAGAGGTGACTGTCTTCTTCTGCATTTACTAATGCCTCAATCCTGCAAATATACGAGTTTGATCAAATTAAAGTATTTACAAAATTCTTGATGGAAATCCAATGAACAAAAAGCCTTAAGAATAGTAAAGTGCTACAGAAATGAAACAAAACAAGCCGTGTTGCATTTCTGCAATATACCATGTTTCCTTGATACTCTGCACTTTTTAATCACGGCCTATTATATTTCAACAGAAAATATACAGATGTTTTAAGAATGCAGAAACCAACATCTTAAAGATGGAAGATAAATTTTTAAATATATACATACATAGATATCAACGACTGCACTTCCTATCATCTGCTGTGTAACGCATATAATATTCAAAGCTGAAGTTGAGTCTCATGGCTCAGGCATTATGTTAAAAATACTTCTGGATTTCATAAGCACTTTTTCTAAGAATAATTCAAACAGAATCCCGCAGGCTGTTTTGTCAATGATATTTATTAACAGGACGACAGAACTATTTTCCAGTACTAGAAACACTTCAAAAAATAAACAAACAAAAAACCTTTGAACGCCACACGTTTTAACCTACTGCAGAAGTGTCTTAACCCTTAATAATTGTTATAACAGACAATTACTTCCTACTGCAGTGTTAAAATATGTATATGTAAGAGTTGTAAGAAACAACCATCTCAGAAGTATGTTTTATAGCTAGATCACAGAGAATTCCATCAGTGCTGATCACACATTCAAGTGATTGCTGAAGTACAGATCAATTTAACAACCCTCAGACATACGAGCAGGCCAACATTCTTTCAAGAATTTCCTCCCAACAGACACAAAAGATGAATTGTACTAGACAGTGAGGATTTGGTAAATTATGGCCAGTTTTCTTCTGCTTTCCCCCCTTCATTTTAATTCACATTCATCTTGGCAAAATCTTAGAAAGACTATTAACTAATCTCCTAAAATAATATCACAGCTGACACAACATATAAAATAATCAGTTAATAACCTAAATAAGCATGCCAGGACCAACAATTCATGTTATTTTTAAATAATAATACATAACAACAACATCCCCCTCCACAAGCTATTAGATTGTGGTTTCATTATTTTCACAGCCACAATGAATAACTGGCAACCCATATTAGGCATAGTTATCGTATTAGACGTGTAAAATATTTCTGGTCACATTTTGCTGTACTTCAACAGAGATGGGTTTCAAAGGCTTCTTCAGTACATGTTGTTTCAGACATATTAGCAATTAAAACAAGAATAGAAATCCTCAGTAATCTAACTCGTTTTTCCATCTTTTTTGCTTCGTTTACCAATTAATAATGGTATCTCTCTTTTAAAACCCTTAGAGGAAAAAAAAAAAAATGCACAGCCTTCTTTAGATCCTCTAGGAGTTTTAAAAAATATATACTGTGGTTAACTGGCAAATGAAGGAAAAGAAAATGACAAACAACTTGTCCAAGGAAAACCTGGATTTCAAAATGTTTTCTCCAACATCATCATCATGCCCATGTCACACGCTTTATACAAAGAGTAAAAAACTATATTATATGGATTTTGTACATCTCCTCACTCTAGGGGAGGCTTCTTATCTGATCTGACCTGCACTTAAAAACGCTGGGTGAACCTACTGCTATGCCTGACCCAAGGCCCCCTACAGTTTTCTAATTAACATCAAAAAGTAGAAAAACAGAGATTTGCCTGGCACTTCGCTAAATTCCTCCTTTTGCTCTGCTCAGCCATTGTGCCCAACTTAAACAAGAATGTATATTGCTAACTTGCACTGTCCCAAAGTGTAAAATAAAATGCAACTGCTGCTCAGTGGCATTTACAAGGAAACTGAGGCAGCAAGCCAGTTTTCATTCTCAACTTTAGATCTGGCAGACTGGACAGATAATGCATACAGAATTTTTGCATCCCTATCAGCAGATTGTCTGGTAGGCAGAAAGTAATACAATTTCGCTTGTTCAGACCTGTTTTGGTTGTTGTTCCAGACTGCTTGACAATATGGTTTTCCTAGCTTGCATACTATGTGAAGGCTTATACCAGATGTCTCTGAGAAAGATAATATCTCCCTCAATAATACACCTAGATATTTGTGATTTTATAGGCAGAAGGCAGGGGGTGCAGGGGAATGAGAGCTTTGTCTCATATATGACACCACAGGCAATTGGTCTCCTTGAACAATTTAAAAATCAGTTGAGATCTGATTCTGTAGTGTCTGTCATTTTAACAGATGATCTCAGAGTTTTAGAGCTCACCGAGTCAGTTAATTTGCTATCAGGTGACTGGTAAACTGGAGAAGAAATAAGAGGAGGAAAGGCAAAGAAATGATTTGATTGTGATGTCACAGTCCCATCATCAACAAGCAGCTGTTCATAAGGCAACACCAGGGGGAGAGGGTATCACTAAACACATTTTTGAATGTATACTGTACCCAAAGGATAATTTTCTCACTCACTAAATGTGCTCTTTCTTCCCTATTACTCCATATTCATGTATTAGGTTTCCTTCAATCCACTGCCCAGGGAGAAAAATGAAATGTATGAGCAAATCTTGGTGTATACAAAAGCAAGGTGAAAAGCAGAGTTTATAGTTTTGTATTTTCAGACACCCTTTTAAAAAAATAGTTACCAGTTATTTTCATTCTTTATTTCATCATGAATGCCATATTCTCTCAAAAGAAAAAAAAGAGACAGATATTCAGTTCATGGTGTACTTGTTATTTTTAACTAATTAAAATAAACAGACCTCCTTACAATCTTGGTCTGATTACAGATTAACCTATGACTGGAAGGATTACATAGATTTACCTCGTATGCTCAATCACTTCTGCATCTGTATTACAAAATATAGTTCTTTAAAGCTTAGCTGAACAATTTTTAGTACTTCCTGTTCATTGTATTTTCACAAAATAAATGACTACATTAAGTGTTTAGTTACTTTAAATCTCAATCTCTCCAAAGTTCAAATAAATGACATGCTCAAAAAGATTTTTTTTTTTTTTTTTTAAAAAAGCAAAGGCATACCACAATTTTAACCAAGGTCCTCCCTCTCAAAACACTTAACACCATTTTCAGTCTTAGAACTCCTTCCTCCCCCCCAAAATGAAACCATATTCCTCAAATACTGAACATTAGGAAAGCAAGAATACGTTATTCTAGAATCTACACAAATAACCTTCACTATTCGCCCCAGAGTTAAAAGGCTAGCCAGCACAACCTGTTACTTTCACTCAACAGTCTGCTTTTATTATCCCTTACAATCTGCCTAAAAACATAATGACCATCTAATTCCACGAAGCTTGAAGACCTGGCAGTCACATTCAATAATGAGTTAATGGTTCCTTTCTACTGAGAAAACCCATCAGCTGCCAACCTGAAATAGATTTGTAAATATTTTTATTAATAGAAATACTGTTAATATTAAATAGCAAAAGTATAAAATAAAATAATTATCAGTGTGCTTCCTAGTGGACAGATTTCCACTTCACAAAACCACAACTGCCAACAGGGGAGTCAGCAAAGAAGTCAAGGATTAAGCAGACATCAAAACAGAATTACCCTTTCACCCACAGAGGTGTTCTCTCCAGATGCATTAGTGGAGGAAGTTTGTAATGCTGTTTGTTATGATATGCCAGTTCTTGGAATTTGAGATTTTATATTATCAGGTGCTGAGCAACTATTCAAAGGTGCTAAGTGTTCTCAGCTTCTTCTGATTTCAACAAGAGTTGAGAGTGCTCAACACATCACAGGATCAGTTCCAAAAGGGGGACAAAAGACTTCAAAACTATTAGTCAGATGGACACCTTTCACTAGCACTAAGCTTCCTAATAACAATAAAATAAATTTTAAGTTTATATATTTCTAGGACAACTGCGAATAAGAAGCATTCATAAAAGGGAAGACTTGTCACCTCTTAGATGAAGTGTTAAAGTTGCTACTTTCCAAGGCCATCCTTTCCCTCTAATTAGCCGTTTTCAAAGTTTGTACGCACTGCAAAAGATACTTGAAGTATTTACATAACTCACACACATTAAAAGAAATCAAACAGAACTTTTTGCAACTCAGAATTAAGGTCAATGGAAAAATGAGACTGCAGATCACAAAGACACTGAAAGAATGTTTAGCTGGAAAAATTCTGTTCAATTCAGTTTAATGGAAAGGGATCATGCTTCGTGCATCACAAGCCAAACCAACATTCTCAGAGATCAGACATTTCATAAGATTTGAGTACCATTCAAAGGATAAGTCTGGCATTCAGAGGATTCTCATAGTCTGATGGAGTTATGCTGAGTAAAGTATGTTTACAGTTTGTCAACTAATAGTTTGATTTCATGGGCTTCAGCTAAGCAGTAACAGAAATTGTGCTTATATAGCACTTTTCACAAGGGCAGACCAAGGTATAACAAGCAAAGCTCAGTCAATCAGAGTATGCAAAAGAAACCAGTGAAATTTGAGTTTAGACTGAAAAACAGCGATAAATAGACCATGTCAAACTTCCACAGGCAATGAATTCCAAATCCAAGAGGCACAGTAGCAGCTGGGAAGCATGGCATCTCAAAGACTTCGATACAAAGCTGGGAGCTGTCAGGAAGCCAGTAGTGCAAGAGATCTCAGAGGGCAACCATGCATATAAGAAGGCAGCAGGTCAGTCGGGCAGCATAAAGAGAGCTACACACTTGTATCATCTTTAAAATTAATGTCGTGATGACAAATTTAATGGGCAACCAATGCAGTGACCAAGTAGAAGAGTAATGTTCCGTCAAGAATGCGTGTGAGAAAAACCGACAGGTCCTTCCGCCACCACATTAACTCAGGCTTTAAATGTGCTGGGTAACCACAGGGATCACAGTTTTGTTAAAATGCCTTCACAATTTCACTTCTCCCACAGCAGGAGAGTCACAACTTCACTAGAACAGCGGGCCTGCAGTCTGTGTTCAGCAGTGACAGCCTGGACTCTCTTCTCAACTCTTCTGCTATTTGCTAAAGGGATAGGGGTTGAGGGGTAGGAAGGGGTTATAGCTTTCTACCTCTCTTCCCCAAGGAGCCTGAAGCAATGAGAGGGGAAGGAAACTCTGCCTTCTGAGCAGGTACCTCAACTCTTGAGCCAAGGAGGCCAGCTACTGGGAATTAAAGCAAGAGGTTTGAGGGAATGTGTCTCTTCCCCTTCAGAAGTGCTATAACGGCTCAAGGGAAGGGGTAAAACAGACACCTCCAGGGAACAATATGGCAAACAACGGTGACAAAAGAGACCTTTCCAGAAGAAGGGTGGGAGGGGGCAAAGAAAACTCATGAGGGAAGGAAAGCAGCTAGGCACCTTGCCTCAAGTCAAAGTCCCAAAGGGGAGGGAGCAACAGACCACCATGAGCTGGATAGAGCAAAATGAGGCTGAAAAGAGAAAGAGACTACAAAAGGAATAAGAGAGCAGAGACAGACAAGATGTGATGAGTTCCCCATAAAATTCCCAGGGGTGGAGAGGCAGAGAATATCTGAACAACAGTGAATTACTTATGTTTGGGTTGAGTATTATAGAGGCATTTTTTAAGCTATCAGTCTAATTATCTCAGTTCAATAGAATGACAGTCAAAATCATTCAAATAATGCTTCTCTCTACATTCTTTACTTATTTCTTCTCTACCCCCGCATTATGAAAAATTGAGGTTCGGAAAGAAGAGTGCCCCTCAAAGATAAAAATAAATCAGAGCCCAATATCTGCTAATCAAGAGCCACAAAGGGCAATGCTGGAGACCAGGTGAAGGAGAGAGAGGCTAAGTGAGCCCACTGCTGTCCATGTTTCCAGGGTCCGCTGAACTCAGCCAGTGACCAGAGGAAGCTGGGCTACCTGGAAACTCTATCCCACAATCTGCAACCCCCTGATTTACACAACAATGAAGAGTGTATTTTGAAGCAGACGACCAATCAAAATTCAGTTACTCTATCATTAAATACTTCACTGGCTCACATTAGGTTAACCACAGTTTCCAAAACAGAAATCTCATTTTTCACTGTTCATGAATCAGTAAAAAACCCCTAAATATCCCACAGCAGCTAATGTTGCCCAGTCATGGAGATATTTTTTGTGTTGACACTTTTCAAAGAGGACTGAATGGATTCCACCTGTTCTATCTAATGTATAACTAACTCTCTAAGTGCTATTATATGTCTGCCACCGTCAGGAAGAGATGGTTGCTATTCTGGGGAGGAAAAAAAAGGAGAATTTACAGGGCCTAGTCCTATAAAGTGATCAGCTGCCTTTGACATCTATGGATGTTGAAGGAGTCTCCGTTTCAACAGATCAGACCCCTACCGGCAACATACATTATTCTATACTGAAAGCTGTGTTGGTATTTCCATTGTGAACTCTTATTTTCCAACTCTTATTCTGTCTGAAACTTGTCAAACATCCCTCAGAATAATTTCATTTAAAAGTTTATTTCTAAACATTATTGGAATGTAGAACATAACAACCACAGTAAATAAACACACCCAAAATGTTGTGAGCATTAAGAGGCAGGTCACTAGCCTTTTAGCTAAATGTGTGGTCTAGAAAGGAAAAAAATAAAGTAACAAATCAAATAGGCACTGGATTCAACTCCTTATTCATCAGCTTTTAATTGCCTGGCATTTTTAACCAAAATCAAATTAAATGGTAGAGAAGATTTAAAAAAATGAAAGCCATTAATTTATATAGACAGCACTCAGTAATACTTAAAACTAAGAAAACAAAGTACGTGCCTCACACAGGAAAAGGTTTCCAGACTCAGGACCACACTTGGTGCTAGTAACAATACACACCAAATAAAATTAACACTTTCATTTAAGATATCTCTATTGCCAAAATGGCTATATTATTATTTAAAACATTCATTCTGAGCCTATTAGAGTACATAGGATTATCTGAATCAGTAGATATTACTCAAGTGAATAAGGGTTGTGGGATCTATCCTTTTTACCTTCTAATCTAGACTATCAGGTAAGGAGAACAAAGTTTAACAGCTACATCAATATTTGGGGAAGGGGAGGCGGCTTTGAGCCAATAGTTGAGTGGGAACATATTGAAAAAACACAATCAAATACTACTGAAAGTGTTTAAATTGTAAGCAGCTTCATGTAATAGAACTTTGAAACCTTCCAACCAAGTGAAAGGTCAAAACTACAACTGTCTCTTTAGATTGAAAAGTAACATATAAAACAAGCCAAAAAATACTAACAAGCGAAAGGAACTCCACACAGGTTTGATCTTCCCATGTTTGGTGATGATGACCAGACGTCCCAATTTTATAGGGAGAATCCCGATTTTTGGAGCTTTTTCTTGCATACGCATCTATTACCTCTCACCCCATCCCGATTTTTCACACTTGCTATCTGGTCACCCTAGGCACAGACGAAATTGAGAGATTCATGACCTGACACACAAAATGAAGGTACAATAATGGAAGGAAGTACATTTCAAGGCCTTTAAGAATTTAAAAAAGAAACTACATTTTTCCCTTATACGCAGCACCAAATCAATTCCTCTTAAAGCAGCAAATCATATACTGATGAAGGAAAAAACCCCACCTGTAATTTAGTCCAGCTGCCAGCCACCAGAAACATGTTAAAGGATAAACTACAACACAGGTTAAATTTGAAACTCTGACACTGAAACAGAATAAACTTAAGTGCCTTGCAAAGAAGAGCTAGATTTTAATTTAAAAAAATACAGCAAATGAAGCCAAAAATCTTATCTACCAAGACAAATTAATATTAAAAGGGAAAAGGTGTAGTAAAGTAAATACACATTAGAGAAAGTGTGAATTATTTTGTTCTTAAATCCACCCAAGCTAGCATATAATAATGTAAATGGTTTATTTACCCAAGAGCTGTGTATGAGAAATAATTTGTTCTTATAGACCACAGTTCAATATTCAGTAAGACAGATATTGCTCTAGTTAGAAGTCAACCACAAAACACCATGTAAGTTCCTTAGAACACACTGCCCTTGTTATAATTCAATTGGAGTATGTTAAGTATGCAACAGTATAATGTGAAATTCTAAGTTACTTTAAATTCTATTCTTATTAAGTAAATGTGGTTGCAGAACCAGTGTCAAGAAGCCAACCAGTTCTTATCACATTTATGGCAAAAATGAAAGCTTCAATATAAAATACACTTTAAAAAAGGGGCGGGAGAGGGAGAAAACATCTATTATGTGCCTAGTGGAACAGAGAGAGGAGAATATGGGATCAGAGGCACTGATCCTTCTTAGGAGTCTGGGGAACAAAGCAGTTACTAGGACAGAAACACAAACCAGCCCTGACTGCTCTTCCTTTCTCAAGACATTCATTTAATATTTCTGACCAAATGGCACTTCTCTGTCAGGTCATCTGCATACCCATTTACAAAGGCTGCAAGAATGCTTCCCCCACACCCTTTTTTAAAATTTAAATAAAAGCCTTGAATGTGTCTTCTGAGGCTTTCCCTTTCATAGTATGCACAAGAGAGGAGAGAGAATGCAACTGTAGGACAGTATTTCTTAATCAGATCTAATGCCACCCACTGAAACTGAATGGGAGAATATGATTGCACGCCTCACTTCTTGATCAAGTGTACGGATCTGCCTTTCAAAGTGAATAAGGCTGTGGTCACCATTTTTTAATTGGCTCAGCTGATACCCTATACAAGTTCTAAATGGAAGAACACAGCTGTGGCCTATAATTCTTGACTTGATCTTCCACAGAAAAGACTGAAAGAACACAAATGCACTAAAGCATTTACCCTATTAAATCAGTTCTTCTTTCAAAATATTCACTGGATTCACCATGCGAATGCTTTATTTCTTATTCAGGCACACATGATAGTGTTCAGTGTAAAGGCTTTCACTGCTCACACCATAAAGAGGCAAGACGGCTGCTTTTTCTCAGGTGTTCTTGGTTTCCTAACATCACAATCTTAATTTCAATTTACCATAATATCTTAAACTGTACTATTTTCATTTTTAAAAAAATATTCATAAACATCTCATGGAGGAAGTTATGGTTAAGGCATTTATTTTCTCCCTTTAACTCCTACAACATATAATTGCCTAGATATAACTTACATGATTTTTAAAAATTCCACTCAAAGAAACACTTTTTTGTGGTGCTGACAGTGATTTTTCTCTTTGAAATGAAAAGAGGATGCCTCACCAGAAAAAAGCATTTGTTATTATTTCTATGTTATACAAGAAAAATGTCAAGTGAAAAAACTCATACTATTCCAGAGATAACAGCATCTACATATATCAACTTTCTTTCTCTGTATATGGAGACACTGTTGAATTTATACAAGCAGGATAGTGTGGGGGACAGGAGCTTCTGCAGAGGAGAAATAAAAGATATTGGAAAAGGCTTCTGCCATTTCAGGGCTAAAAATGGCAGGCTTCTCCCTGAATTGCATAATAATTACCTAATTAATGAAACCCATCTATTAGGTTTTCTTAAAAATGTCTTGACTGCAGGAGAGGTGCCCCTAACAAGTATTCCATTTTCTCGAAGATTTCACACTCTGATCTTTGACTGCCAATATACTACTGTAGGTGTTACAGTTAATGTATACTCATTACCATGCTGTGAACAAAAACTGATGAACACCACTTATCACAAAGCAGTGAGTTTTCTCCACACAGAGGAGGTAAAACAAAGAGGGATACTAATCAGATGATCCCATTTTGCCAAAAATTTGTCATTTTCTCAAAAGAAACACTAACAGAATGCAATGCAGTAAAACACATGTTATTTTGCATTTTTATATATGCTGCATGGCGATGTTAAACTTCATGACTGCACAAAGAGCTCACCGTAGGTGATCTGAAAATTATCACAGGGTGACAAAGTGTAAAAAGTAGGGAGCTTGATATTAAACCTACCACCTTTGTTTTAGTTTCTATAGCACACACTAGTTGCCTCATCTTTTTCTAAGGTTTTCAATATCCTGCCTGATCTCCATTTTTCTATATTTCAGTATTGCCAACTCACATGAATGAAGCACGCAAATACAACTGCATTTTGTAGATCATCCTTCCTACAAACCACACACAACACAGTACGTGACATATGCCTATTCATGCAGTGGGGCATGGGGCCATACCAGTAACTGCAAAGGAACTGAAAGCCTCATATTTGCTCAGAGTAGTTACCCAGCTGAATTGGAAAAGTGAAGATTTTTATCTACCTTGCAGCTCTAATTTTGGGACTACCAACAGATTTTTCTGGATAAGCATGAGATTAGTTTTTTTAAAAAAAACCTGCACTTTTTTTCTCATCAATCTCGACATCCTCTCTTTATTTTCTAACCTAAGACCTTTCAAATCTTTCTCTCCTCTTTCTCTGATGTCACACATCCTTCATATCTGGACCACCATTCATCCAGATGATCCACTACCCCAGACCTGGGAACTTTCTGCATACCACCATGGGAAGTTAGATAATTCTTGGGTGTGTTAACTCCTACAAGGATAACATGACCCAGGGGACATCAGAAAGTCCTGGATCTCCCTACATAAACAATAAAACCCTCTCCTATCCTCCCTCCTTCTCCCACCACTACATCTCCATGCCCACTCTCTTTGTTCCAATCTCCATGCACCAAATAATTTCAAAACAAATTTAAAATTTTGCATTTGGCAAAATGTTCGCTTGCCTCCTCCTAATCCCCTCTATGGCACTGACTACACTGGCGATGTTTCTAGGACACCACTTGTGTCCCATTATGCCAATGCACTGGATGTGCACTGTAGTTCATATTGCAATGGGCCTTGTGTTTGGCAAAAGGCACTTTCCAAAATGAGTTTTCAAATAAAAAAAGAATTAATTTCATTGCAGGGAGCCCAGTGCTCTCCCCTGTACACAGCATGGAATCTATTTGCAGAGCTTGAAAATTCCACTTACTTATGGCAAGTAAGTAACAATGTTGCCAACAGTCGTAATATTCAATGTGTTTTTTGTTTTTGTTTTTTTTAAGTCTCAGCTCCTGGAAGCATGTGATTAGATGAGAACTCTTAACTTCCTTTTTTTTTTTTTTTTTTTTTTTTTTTTTAAGTTTCTAGCCCTCGTGACTGGAGAGCAGAGCTTGAAAATGTTACCCAAATTCACCTAAAGGCACAAAAAACAGAACATGTCGGGGGTTTCTGTCTTTCTGTCTTTCTTTCTTTTCCTTTGTATTTTAAATCATGATTTTTAGGCCACTCTTTTTCTCATTTTTGGAGGGCTAGCAATACTGATTTTTACTAAGCTGCAGTAGAATTTTGTTTGTTTTCGCTGCTGGTATTTTGAACCCTGCCGGCAACAATGGAACTGACAAGAATCAGGTCTATTTCACTCTGTGGCTGTTTGTGAAAGTTATGAACCACAGCAGAGGTAAGCATTGGAGATATTCACTGGGGCAGAGGATCAATAACAGAAGTAGTGAGAGGTCTGTCTCCTCCACAGCTAGGAAGTTCCAGAAGGAAGCAGATTAAAGACTTGTCTACATGGGGAGGTTCTTTACATGGCGTTTGTTTTTTCTAATTAAAATGGTGTGCATCAACACAATGCAATTCCTTCTTGCAAATTAACTGGTCAACTATTATGAATTAGATAATCCACTTTGAAAGTGGAGTAAATTCATTGCAGAATGAGTAAGGTTTGTGTGGACACATTTGTATTTTTCCAGTTCTCCAACTGCTATCTTATGCTGCATCATTTCACCCTAAGACTGACCAGCAAGGAGAGGGATGTGGGAGGTGTTTCAAATTTTATTAGACATCTAGTAGACCAAGAGAGAGCGCCTCTGAGCAGGGGTCAGAGACAGCAACCTAACAGAAATCCCAGCACTCTCCCCTTTCCTTCCAGCTGGCAAGTGAGGGTTATTTTCTCACCTGGGCATAAAGAGCAGGGTCACTAATCTTTCAGCCTAAATCTTAGGCTGCCATTGTTAAGTAGTCTCTGACTAGGAGACATCTGGTAATATTTTCAAGGACTAGTGTGGGTGGCTGGGTGGGAAAAAATGATGGGAAAAGTTACAAAATAATGAGGAACTGAGAAATTTCTGGTTGGGAAGAAGAAAGAAAAAATACAAGTGAGAAGAGAGTGAATGGAATGTGGGGACAGAGACATAAATAATGGGGTATGGTTAGAGAGGAGGAAAAAAAGTGGCAGATTTGTGGAAAAAAAGAAGAGATACACAATCTGTGACAGAAAAGAAAATGGAGGAAAGCAAAGAAAGGCAAAGAGATGTAACAAAGACAGAAAATATCATACTGCCTCTATATAAATCCATGGTATGCACATACCTTGAATACTGCATGCAGATGTGGTTGCCCCATCTCAAAAAAGATATATTGGAATTGGAAAAAGTTCAGAAAAGAGCAACAAAAATGATTAGGAGTATAGAATGGCTTCCGTGTGAGGAGATATTAATAAGACTGGGACTTATCAGCTTGGAAAAGAGGCGATTAAGGGGGGATATGATAGAGGTCTATAAAATCATGATTAGTATAGAGAAAATGAATAAGAAAGTGTTATTTACTCTCATAAGAACAAGAGGCCACCAAATGAAATTAATAGGTAGCAGATTTAAAACAAACACAAGAAAGTATTTTTTCATGCAATGCACTGTCAACCTCTGGAACTCCTTGCCAGAGGGTGTTGTGAAGGCCAATGTTATAACAGGGTTCAAAAGGGAGCTAGATAGATTCATGGAAGATAGGTCCATCAAAGGCTATTAGTCAGGATAGGCAGGAATGGTGTCCCTAGTTTCTGTTTGCCAGAAGCTGGGATTGGGTGACAGGGCATGGATCACTTGATGATAACCTGTCTGTTCCCTTTGGGGCACCTGTCATTGGCCACTGTCAGAGGACAGGATACTGGTCTAGATGGACATTTTGTCTTACCTAGTATGGCCGTTCTTATGTAAGGATAAGGGATGTTGTAAGTTACGTTTTAAAATGTATTAAATAGAAAGATGATTGGCAATGTAGAATTAAATACAATTCACAACCATTTTATTTCTTTAAATTGCTAAGGGCATGGCTTCAAAGTCATGCAATGCACTGTGTGGAAGACAGGGGAAGAAACATGGCCATATGTCACTTTTCACCCCAGCTGGCTCCTGAATTACTAAAACAACATTGGTTAAACTTTTCAAGCTCCTGAGTACAAGTGTATGCCCTCCCTTCTCAGCAGCTTTTCCGGCAACTATACCTGGAGTATCAGATGTTTCCACACAGAGCAGGTCTTAAAACACTGCATTAGCGCAGCTGCACTGCTGTAGTGCTTAAGTGAAAACACTCCTATGCCGACGGGAGAGGTTATCTCAGAGGCATTGTCAATCCACCACTGCAAGAAGTGGTAGATGTTTTGACAGGAGAAGCTCTCCCGCTGACAGCACTGTTTGCATTGGGGCTAGGTCAGGATGCCTCTGTCGCTCAGGGCTGTGGATTTTTCACATCTCTGAGTGATGTAGTTATATCAGCGTAAGTCTATAGTGCAGACCTGCCACAGACATGTTAGCAGAACTATTAAAAAGTGTAAACTGCTAGTTAGCCAAATGAATGCCAAAAAGATACAGTCCCTGTCACAGAGTAGGGCTTTTATTTAGTTGGTCATGCTGCAGACAGATCCATATTCTACCCTTCATATTGTAACTGGCCTCGCTTTTCAGATTTGGGATATATACTACGTTCTGCAGTGGGAATGCAAGGAAACAGAAACCAACTTGCTGCCAACATCCTCTCTTTTCTGCTGCTCCAAAGAGGATATTATCATCTCAAATCCCTTTGCTGGCTTCCCAACATCTATTTCAAGCTTCTTCTCTTCTACATAAAATGCAAGATTCTTCTCTAAGCCATGCCGCTGCTCAAATCTCTAACCTCATCTCTCCTTATGCCCCTTCATCCAGGTGTTACTCCTATTTGGTCCATTTTCTCCAGCAATAAGGTGCTTTCTATACCACTGCTTATGCCTAGAATAGTCTGGTTATAAACGTGAGGTTCCCTCACTCTCCTACTTCAAAACACCCTTTAAAGCCCATGTTTTAAATGCAGTGCAGCTATAATAAACCATTTTTCTCTTGGGAAAACAGCTCCACGCTCAAAATGGGAAGGACTGAAACACTGATATGGGTGCCGATTTGTTCCTGGGTGATCTTGTTATTAGGTTTGCCAAACTTCCAGGTAGCCTGCAAGGAGTGAGGTGGAGGCAGGTGCCCAGTGTAGGAACTCACTGATTTAGGCTCCTGCTCCAAAAAGGTAACGTAGGGGGCATCCCGAGGGCATTTCCTTAAGGGACGGGGCAACACTTTTAACCCCCTGGGGCCAAATGCAAACCAGGGGCTGGTACACTAGCCCACCAAAGTACTTGATGGCACTGCTGGCTGAGGTCAAGGCCCCCTCTCACCTCAACCCTCGAAAAAGGGAGGAATGTTAGTAGGCAGGTAAAGGTACCCAGAGAACCTCCTATTGCAAAGACTGGCACCCTCTGTGGTGGAAGCACCCCAAGAATTGGCAAAGGATCAATGGGATCCAAGTGACTGCACTGCGCTGTCCTCAACAGGAATCTCAGCTGTAATTCGATTAATAAAGTTGCAGCCTGGCTAAAACCCATGCCATGTATCTTTGCCTTCTTCCACGCAGGAAGCACCCCAATAAACCACTCTTTTCTGCTCCATTTCTGTGTTGTATCTCTAGTTTAGCACTGAACCAGTTTGTGCCTTTAGAATGTAAGCAAGTTACTGCCCTATGCCTCAATTTCCATATGTATAATTAGGATATTGGATGTAAAGTGCTATATGACCTAAAGATTTTTTTTTTTTACATACACTATGTACATATTTATACAACACAGTAATTACATTTAAGTCTTTAAATATACTAGGATTTGTTTTTTTTAAAAATGTACTTGTGTTTAATCAGCTGAAATTTTACATCACTGCGCATCCCTTTCCAAAATAATAAATCTTTTACGTTTTTATACTAATGAGGGAGATCTTCTATTCACTGAAATAAGGAGTAGGGGGTAAATACTTTGTTCTGTAAAGCATGCCACAATCAAATTATCAGGCTGTTCACAGTGGCTAAGTGTTTAGGAGGGTGAACTGTTAATTACCTTGCATGTCAACAATCGGGCAGTTGAGACAAAAATCTCTCAGAGGGTTTGTATGTCTGGGCTTGTTTTTCCCCCCCAAAGAAAAACTTGATATTCTGACTGATAGCCACAGAGTGTCCTATATCAAGTTAAAAAGAGAGCAGTGGTTCCACACAGGTGCACATCCTCCAGCCCTGAAACTGCACCCTAAATCTTCCTTTCTGAAGTGAAACACAAGGAGCTATGCTCTTCAGCTTGCATGGCATGAATCCTCTGCACAGGCTCCCACAATCCTTCTTTTCCCTTCTCAAACATCAGCAGTGTATTGACTGATTCTGCTGCATCAAGGGTTTTCCATACCTGGAAGAACAGGAGGCCATAATTTTGACCCATAATAGGATCTATTACTATACGATCTACAAAATATATATGCAATACTAAATGCTATACATGCGTATCAAAGGTTATATAAAAACACGCATTCAAATGCAAGAAATTTTTAAATTTTCATGAATTCTTCAATGGTGTACTGAATAAATTTACCACGCAATAAAGATTAGCTACTAGGCTAAAATAGCGTCAGATAAGATGGTTTATTATTATATTTATAAACAATGTGAGGCACAGAAATCCTACAGCAACTGGCAATGTAGGTAAATGCATTTCAACAGTTACCGAGTTTTACTGGAGCAACAGTAGTTACTTTTCATTATCTTGTACTTGCTGAATATTCACATTGCTCATTGTTGCATGTATGCCTTACAATAAGGTCTTTCATGGCAAGATGACAGAAATGGTCAGAGCTAAGGTTGCTGTGGAAACTTGATCTCTGAATTTTCTGATTTTTGTGCATTTAAAGCCTTATCCTTACCGTCACTTTAGCATACTTTGTGGCTTTAAAAAAAAATCTGCATAAATGTCTTTTTTATAATGCATTTTGATAAATATTTTGTCAGAAGATACATTTGCATTTATTTTAATGACTGGTCCTCAAAAAGAGCATTTCTCCGAGCTTTCTAAAACACTATTTCACTTAGGGGCCCAAAGAATCATCACTAGGAATTTCAACTCAAAAGGCAGTAATTCAGGAAAGTCATAAGCCACTAAGAATGACAAATTAGAAATGGGAAATTCATCCTTTATACTATCTTATGCCAATGCTGTTTTATTTCTCACAGCATATTCTTAAATGTTTTGCCTCAACAATGACTAATAAAACAGCTAATGATTAAGTGAATTCTGGCAAGGAAAAAAAATATAGTCACAAAGCCCGATGTGGACTGGACAGAATACTGAAAGGATTCCAAACGAGCAAACATCGAATGAAGGATTATCCTTATTTGTGAGGAATCCATTGCAGCAAGAAATTGAACCACAGACCTTCACATCCAGAAGCAGAAGGGCTACATATTGAACTAAATGAGAATCTTCTTTTTCTGTCAGTAGTAGTCCTATGGCTATGATTAACAATATGGTGCATAAACGATGCACGTTTCAAAGACTTCTCTTTGAGATCCCCAGTCCAAGTATTAACCAGGCCAAGCCTTGCTTAGCTTTGCAGGCCAGATCAGTTGAGCCATATTCAAACCTTATCAGTTCTTAAAAACAGCCAGCAAATGTCTTGTCAACCACAACATCCTGTAACACAATTTGAGTCATCCCAGAAATCACAGTGAAAAATGGCTTAATTATTGCAAAAAATTAATCCTCTGATGCACACCTGCTAAATAAATTAGTTTGCTAAATTATCAGTTTTAACATTTATAAACTCTTATTTGAAAGGTCAAAAATTTAAAAGAGCTATTGTTGAGCAGAGTTCACTCTGAGTCAAAGGGCAAAGCTCTTTATAAATGAATGAATGAAACCTGTATGAGGCCAAGAAATATCGACAGATCTGAAAAACTGCCAGTTCCAAACCACCCCTTTTCCACTTGTGAAATTGGCTAGAATTGTTCGTAAGAATAATTGCAAAAACAAGCATCTGCCCCTGGGAACATTTGGAATGTCACGCTTTGGTGCATGCTTAAGTCACAGAAAAGTTATATGTTGTGAATGGTCAGCACTGGATTTTCAAATATTCACACCTTTTTATTTTCAGAACAAATTTCTTAAAACAAGCACAAATTTGCATTTCTCATTCAGAGAGGACAAGGTTTAAAACAAAGCCATTTCTTTGTTACCTGAGCACGAAAACAGATTCTGAAAAACATTCATCTGATGAAAAATTATGCTCTTGATTAACACAAACAGTTTACTTAGCACTGAAATACTGCCACGAGGCTTTTAAGAAAAAAAATGTACGTATAAACACCCTTTTAGAGTGAAACCAAGTATGAGAAATTTAAGTACAACAAATATTTTGAGAAATGTAAGTGAATGAAAATAAGGGTTTGATATGCATATGCCATTTCAACTTTTATTGTGTTACTACAGTTATACAAGTAAGTCCTTTCAAGCAAAGACACTCAGAAGATGACTGCGCAACTGAGAGAACTAAAAATGGAATATTTCATATTTAACTGTGCCATAGGATCCACGTGTCAATGGTTCAACTGGGCTCAACCACATGATATGGGACAGAATCATACTTGTGAAATCTGCAGTCTCAGAAAGCAGAAACAGAAAGTCTAATAACACATGGTAATAAAACATGTGGAACATTACCAGCTGACATATTCCAGTTTTTCAGCTTTCAATTTATGCACCAAAACTTTGAAAACAAAAGTATGAACCAAAATGACCCAGATAAAAGAGCCTGGATAACTACTAGATACCAAATCCTCCTTTAGTTTAGCTCAAAATAATATTTATAGTGCAGCAGATTTTATAATAAATATTAAAAAAACAACAAAGTAATGTGTTGAAAATGCCATTGTCAAATAAGTCACAGCAAGCTCCAACTATAGCTAGTTATCTTAGACATACATCAACAGAGATCAAGAACAAGACACCAGAGCCAAATTATCCACTAGCTTAAACAGACTGCTATTCTATTGACTTCAGTTAAGTAATACCCACTTCTGCCAAAGGTGAATTTGGCCAATTGTATTTACACAAACTGAAGGATTTTCATATTCATGGTCTCATCCCTCCACCAACTTATCTGCTCTAATTCCTTCTGCTCCCCCTCCCAATATCCACTGCCCCTTTCATCTTTTTCCTAGCCCTATCCTCTAGCCTTATTCATGTTGTTCCCTTCTCTTGGAACAGCGTCTCAGATTTCATTTACCAAGAGCCTTCTCTTCCCATCCAAATATCACTTTTAACTTGTTTCTTCCAGGAATCCTCGTATGGTCCATTCCAATCATCCCTCCTTACTATCCTTAACCTACTGTGTGGTCCCCAGTTTTTGCTTAGTCTTTCTATGGGTCTGATCTGTATTTCCTTAAGAAAAACTTCCTTTGAAGTCAGAGTTTTGTCTAAGTAAGGAGAAAGTACTGCACATCAAACCTCTTCACTTCAAGCTCTTCAGGGCCCAGCAAGCAACTTAATCTATATTCTGTGAAGCAGCACTATGCAAAAAAGACAGATCTTGCAAACCCACTTCAGGGGTTTGCAGAATCCAGCTCTAACCGATTATTAAAACAAAACACAGTTTTGTTTTGTTTTTTACGTTCATCTATATAACCCAAAGCAAGCTGACACTCCTTAATGAGAACTCAGAATTCTTTCATAAACAAACATTTCTTACGATTAGGAATTATTTCTTTCAGGAACACAAATTAGCTTGTTTGCATTTCCAATACATTGTAGAACATGATATAGCAAATATCTATTTCTGAAAATGAGCAGCTTTTCAAAGATCTATTCATGTTTGTGTATGAAAATATATACATAAATACACTGATAAGTGTATTTAGAGAGACAGAGGTTTTAGCAGACAATGTGTTTATTCCTACAAGGCAGACAACATATAAATGTTTTCAGATCTATCCCTTGTGAACAAAACAATAAATCTGGGATTTTCTAAATCAGATGAAAGGGAAGGGGACCAGAAATAATCTAAAAAACCCCTTCCTTTGCATATCACAAACTTTTAGAAATTGGACCTTTAATTTCAAATTCACTTAAAAGAACACCAAGCTTCCTGCATTCCCAATAATGATGTATTCTTAGAGTCTTTTTAGAAGTACTCCAGAAACTAAGCATAATTTAAGTTCACTTTTCTTTATTGACGGGGGGAAGAGTACATGTTTGTGGGAGGAGCACTCAAGCTGCTGCCAGTTCTCCAGGTTGCAATTATGTTTTAAATGAGATTTAAATGTGGGTCTGGCTTCTCAAGACTGACAGTAATAATCAAAAGAACTAAAAGGAGATGCCTATATTTCTGCCCCTCTGCTATTAATTTCTAAATCTCTCTCTGCAATGTTTTTGGAGAATATTGTTTGTATCAAAGAGGCTAAATCAAATAGTACGTATTTTTCTTTGTTAAAAACCTGTCAGTAAACACTCATTCCTTCAACCTCAGCTTCTTCCCTGCTACCATCACTAATGCTTGCTCCTCACAAATAAAACAAACCAGATGGAAACTTCAAACGAAGAAAACAAAAGAGATTTTTTGTTCCCTCTTTTCCAGAAGATAGAGAATAAAATCGTGGTAGCTGGAAGAAGAAAAGATTTTGTGTTCCATCCTGCAACATTTACTCAAGCACAGTGACTTCAATGGGACACATGAGTAAGTACTACTCATGGGAGATAGGGCTGCAGGTCTCCAGCAGGTCATCTAGTCCATCCCCCTGACAATACTGAATTATTTCCCTTAGAATGCATATACTGGGGCTTTGGATAAAAGTGGAGTTAATCATTTTATTTATAAAGAAGCACCCAACACACTCTCTGCCATTGCTCTGGTTAGAGAGAGGGGGAGCTTGTGTGCCATAACATTTAAAGTTCATTTTAAATGTGTTATAAAACTACATGAATTTGTTATTTACAAAGCATCACCCTCACAGCTACTATGTTCAAACAGCAGTATTTACACAACTTAAATCCTGATCATCTTAAACTCAGAAGTCACGCAGACTTCAATGGTTCTACTGGTGTGAATAAGGCAAGGATTTAAGGAAAAGCTGTTACACAGTTAGGACCCAATTCTGGGAGGGACCTGGCCTCTTCATAGTTAGCTCTTGTCCCAACTCCCTACCCAGCAATCCACTAGTCTTCTTAATACTGCCTGTTCCAATCAGCAAGGGCCCCAACCACTGCTCAACCATCATCCTCACCTCTCTCTTGCTCCACTCATCATCTCTTGCTCCCAGACCTACCTTTCCCCTTCAACACTTGCCCCTGCCTCTCTCATAAGATCTGTGCCCAGGTCCCCTCCAGCACCTGCATCCTCTAGTTTTCAGCCCATCTCAGGTCCCTCAACCACACCTGTCCTCACCCCCGAGCTCCTCCTCAAGTCATATATACCACTCCAGAAATGAACCTCACCCTAGCCCCGAAAGGGCAGTAAACTCTCCCTTGGACTCCATAAGCAGCTTCTCCCCAAACCCACATTGTAGGGGGGTGACTCCCCAGCCTTCCTATCACCACTTGCTACTGTGGGCATGAAGGCCCCTTTAGCCCCGGCCTGGGGGAGGGAGGGTGAACCCCCCATGGAGATGAACCCTTTCAGCTCCCTCCACCCCATCACTCTGGGAATAAACCTGCCTGATCCCCCACACTGAGCAATGAAGCACTTCACCCTCCAAACTGGAAATTAAACCTCTCAGCCCCCCATGGGGGGTTAGACACCCCACAGCCTCTCCACGGGGGGGGGGGGGGTGAAGCCCCCTCACACCTCATATCCCAAACTGGGGCTTAACCCCCACAAACTCCTCCTGTACCCAACCCCCCACGAGAGGTTAGACCCCCTCGCCTCGCCAAAGGGGGGTAAAGCCCCCCTCATACCACACTCCCCAAACTGGGGGTTAACCCCCCAAACTCCTCCTTTACCCAGCCCCCCAATGGGGGTTAGACCCCCCCCAGCCTCCCCACGGGGGGGGTAAAGCCGCCCCATACCTAACCCCCCAAACTGGGGGTTAACCCCCCAAACCCCTCCTGTACCAGCCCCCCATGGGGGGTTAGAACCCCCGGCGAACCCACAGGGGGATGAAGCCCACCCCGGGGGGGGGGGATCAGACGCCCCGTACCCAGCCCCCGCGGGGAGGTGAAGCCCCCAGACCTCCTCCCATAGGGGGGGCCTCACACCCCCAGATTGGAGGTTGAATCCCTTCTCCCCAGCCCCTCCCGGGGGGGTGAAGCCCCCTCCCCCGGGGGGGGTCAGAGCCCCCCGCCCCCACCAACCCCTTTATTTACCGCCATCATCAGCACGCGCGAGCTGTCACCGAGCGCGAGACACCCCAACCGGGGCCGGCCCCGCCCCCCTCCCCGCCCATTGGCCGCCGGCCCCGCCCCGCCCCCTGGCGCCATTGGCCGGGAAGCACGCCACACACGCCATCCTCCCCGCCCTTCGCTAGCGCCGTACGGCCCATTCACCGACATCACTTACGCCATCTCCGCAAGGCGCTTGTGAGCGGCCCGGCGGGGTTCTTCGGCGCTTTACGCCCGTTACCCAGCTCAGCGATCCCAGCGGAAACTTCCCCTTTATTTTACGCCATTTACGCTGCCCAGACCGCGAACTTTTTACTGGCGTACGTGAATTGCGTAGGCTTTGCCCATGAATTCTCCGCAGCCTTACGCTGCTTGCGTTGCGCCAGATTTCAAACGCGGGACTAGCTTACGGCGCTTGCGTAGCCAGCCGGGCGGGGAGGGGGAGGGGCAGGGGCAGGCTCTCCAGTGGCTTAGGGCAACTGCGCTGCGGCATGGGAGGGGGAGAGGGGCGGGGGCTCCACAGCCCCACCCCCGGACGGTGACGTAGCCGGGCTTTGTGAATCGCAGGCTGAAGTTTGGTTGAGTCACACGAGGGTAAATAAGGATGTTTCGGAGACAAAGACTCTTAAAGGGGCAGCAGCGCGTTGTGCCGCCCCCCCCCCTCCCCCGCGCTCAGCGCACGTGATCGGAGCAGCACCACTGGGGGGTGGGGCGGACAGCAGCGCCTGGGCCGTGGTCCCATCAGGCGTGTCACCATTGCACGGGGCCGTGTTCCTTGTCACTAGTGCACGGGCACACTGCCCCAGGGCCAGTTCAAGTGGTGCCCATTGCACGGGGCCGTGTTCCTTGTCACTAGTGCACGGGCACACTGCCCCAGGGCCAGTTCAAGTGGTGCCCATTGCACGGGGCCGTGTTCCCTGTCACTAGTGCACGGGGACACTGCCCCAGGGCCAGCTCAAGTGGTGCCCATTGCACGGGGCCGTGTTCCCTGTCACTAGTGCACGGGGACACTGCCCCAAGGCCAGTTCAAGTGGTGCCCATTGCACGGGGCCGTGTTCCTTGTCACTAGTGCACGGGGACACTGCCCCAGGGCCAGCTCAAGTGGTGCCCATAGCACGGGGCCATGTTCCCTGTCACTAGTGCACAGGGACACTGCCACAGGGCCAGCTCAAGTGGTGCTCATTGCACAGGCCCACGTCCAGCACCACCAGGGCACGGGGCCATGGCCCCAGGGTCACATCCAGCACCATGAGCGAAGGGGGACACTGCCACAGGGCCACATCAAGCACAGCTACTGCTACGGGACCACATCTGATCCCATCATTGCGTGGGAACATTGCTATAGAGCCACATAATCCACTGCCACATCGCACAGGCCACATGAGGCACCACTGCTGCCCAGGTCACTGCTGTGGGGCCTGGGAGCTGTGTGGTACAGGGTAATGGGGAGTGAGAGAGGCACATTTTCTATCGTTAGCACCTCCCTAGGCAGCCTCAGCCTTGAAGAAGGCAGAACCATTCCAACAGAAATCAAGACTGTCCTGGCACTGCGGATCCCAAACAATCCCAAAGCACTTCACAAATGCACACAAAAACCGAAGGAGAGGTCATTTTAATTGCCTTTGGAAATGAAGGGATAAGAAGTACTTAGGAGTACTAAGCAGAGATCCACCCTGGTACTTGGACTTCAATTGGGTTCTCCCCAACCTTACACTGTGAACTCCTGCAGCCAAATTGTGCCTTGGTGTAATTCCTGTAACATCAAAAGAAGTGAAAACAAGGGTTATTTTGACCCTTTATATACTTTTACTTTGTAAAGTGGCACATCAACATGTGTGGAGAATAATGGTACATGGTAAGAACATAAGAATGGCCATACTGGCTCAGACCAAAGGTCTATTTAGCTCAGGATTTATAGAATCTCAGTATCCTGTCTTCTGACAGTGGCCAATATCAGGTGCCTCAGAGGGAATGAAGAGAACAGGTAATCACCATGTGATCCATTCATTCCCTGTTGCCCATTCCCAGATTCTGGCAAAGAGAGGCTAGGGACACCATCCCTGCCCATCTCGGCTATTAGCCATTGATGGACCTATCCTCCATGAATGTATCTAGTTCATTTTTTGAATCTTGTTATAGTCTTGGCCTTCACAACATCCTCTGGCAAAGAGTTCCACAGGCTGACTGTGTGTTGTGGGAAGAAATACTTCCTTTTGTTTAAGTCTGCTACCTATTAATTGCATTTGGTGATGCCTAGTTTGTGTGTTAAGAGGAGTAAACAAAACTTCCTTATTTACTTTCTCCACACCCGTCATGATTTGATAGACCTCTATCTTATCCTCCCACTTAGTCATTTCCTTTCCAAGCTGAAAACTTCCAGTCTTATTAATCTCTCCTCCTACAGAAGCTGTATTATACTCCTAATCTTTTTTTGTTGCCCTCTTCTGAACCTTCTCCAATTCCAATATATCTTTTTTGAGATGGAGCAACCACATCTGCAGGCAGTATTCAAGATGTGGGCGTACCATAGATTTATATAGAGACAATATAAGATTTTTGGTCTATTATCTATTCCTTTCTTAACGATTCCCAACATTGTTTGCTTTTTTGACTGCGGCTGCACATCAAGTGGATGTTTTCAGAGATATCCACAATGACTCCAAGATCTCTTTCTTGATGGCAACAACTAATTTAGACCCCCTCATTTTATATGTAAAATGGGGATTATGTTTTCCAATGTGCATTACTTTGCATTTATCCACATTGAATTTCATCTGCCATTTTGTTGCCTAATCACCAGCTTTGAGAGATCCTTTTGCAGCTCTTTGCTGTCTGCCTAGGATTTATCTACTATCTTGAGTAGTTTTGTATCAGTAGGAATAGTTTCAGTGTGATATTGACTCCCTACCTGAAGCCACTATTGAGTCAGGAGACAGATTTTGTTCTTGTCTCTGCCACTGAATTGCAGTGCTACCCTAGGTAAAGTCATTTAACCTCTTTGTGCTTCAGTTTCCTCAACGGTAAAATGAGGATAACAGATACCTCCATTCAAAAAGCACTGAGAGCTTCAGCTGATAATTGTTACGTAGACCCCAATCCTGCTCACATTGAAATCAGTAGCAAAGACTCCCAATGACTTCCAGAGGAGCAGAGGCAAGCCCCAAGCTGGTGCACAGGAGAGCCTCCCTCTCAAAAGGGTATGTGCACTCTGAAAATGCTGCAAAGTACCAAGGAAAGCTAACCTCCCAAGCCCTACACTCATGGGCAAAAACGATGCAGTTTTCAACTGTGTTGGCTCAATAAAGTTAACATGACATGACTGAAAAACCTTCTTAACACTCAGTAAGAGGCAGACTACCACTGTTTGAAGCCAAGTCAGCTGGCCCTAGTACAGCCTCGGCAGGAGAGATGATAATATTGCCCATCAACACAGGGGCCCCGGAGAGCAAACGAAATACCTTTTGCATGAAGCAGTCGATCCCCTACTTTAGAGAAGGCAGTCACATCCATGGACGTCTTTACGAAGAGATAAAGGGCCTAGATCCTATCCTTACACCCATGCAACCCCACGGATGTCACTGGCATGGTACAGATGTGATTGAGAGCAGAATTTAGCCCAAGGGGTCCAGCTCTCTGACTACAGAACAGTAACTGGCATTAAGAAGAGAATGAACACCAATGAGATCCAGCACACACATTATACTCTTTAAAGACACGTGACTCTGGTTACAAACGTTATCTGAGATACCAAAACCTTTTTTGTATTAAAAGAGACATTTACACCATTTAATGGGCCTAATCTTCCAGTCACAATTCCCCAGCAATTTATTTATTTATTTATTTTTTTAAAGAAAGCAGGATGGAGAAGATGATCTGTCCAAAGAGCAGAATTTTTTGGTTTAAGATCGTAGCCCCACTTAATTACACAGAGTAATAATGAGCTAAGGCCACACACTGCAAGCGTTACTCACAAGATTCTCCCCTGAAATCAGCGTGAGAGTCGGGATTTAGTGAGTAACATGCCTTTGAGTTGCAAAACTGGACCCCAAACTGTGCTTCCAATATGTTCAAAGTGCTAATTTATCTAAATATTGTTTGTTGCAAATCATTTAACCAGGGCTTACAAGACCTGCTGCCATGTTATTTAATTTAGAGTTAAATAATAATAAAAATGTCCATACAACAAGTTCTAGGTGCCGTAACAATTAATTAAAACTTACAGGCATAAATGATGAAACCAACCCTTAGCAAAACAGAACAAAACCATATATAAACAATGAAGTAATTAATTCAGCCAACCAGTAAATCAAAGCAACAAAACAGCTCTTGTCTCTCCAATCCTCCAGCAACGTATCTTCGACCTTCCTCCCCAGACCCTATCCAATTACAGCTTGCCTGGAAGATTGTCAGGTTTATTTAGGTTCAAGACTTCAGTTTTGCCCAGTTTACTTTTTAGACACAGGGCTGCAGTGCAGGTTCCGTCTAAGGGCTGGGGATGCAGAACATGTTTTTTAAAGAAGCCATGCACTGGTCCCTCAGGTTACTTGCTCTAACTGGTGTGACATAAGGCATGGGTTAAGGACTGTCAACAACTCTGCAAAGCCTCTGGGCATGGAGTTCCCGCTGACCTCAATGGGAGTTCAACAGGAGGAGTGGCTGCAGGGCCAGGATAGTTCTGCTCATTTCAAAGACGCAGAATGCTGAAATTAAGCAGAGAAGATACTTCCCTAGCAGCTATTTACTTGCACAGTTCCTTGGGAAGGCGTTTCAGGAAAGCTACACAAAGGTCTTGCAGCTGCAGAACCAAGGTAAACAGGCCACGCTGCTGTCTATTTAGCACCACAAACTAAAATATGAAGAGGAGAGTGGAAATTTGCATTCCCCAGCCAGGCAGCTACTCAGTGTTTAGATGGTTGAAAGGGAGGGAATTTCCCTAGCTTTCCATCCACATAAGTAAATCATTGCTGTATGATATTCAAGCCCTGCAGTAAATCTACAGTGTGCCTCTTGCAAACCTTTACTCACCTTAATAGTCCCACTGAAATCAATGGGAATTCGCAGGTGAGTAGAGATTTAAAGCAAAGGGACCTCTATAAATTTTATCAGATCCCTTTCTAACAATGAGATAGGGTGGCAGATCCTTTGTTTCAATGGCTAAGAATCCTTCTTCAGGAAGGCCAGACTCCATTTGTATCATCGGAGAGTCAGAAGATTTGAATCCGGTCATCAGCTATCAAAGATGATGGCACATTAAGAATATAATCACAAGGGGACAGCAAAGAATTGATAGAGATTATCACAAAAGGAAATTATTTTTCACTGAGGGTGTGAAGTCCCTCCATAAAATCAAAGATAAATGCAGCTAAGCAATAACTTCTGCACCAGAGGAAAAATTAAATAAGTTTGTTACAAACACATGCTACCCTTACTGGCTAAAAAGACTCCACATCCTCATATGAAAAAAGGCTTTTTTTTAAAAAAAAAAAATTATTGAAGTGGTACCAAAATGCTTCCATACGAATATCCCACAAACCCACATTCACCAGTCTGCTGCTGTGGAAAATGAGGGAAAATAAAACCCTGCTTGTGTGTGCACACAGTTGGATTTTCTACTTCATCCTTCTGCAGATTTATCATCAGGACCAATCCTTGTCGTTGCATTGAGTCACACCAGTGCCAATGGATTAACCACTGAACAAGGGATGAAACACACACTATAATTGAGACCAAGCTTGGAGGTAGGAAAAACTGATTCTACTCCTGCTATATGGAGATGAATGGTGTTTTTCTTTAGGGGGAAGACGTCTTTAGGAGGTTATGAGCAAAAGGATCCATGAAGACAATTGAAAAAAAGAGGACACTGTCACTTTAAGAAAAAAAAAGGAAGGAAAGAGGGTCTCCTGGACTCTTTTTCATCTGATCCCAGCTACAGGCACCTGCTGCTGTTTGCGGATCTTGTTGAACAGTTCCATGTACTGAGCCATTGTGTCACCTGGGCTGTAGATGCTGTCGTGCTTGTTGCTAAACACAGATGGGATTCCAGGAGTGTGATTCCCCATGAAGCTTTGCATGAACTCCATGAGCAGGTTCCAGCAGTCGTTGGCTACTACACATGGGCAGTATTCCACCTGGTAACAGAAACAGGAGCACTGAAGCACAGAGCAGTGGATGGTAACCACACAGCAGGCAATTAACTTTGAACCCCGATACAGAACGTGTCAATCCTTTGGAGACAAAGGGATATAAAATCCTCCTCAGACGTGCAAACTAAAAGGAGATGTTTATCAAATAAGTGAAGGAGGAAAAATAATTAAACGAGCCAACACCCTGGAAAACATTCAAGGAACTCACATGAATCCTACTTACAAAAGCAGTGGGGATGAGGGTAGTAAAAGGCTATCAGAAAACTGCAGAGGCATCATTATTATTAAATGACCTCCAGGTACTCCAGGGGCTAGATGGCACAGCGGAGGTTAACGCACTAGCCTTTCACCTCTGCAGACCTTAGTTCAAATGCCACTTTGCCCAGGACTTGGGTCTGGAATAACAAGGATGCTGCATGTCAGAAGTGAAGTGGATTGTTAGATTGTGTGCGCGTGTAAAAAAGAATGAGACAGGTAGCTGTGGAAACATGCTCAGAACCTATTACCAACTTCTTCACAGTCACAGGCTTAAAAGCAAAACCATCCCTGCAAGCTGACAAGAATGGTGAACTACAAATGGGGATTTGATAATTATATCCTCTTGGGCATGCTGATGAACCTCAGGATTCACCTAACCCAGCTTGCCTTACTCGACAGGGGACAGGGTGGGGATGTTGTTTATAAGCAGGACTAAGACCAGATGTGTACTTTGGAAACCCCCTTGAATTAAAAACAGGGCAGGCAGCTCATATTGGATCCCAAACTCAAGTTTGGTATAAAGCAAGTTTCTGCTAAACCTAAGATCAATAGAAATGCTGATATTATTATGGCAATTCTGTTTATTCTACTGAAATATAATAATGCTATTACTTGATATCTGTTTCTATTGACTAGGCATGTTGAAACACATGTTTAGAGATGTCCAATGAGGTGATCAAATATTTGTAAAACTGGATTTAAAAGTGTTTAGAAAGAGAGATAAAAATATGGCTCCCCTTTTCCACTGCATCTAAAACAACCCACTCATCTTCACTTTCAGGGGCGCTTCCTAGCTTAGCACAGCCCCACCTATTTTCTCACACACTATTGAGCATTCAGTGATGCCAGTTGCTATTATCCATTAGTCTTACTTTCCCCTCAGAAACCTTTGCACTTTTTCCCCATGTTATATCATACACACCGGAAGATCTTCCCTTGAAAGTCGGCAAAGCCATGGCATCATCCTTCAAACTCACCTCTGTCGTGATGCCTACGAAGTACTTGACCTTATTTAGGCAGCTAGTGTGCTAGGACTGATGCTCATGACTAATTGCAATATTCTCACTGTTAGACAGTGGAAGCACAAGGTTCCTTCTGGTCCTATGATTCTATGTTACACCGAAGTCAATGAGATTAGCCACCTCAAGGAACAAACAGCCTTACCTCCACAGATATCCCCCGAGCACTGGGCCCCATGGTAACAGTGCCAATCTTCACCAAGAAGTCACAGTACTGGTACCGCGTACCCCGGCTTTCTATCTTGTTTGCCTTGGCGTTTTGGAAGAATCCTTTCAGTTTCACCATCAGGACGTCGAAGTTGGCATCTGCTATGAGGCAGGGGCCGTTTTCAAAGAGAGCAAAACAGCTGAGGGGATATTCAGAGTTATGCATCACGTACATCAGCTTGCCAGCCTGGCCTGGAACAAGAACAATGGTATTTTAACCATAGAAATGATGCTTCTTCCCTTTTGCATGCTTTCAAGAAGAAACATCTGTTAGAACCAACAAAGACAAGGACAAAAGAAATGCTATTTCAGGATTTCTGTATTCCTCATGAATGTTTAATGAGATTCTGGACACTGGGTGTGTGGGTTTGTTTTATGATCTAAAAACAAAACATAAAAAAACCTAAGGCAGGTACATTAACATGCTGCCATTCCAAAGCATGTCCTGCTCTCTGTATTTCCTGTGCCTACTGAGATGTATGAGCCCAAAACTCAAATTTCTAACTATGTTTTGCACAGATTACTCAAGAGAGCCATGTGACTGCTAACCTTACTGCCTGTCTCCATTTACCAATTCACTCACTCACACACACACACACACACACACACACACGTATGTCAACTTGGGAAATGGGATATTTTACTGGGGAAGGAAGGTGGGAATTGTCTACTAAACTGAAGATACTGAATGACTAATAAAGAGAGCACACACTGAATGCCCTCTGCCCTTTGTAAAAAGAGCCCAACTTGAACAAATTCAATATTTGGAGCCAGGTTTCCTTTAACACTCCATATGAACAGATCCAAACACTGACCCACCACAATGAATTCTCAGCAACTTTACTCCTTAGGGGCCCCGTCAACTCATGTTTGGACCCAAATTTAGGCACTGGGGAAAAACTAAGAATCCTTCCAACATTTCTACAAAACTGAATACAAATAGGACTTTTTTTTTTTGTTTCAGTCCCAGTGATTTTAGACAAATAACCCCTGCTCCACTCCTGCAGTATGCACAACCCAAAACCTGAGACAGAAACTGACTAGAAACGAATGTGACCTCGATTTACACTGCCCAACACGAGAGAAGGGTAAAATGTAAATAAAGAGCATGAACAGTGATGAGTACATTGGATTTCTAATATTCTTTCTGCTTTAACAATCTAAGGGCTAGCCTGCTAAAGAGCAGTTATATGAATAGCCCCAGTGAAATCAACGAGATTAGCTGCATGAGTCATTCCTCCTGCACAAAGGGGGTTCCAATATGGCTCAAAGGCATTGTAATTAACATAGGGCTATAGATTGTGACTTGCACTGTACACACAGGCTCACTGCTGACCTCTAGAGACACTTTCAGCAAATCTGTAAAACCATGACAGTTAAAGGTGAGACTAGTTGCTTGAGTAGCTTTTTAAAGGCACTCTGCAGTCCACATGCTCTGGTTGTTTTGAAATGTTCCAGTGCATCGTGAGGAACCAGGGTAGGGTTAGGGGGTCTAAATTTGAAGTTGTTTAAGAAAGCGCTTCCTGAGATAAAGCCCCCACTTAAAGAGTCACAACATCATTCTATGGTGTCCCTAGGAAAACAGTCCCCACTACCACCACTTGCTCAAAAACCAAGGGAAATTCACTACCTAAAACCCTTGCAAACAGTTAAGGTTGACCAGCGTTTCCTTGAAGCCTTGCAGAATGTCAAAGGGAAGGACAGATTATTACTGTCTGTAACAGCAGGTTTGAGGCGTCACAAACAGGGCAGAACGAAGGTTGCAGGACTGGTGAGTACTGCACCTCTGTACTTCCTGGTTTTCATCAGTTTAAGTACAGATGCACTCAGAAGGTCATCGCAGGTCAGTCTTAAAGCTTTTGGGGAGTGAATCATAATTTTATTGATATAACATCTTTCATCCAAAGATCCCCAAGCGTTTTATTATCAGCAAGGAAGCCACCCAACCCCATGTGAGGTAGGTCAGTATTGTACCCCATGTGAGGTAGGTCATACATTTTAAACACAGGGAGAATAGAAGGTCTCGATTCTGAGAACAGAATCCATGCATCTGGTCCCTATTTTACTTTTCTTACCTACAGCTAGCACCAAATTATTTCAGTAGCGACACCCTGAACAATCGGAGAAAAGAAGGGGAGGGAGAAGCATTAGTGGAATTGAGACTCAGAGCTGGCATTTGACATTCTTGTCAGAAAATAAGAGAGCAATTAGTTCCCTGAATGTTACTCGAGTTGAGTTATGCCAACCCCAGCGATCAGCCTTAACGATCGCCACAGGGCTCTTTGATCACTCCATGAAAGGAAGTGAAATGCAAACCTTGGTTGCCCATGGTGGAGGCAGCAGTGTGGTAGGTCTCACAGTCCACACAAAATGTTCCTTGTTTCTCTGCTCCCAGCAGCTCCAATTTCCTTGTTAGGATTTCAACTGTCTGCTGGACGCTCTTCCCCTCTGCCACAGGCATTTGAGACACACTGTCATAGAAGACAAGGAAGCAACAGAAAAGATTCAGTAATCGCACACATAGAGATATGATAACTAAGTTAGACTCAAATTCAGCCAGTCAATGTACTTATAAAGTCTAGAATAAAGATTAGAAGCCAATATACATGATAGTTATCTGATCTGTAAAGTACTTGCATACTTGAGAAATAAATAAAACAAAATTGGGGGGAAAAGTCAGTGGTAATGTGTCCCTGGGCTCTTAAAACCTGATATTAACTTAACTCCCCCAAGGGTGACCAGATGTCCTGATAAAGCCATGATCGCCTGTTTTTAAAATACAGGTCCTCCATGCCCACTGCAATATGACCCCTTTATGTTGCATTACCAGCTGCAATATAGACATAGCTTGTTGATCACAAGCCCCAGCTAGATCCCTGTCAGAATATAACCCAGCTCCTTCTTTGCATTCCCTGAGCAGCAGCGTCTCTCTTCACACAACACACAGGAAAACCTGTGGAACTCTTTGCCAGAGGATTTTGTGAAGGCCAAAACTATAACAGGTTTTAAAAAGAAACAGATAGACATTGTTGGACTTATCCTATATCATTTTATTAGCCAGGATGGGCCGGGATGCAAAAACCATGCTCTGATGTGACCCTAGCCTCTCTTTGCCAGAAGTTGCAAATGGGCAGCAGGGGACGGATCACTTGATGATTACCTGCTCTGTTCATTCCCTCTGGGGCATCTGACATTGGCCACTGATGGGAGACAGGATCCTGAGCTGGATGGACTATTGTTCTGACCCAGTATGACTGTTCTTATGTTCCACATCCACCTAAACAAGGATCCTGCCTCACCCGTTTTCCTCTCTGCTGGGTGCCTTTTCCCATTATCTCCACCAAGCAGATGCAGCATGGTGGTGCTGGCTCGAATAGTAAGACAGCACCAGCAGCTCAAACAAAGAGCACAGGCTGACTAAGCTGCCACGGTGCACTCCCGAATCAATGCAGTCTGAATCAGCATCCGTGAGCTCATCCTGTAACAGATCAGCTCCTAAGGAACTAACCTTCCAGGGCTCGGTGCAAGGAGCTCACCCTGCTGCAATTCCTTAGACACCCATCTACAAACACCAGGCAGTCACTTTTATTGCAAGTAAATAAAGACCCGACCCCTGGCATGCTTTTTAACCACGCAACATAAAAAGTCCTACCAGGTGACTCCCATGCCTCTTCAAGTCTTCACGGAGGGCTGGACTGATCCCTGTAGAGGAGAAGGAGGCTCAGCTGATACCAGGCAGTCTTTCAAATATATTTGCAGCAGTGACTTGTATATAGATCTCTCTCCTGGGCAGGAAGCACATTTGCTAGCCCAGCAGCCCCTCCCTGTCCTCTACCATCCCCAGTGAAAAGCAGCAAGCAGGAAATGAGGTCATCAAGAGGGGCGGATATGAGTCTCAGGTCAGCCCCCCCCCGGAGGTCACAGTGCTATCTAGCGCCTCCTGGATGCAGATCAGTTGCCAAAGATTGTAAGCAGCAGATGGCAAACACCAACTTGGAGGGAGTTAGGGAGATCAGTCAGCAAGTGTGAAAAATCGGGGGTAATAGGAGCCTATACAAAAAAAAGACCCAAAAATTGGAACTGTCCCCATAAAATCAGGACATCTGGTCACCCTTGGGGGAGTTAAGTTAATATCAGGTTTTAAGAGCCCAGGGACACATTACCACTGATTTTTCCCCCCAATTTTGTTTTATTTATTTCTCAGAAGAGTTCCGCCTGGCACTTTCCAGACAAAAAATACAAAACAAGATGCCGAACTTTGTTTCATGTACATGAACAGCTTGTTACAGATTTATGATAACAGATAAATGCTACAGATTTTAACGAGCCCTAGTGGAGACCTGGTACGTGTGCTGCTGATCCTGTTCTGTCTCCCCTAGAGTAGGCTCTGCTTGGCACGGGACTACAGAACCGGGGGACATGGAAGAACAGGAGTCAATGCTCTAGACCAGTGGTCTTCAAAGTGGGGTGTGTGAGACTCCAGCGTCGATCCTGCCCGGGAGACTGCCGAACTCCCGGACGGTCTATTTTGGTCCCGCCGAAATGCTACCGTGGAAAGCGAGCCGTGCAAGTGTTTCCTCCGCGAAAAGGGGCCGCACATGAAAAACTTTGAAGACCACTGCTCTAGACTAGAGTCTAGTCAGTGTCCCAGGAGGACATTGACAAAGGCCTGAGAGAAACACACTGCAAAATCCTTCATCATAAACAGAGCAACATTGAGGAGGGGCAGCTCTTTTAAAGAATTAAAGTCCCTTCATTTTTGGTTTAAATCGATTTTTTACCGAATAAATCCTAGGTTTTACAAAAAGCATTATTCATTTTTTTCTGATTTTCACCCTACCTTTGTACCAATCAAATATACATATAAACTTGTTTTATTAAGAAATACAATAGATGGCATGATATGTGTGTTATGATAATACATTAGTCTATGTGTATATGAAAAGCTGCCTGTTGAAGTAAGGCTATTTATTAGTTTAGAAGGCACACATAATAAACAAACAGGGCCACATACAAGCTCTGAAGTGCATGTGCAACACACCTACCAAGTACACATTTCAAGCTGTTAGCAGATAATGGTTTAAAGATCTGACACACGCTAAACTAAAATGAAAATCTGCCTTAGAATATGTTTCAGAACACAAGTAACTATTCAAGTTTTAATAAAACAAAAAGAAACGGATGGTGTGACCTCATTATTAAATGTACACACTTATAGGCTAATAGTGCTAAGTCTACAAGAGTAAACTGTTTATTCAAATGAAAAGTTTTATTTGGGGATTAGAGATCTATTGTTTTCTTAAACTCAGAGGTGTTTTGATTTCTGTTTTAGTTCTGCAGCAAACCACACTGAATTCCATTCATCAAAGCATTAATCTACTGAATATGTTTTCCCAGTCCTTCCGTCCGCCAAAAGACATGCAGATATTTACCCAGAAAATTTTTTTCCACTGATTTTCAACCTGTTGTTGCTGTGGTAATAAACACCAATACATTCCTGAGATTAAATCAAACAAAAACCAAAAATCAAAGGCCCTAAGAATTATTTAGCCAAGTAACTAATATCCCCTGCCCCTCCTCCAATTTCTTCCAGCCTAATGTATCTCAATTGAGTTAATACCTGGGCCCCTCGTCTCAACAAATCCACCTTCTCGCTCTACTGCCTTGAAAGCTGAACTCGCTCTATAGTAGGATGAAAGTCTCCGCCTTAGGAGAGGTTCCTAGAAGGCTGTAAACCAGGACGGCAGCGCTTTAAGAGCCGAGCCTTGCGACAGGGCTCCCTACGCGATGTTGCCAGTTTTGGAACGGAAGGAGTTGTAACATTCCACGAGCGCATGCGCTTTGGTGACACTTCTCCAGCCCCCCCTTTCCCCTTCCCTTGCATACGCGCCGCACACGTGGGCTTTCTTGCAAGCCAGGGAGAGCCAGCGGGGGGATCAACATGCCTAAGGCCAAGCGGCGGAGGGGCACTGGGGGCGCAGGGGAGGCGGCTAGGAACGTGCCCCTGGCCGAGCAGATGCTACAAGGGGACTCGGTGAAGCCCACCACGCGGGTGAAGAGGCGAGGCAGAGGCGGGCAGCATGGCGGTGGGGAGGAGGAGGAGAAGGGGGACCAGTACGTGGATGAGAAGCTGTCCCGGAGGATCCTGGAGCAGGCTCGCATTCAGCAGGAGGAGCTGGAGGCCGACCACTGCCCTGGCAAGGGAACCGAGCCGAAGAAGGAGAAGACCACGGTGCTGGGTGAGTGGGGACTGAGCACGCAAGAGGGGTGGGGCTGGGAGCGGGTGGGGTGGGGTGAGCGGGGCTGGTTCTCTGGCTGTCGCTTGCGGTGAACGTTGCTTCCGTATTGAAGCGCAGAGGTGGCTTTGAGCACCCCAGCAAAGCGAGCACACGGGTGGGCTCTGTCACTTATTAACCAGCCTGATCTTTGCTTCTCAGTTTCGGCTGGGAGGGGACAGTACCCCCCCGCCCCATCTGTTTCACTTTGACATAGCAGGTTTGACAGGGAAGAGGAGAACTCCCTGGTAAATTCTCATGGGATTTCTCTCCGCCCTCCCAGTCTCGGAGAGTCCCAGTATTATAAGCTAGGCCTGGGTAGACATGCAATGATATAGTGCTATGGGCTTTCCCAGTGCTCCCTAGGACGTCCCAGAAGGCTTCAGGAAATGTTGCTGGCAGTTCACTAGGAACTGCCTTTAGGAGGAGATGTAAACCAGTCTGGCTCCTGATCATGCAGCAGAAGTTACAGGTGTGTTAACCGGGGTGCTGGCATTCTGTCTCCCTATTTTCCTCCTCTGCTTTTATCCACCTGACTGTATACTTAACTCTCGTCGCTATAATATCTGACCGCACAATCATGAAGAGATCTAATCCTTTCAGCACCTCTCAGACAAAGGGAAGTATGTTCCCATTCAATAGCCGCGCAGAATGCGGTCTAGGGACTTGCCCAAAGTCGCACTAGAAATCTGTGGCTGACTCAGGAACTGAACCCAGGTTTCTTGAGTTGTAGTCGAGTGGTCTGTTCACTAGACCATCCTTTCACTTGGGTATGAGGTTCTTCCTCATTTCCTGTCCCAAATCATATTATTTTTTTATGGTACATTTGACAGCACATTTGAGTCAATGTAATAGTCACTTAAAGGCTAGCTTTTTAAAGGTAGTGGAGATGGGCACCTAAATACCTTTTACAATGTGAGCCTTAGTCTGTGATCCCGCAAATACTTACACATGTGAGTAGTTGCTTTAAAGCATGAATATAAAGTTCAGTATGTGTTTGCCGGATCAGGGCCTCACGTCATCTTTCCCTAGGCTTGTGTGATTTCTTCCTATGGCAACAGGAGAAAGAAATAATAAAAAACAAACAAACCCTGGGTAGAATCCCGGAGAAATGAGCAGGAGGCTTAGGCACATGTGTAGGACCTGAAACTGCTTTTAACTCTGTAGTTGATAAAGCTTCAAGGTGGCAGGGTAATTTTTAATTGCATGGCTGTTTTCCAACCTTATTGGTTGATCCCGGTAGATAATTAGGTGATTGGCAAGAGGATAAGCAAATCTTGGGCCTGGATGTTAATTCTGACTGTTCCAACAGATGAACTGGCCCTGGAAATCTCTGGTGCCCCATCCTGTAGTTGGTGTTTGACTACTGTTAGAAAAGGGCTTCTGCAAATTCATCTCACTAGGTACACAAGAGGGTTGGAGAGCGGAGTGGAATGTGCTTGTTCAGCTGTACCTTTGCAGGCAAGTTGTTCTGCTCCCTGACTTTTCCAAACAACTGTGACTGGTTTATTTCAGGGTCTGGATCACACGATGGGGATTCTGACGGAGAGGATGATGAGTGGCCCACGCTGGAGAAGGCTGCTGCATCCATGGGAAAGGGGGAATACTGTGAGGAGGTGACGGTGGACCCTGAGGATGAGAGGGCCATTGAAATGTTCATGAACAAGAATCCACCGCTAAGGTAGGAAACAAACCCCTGAGTGATGGGATGTAAGTGTTTCCCTGCAGCCATGCAGCATTTAAATTGTGTGAAGGTTCAGAACAGCACTTGGAAGAGGTTAACTGACCTCTGGAAAGTGGGTTTGGTTAAAGCTCTCTCACTCTTCTGTAGCTGGGGAGACTGAAGCATAGAGGAGAATTGTCTTGCTCAAGCTGAGGCAGAACTAGGAATAGAACCCAGGAGTCCTGACACCCTGTACTCCAAGCAGTAGGTAATGCTTTGTTTCTTCTAAAACGACACATACATCGGGCCATACCTAGTAACGCCTATTACTGTAGCCCCAAGAGGCTCAGCTGAGATCAGGGTTCCCTTTGTCCTTGGCTCTGTACCCACGTTCAGTAAGACAGTCTCTACCCCAAGGAGATAAACACCCTACAGAGACAAGACAGATCAAGGATGAGAGCGGAAACAGAGGCACTAAAAAGGGGAAATGTCACCCAGAAGGCCACTGATCAGCAAGGTCAGCGCTCTTCAACCTTTCGGTGCTGTGGCCCCCTATCGCGCTCTCCTCTCTGCTCGTGGTCCCCCGGAATATGTCCGCCAAAATGCTGCTGAATAGAAAGCTTCCGCTTCCTTTCGGCGGCATTACGGTGGGCCAAAAATAGACCGCGACTTTGGTGGTCTCCCGGGAAGGATCGGCAGCGGCACTGGGGTCTCGCGCACCCCCGGGGGTGGTCTCACGCACCCCTAGGGGTGCGCGCATCCCAGTTTGAAGACCACTGCCCTAGGCCCTGCTGCCTGGTTTGCCAAGGAACAGGCTGATGCTCTTCTAGGCCAGATATCAGCTCTACATAGTTTCCTCCCCCTGTGTCTGCCAGGCTCACACTCGCCGATATCATCATGGAGAAGATCACAGAGAAGCAGACAGAGGTGGAGACAATGATGTCGGAAATATCGGGCCACCCCATGCCTCAGCTGGACCCCCGCGTACTCGAGGTCTACAAGGGTGTCCGAGAGGTAAGAGCAATGACATTTGTATAGCAGCCTCCTCCTTCAAAACGCTGTACCTTGGTGAGGAGCTAGGTCAAAATGAACCCAGCTGCTCCAGCAGCCAGTATTCGTAATCATTGTGGCATGTATCTTTATCCTCATGGCTTGTGCTGAACGGCTGACATGCAGCCATCCCCGGTGCGGAACATGACAGCTGTCACTGTACAGCCATGCTGGTAGCACTTAGGGTAATTAAAGAGATTGCAAACTGCAGGGTCTGAGGTTTCCATCCTTTCTCTCGTTATATCTGCAACAAGCAAAAAAACCTGGGGCTGTTAATTATACTCCGATGTTGAGAGACTTTTATCACTCAGTTGGCAGTGAGTGAGTGCATTCAAGAGCTGACTTCAAAATTCTCTTAGGTCCAGGAGCCCCGAGAAGCACGTGAGCCTGTGAACAGAGAGGAATTTCAGTATGATTAGCTAGTGTTCCCGAGGCATAGACTCCTTCTGTGCAGGCTTCCAAATGATGTAGCTACTGTTTGCACTGCATCTTTCAGTCAAGGATCTCGAGTGCTTTACAAATAACTTTGCCTCCCAACCACCAGAGTTTTGGGGAAGTCGTGTTGCTGTTTCTATCCTATGGATGGAAAAAATGGATCTAATGACTTTGTCAAGTCACTGTAACGGTGGCTTGCCCCTTAAGGACTGGAGGCCTGGCCCCAGTCAAGCCTGACAACTGAAAGATCTGCTCCAGACCCGTCCATGTTAGCAGCTTTGATGGGGCCTGAGGGAGGACAGCTGGTTTCCCTATAAAGGGCAGCAGGAGGCTGCAGAGAAGGGGGGAAATGAGAGAGGCACCTGCAGAGAAGACCCTGGCACCAGGGGAGTTGAGAAGTGAGAACTAGAAGGCTGAACTCTAGCCAGGTAAACCTGGAGGTGACTGTTGAATTAGAACCTAGCACCAGGAAGGAGGGATTGGGACTTCCTATCTAAGGGAAAGAGACACTGATTGGCATTGGGGCCTAGAGGTCAAATTCCTGCTTGACGAGAGAGAGAGGCTTTGAATTAGGACCCAGCTCTAGGAAAAATGGCTGGGTATTTCCTCCCTAAGAGGGGAGAGACACTGACTTAGGGACTGGGATAAATTGGACTATGGGAGGCAAATGTTTCAGTTCGCTTTGGACTGAGTGAGGTATTAAGGGACCTTGAAGAGGGGAACAGAGGCAGGGTGTTGCAGAGTGACTTCTGGCCAGGAGGAGGAGGTGCTCAGGAGGCAACGGACCCTGTTAGTCACACATTGAGTTAGTGATGGTACTCAGTAGTCCTCGCTCTCAGGCCCCTGTTCTGACTACTAAGCCACATTCCACATACTTCGTTTTAAAGGTGCTGTCCAAATACAGGAGTGGCAAACTCCCCAAAGCATTTAAAATCATCCCAGCACTGTCAAATTGGGAGCAGATCCTTTACATCACAGAGCCAGAAACCTGGACTGCAGCTGCCATGTATCAAGCAACCAGGTATGATATAATCACTGTGGTTTTACTGATTATTGGTTTTAGTGTGGGCTTTCCATGGACTCCCGCCATGTCACTGAAATCCTAACCAACCTCTGGCTCTCAGCTTAGCCGAAAGACAGAGGAAGCAATCCGCTTGCCACCTCAGGAAACCTATACTAGTGCTGTGGATCCGACATTTTATGGACGCTAGAAGGAGAGGAGATTGACTCCATCCTGATCCAGTGCACGGTTGTTCCTTTCAGTGTGTTCTTCATAGCTGTAACCGCTCCTAAGTTACCTGCCCTTTAACATGGTGCTCGTCCTGCCTGCAATCAGAATGAGAACTTCAGCCTGGGACACTGAGCTGGCAGCGGGTCCGATTTCGATATTACAGGTTCGGATCCCAAACGATAAAATGTTGCCTGACACTGGTTGTTTTACCCTGGGCTGTAACATGGACTAGGTGTACAATCAGGCAAGGGAGTACAGGACCGTAGTCTAATCTAGTAGCCGGAGTACCAGTCTTTAAAAAGAAGCTGTTTAGTCACTTCATTTGTTCCCTGGGACACTGATACTAAGCCCAGCAGGTAATGCAGAGGGTTATACATGTCTAAGCACTTCTTACCCCAGCTCTCCAAGCCCCTTAGCTGAGCCTCAGGGCCTTCTCCCTCTTTGGAGGGTGGGGTGTATTGTTCCTGCTTTATAAATGAGGCACAGAGGATCAGTTCACCATGCAAGTCAGTGGCAGAACCCAGGAGTCCTGACTCCTCCTCCTCTGTTAGGCCACCCCAGCCCAGCCTGGATTTCAGCTGAACACGTGCATGCAGTGAAACGCTTGTTGGGCTTCTCCTACAGAAGCTTCAAACATTGGGTAACACAACCACCGCCAGCAAGCTAGGATGTGCGTGGTGGGAAAGGGAGATCCTCAGATGGGAGTATTAGACTCTGCTTCCTGCTTGACGTCATTGGTGCCGCTGGGATGGGGGCTGAGACTTTAGTTCAGTTTCCCGCTCCCTCATTCCTGCCAGGATCTTTTCCTCCAACCTGAAGGAGCGGATGGCACAGCGCTTCTATAACTTGGTGCTGCTTCCGCGAGTGAGGGATGACATCGCCGAATACAAGCGCCTCAATTTCCACCTCTACATGGCTTTGAAGAAGGCTTTGTTCAAGCCAGGAGCCTGGTTCAAAGGTGAAAAGAAACCAGGTTGCAGTGAGAGGAGGGTGGGTCTGGCTTGCAGTGCAGTGACCTCATGGGGAAGGCGCAGGCTGGGTAGTGTAAGCGTTCCTTGTGTCACAGCTGTGTTAGGAATTGTTTTCTGGGAGGAGGTTGGTGGAGGACTCAGTTACCTCTTTGCTCTCTTTGGCCATCCAGCAGCGGCACCTTTAACCTTTTGTTTTGCACAGTGAACTTTTCATGTACACCACAACCCCTAAAGGTTCTCCAGAGTTCAGCAGCAGGGAGAGGGGGAATGCTGAAACCTGCTTGGTTCAGTTTAAGACCAGAAGCCTGTTGAATCAGCAGTGGCTAGATCAGAATATTCAGTTCACTAAACCTCTATTGGCACCATAGCTGTGTAGGTGTTGCCACCTTTGGTACCTGTCAGAGATGGGCAAGATCCATTCATGGCAGGGTGTTGAGCTTCTGTCCATTTGTACTGTCCATTGATGAGGTTGGCAGGGACAGAGAGAGAGTGTAGCCTGTCCCGTGCCTCCCGTAACATTCTGCGCTCGGGTCAGAAATGGGTTTCCAGGGATGCGGCCTCGATGCCCCTCTGGGGAGTTCATTCTCTCAGGCTGGACGTGCACAGAGATTGTAGTGCACAGGGCAAGGGTCAGCTAGGGTAGGCTTCAGGCTCTGAGCCCTGCAGGTCCAGCTGTCTTGTGTTAAGAGCACTGTTGTCCCACCCTCTTCTCCCTCCCTTCCAGGGATTCTGATCCCCCTGTGTGAGTCGGGGACCTGCACGCTGCGGGAAGCCATCATCATCGGGAGCATTCTTGCTAAGTGCTCCATCCCAGTCCTTCACTCCAGGTAAGTTGGGGAAGGCTGGGGACTCCAGGGGGAGGATTCGGAGGCAATATTTCTCCCCATTTGCAACATCATGGCTCTGCCAGAAAACCTCTCTAGCATTTCATGGAGCTAGGAAAGATCTATGAGGTCCCAAGGCGGGTTCGTTCAGTGCATCTGTCCAGTCCCAAGCAACGGGCTTTTGTCACTTCCCTGGGCAGACTTCCCCATTCTAATGCCTCTCCCCCTTGGCAAGCTTCCGGGTCCAGAGGCACCCATTCAGCCACAGCTCCATGTTGCTGGTAGCTGGGAGTTTCCTAGCTCAGCAGCACACTGGTAGTGCGGAGGCCGCGTCCCTGCTGGGTTATCTCACCTGTTCCAGTGGCAGTGGAGTGGGGTTTGTCCCCATGCAGGGCCAGATGCCAGAGAGTGGTCTTGGGGTGGGGACTTGATGCCCCTCCCACTCCGTGGGAATGGATGTACGCTTGCAGGGACGGGTGGGAGGAGGGTGGCGGATGGGCCATGGTCATGCCAGCCTTCAATCCCTGGCCCTAGAATAGAGGTGGTAGGAGAGTTTAAAGGCTGCCAGGGGAAAGAGCGATGGTCACAGACTCCAGAAACCACCGTGCTCTGAACTGGGAGAAGGGGAGGCCTTGGCAAAGCCTGTCCTTGAAGGTGCTCCAGGGGCGAGTGCTTGTTCGGGTGGGAAGGTGCCCAGCCCCTGTTGCGGGGGCAGCCCTGCGCTGTGTTTGGAGCGTGACCGACAAGCACCTTCCCCAAGTCCCCCCCACATCCAGCGCATGCTTCGTCCTTGCTCTCCCCCCGCAGTGCCGCCATGCTGAAGCTCGCTGAGATGGAGTACAGCGGCGCCAACAGCATCTTCCTGCGCCTGCTCATCGACAAGAAATACGCCCTGCCCTTCCGCGTGGTGGACGCCCTGGTCTTCCACTTCCTGGCCTTCCAGGCAGACCGGCGCACCTTGCCCGTGCTGTGGCACCAGTGCCTCCTGACCTTCGCCCAGCGCTACAAGGAGGACCTCTCCTCGGAGCAGAAGGAGTCCCTGCTGGAGCTGCTCAAATTCCACTGCCACCCGCAGATCTCGGCAGAGATCAGGAGGGAGCTGGTGAACTCCAACTCCCGGGACGTGGAAGGGCTGCAGCCGGTGGCGATGGAGTGAGGCTGGGGGGAGAAGTGGGGACTTCAGGGAGCCAGGGACTCTTCCTGTCAGGGAGAAGCTGCAGCCCACAATTTTCCTTCTTGCTCATGGCTTGCTGGGGACACTGTCCTATGGCTGCCTCCTTTACTGGACGAGGGACTCAGCTGGCGAGCTAGATCTTCGGCTGGAACAAGTGAGCGTGTGTCCGTCACTGAGATCCCCCTAGACTCCTTCCCCGTAGCCCAGGGGCTGGAAGCAGGCGGTGCTCTTCACCTGACCTTCCCTGGTGTTAAACTCTGCAGTGGTGGAAGCTGCCTGCCTGCCTCAGATCAGAAGTTGTACTTACTGGTCTGACACCACCAGGTGTCTCTGGGAGGGTGAAAGGGCTCTGGGCTGCTCCTGTGTCTGAGAATAAAACCTTTCCCCGTGGGGGATGTTCAGAGCATGCTCTAGTGTCTGGTGGACTTGGAAGGCTTCAGTTGCAGCCGCTTTAACGGGACAGTCAGGTGGCAGCCAGCTCCTTCCTCCTTCTGGATGAAGTGGTACATTCAGCGCTGGTCACTGTGGGCACGTGCAATCTCCTCCGGTCCCTGCTCCGTCAGCACCGCTGTCCCCTCGATGCGCGCTGAAGAACTCTTCCCTTCCTCTCGGTGCACTGACACTGCCTTCTGCAACTTGTCCCTTGTTTCACTGAGGATAAATTTGAAAGGCGGCCCCGGGTTCCCCTGTACAGCTCTCCCGCATACAACTTGGTTGCTGGCAGGTGATGCCCTGGGGAAGGATTGGCGTCTGGATTGGCAGCTGTGGCTGTTTCTGTTTGGTGAGCAGAATCTGTCATTCCCCTGCCTGAGGCGCAGTCGGCACCATGCTGCTTCTGCAGGCACAGCCAGGCTGGGAAGAGTAATGCATTCGATGGGGGTTTAGCGCCAGGGGAGACGGATGGAGTAGCAGGTTTGTTTGCAGAGAGCTGGCTCCCTCAGGACAGCCACTTGCTAGCACGGAGATTACTGAATGATTTGCAGAGCTCCCATCAATCCGCTCCGTAGCGTTTAGCAGGAGCGGTCACAGGGGAAGGCAGCTACTCTGTAATTACCCAGCTTCACATTGCAAGGAGCTCTCTTGCAGTAAATGATTGATAGCCACCTGCAAGCCAGGAGGGGCGGGGGACAGAAAGGGAAGCCAAAAACAAGACTGGGTGTTGGTAGCAGGTCTGCACGTGGGTGAGGAGGCAGCTGGGAAGAAGCCACAGACAGGAGGTGATAGAAGCGGTACCCAGGAGTCCTGGCTCTAGTTGCGACCTTGGGAATGTCACTTGGCCTCACAGGGTGTAAAGAAGGGGGAGCGATTAGTTTCACCATGTCCTTGGATCATATCCTATTTAAGCACTTACCATGCCTTGGCCGTGTCCCTTTGGGTAGATGCGCTGATATAGGAGAGCCCAGAAAGCCTGTTTGAACTTTTCCTCTCTCCACCTGGAAGTTATTTCCCTCCCTGTCACTCATGCAAGGACAGACCGTGGGGCTCACCTGTTAAAATGATACATGCTGCTTGCTCCAAGGCTAAAGAAGAGGCCCATAACTGATCTGACCCCCAATTCTCATTGCTTTCAATAGGCTCCAGAGCCCCTGTTACTCCTTTAGAGGAGGGACCTATTCTCTTTTACTGCAGTCAGCTCCTTCCAGCTCAGCATTTACTGAGGCTGCTGGAGGCAGCTGAGAGAGGAGGTGGAAGGAGACAGGAAGTTTGGGGTTGGCAACTGCCTTTGTCCAGGGTCTCCATGGCACCTGGCACATTGAGGCCCTTGCCTGACCCGCAGTGGGGGCCTCTGGGTGGTACTGCACTAGAAATAATTAACAGCAGCTGAATTCGCTCTTAGGTTTGAGCAAAGGAAGGGACCTGGTTATTTGAAGAGGTGGTCAGAGGCTCTCTCCTCGGGCCTGCCCCCTACTCAGTTGATCCAGAAGATCAGCCAGGGTGAGAGTGGCACCTACGCAGGTGTGAGTCCGGCAGCCCTTTTGCCATCCACCCGTTCTGCTGAAGGCAGACACAACCTGGAGCTTTAAGGGTGGTGGAGCCGTTGTCCTCAGGCTGCTCAGCCGACCTCCTTGGAGGCTGCAGGTCCAGGGTCCAGTCCCTGTGCACCAAGCTGAGGCCTTAGTCCTTCCAGGGCAATGGCCTGTATGGCAATTGTACCCCCAGCAACACAGGAGACTTAGAGTTTGTGCCCTAGCCTGCTAAGCCATCTCCTTGTCTAGGTATCTCTCTGCTCATAGCTGCTCACAGGCTTTCACACCACACTGAGCTAAAGGAAGTTGGGGTTGATCTATGTCAGTCCCCCAGGAGGTGGCAGAACACGGCAGGCAGAGCGGCTGTCAGAATGGGCCCTAGGTAACCTCTGGTCTGGACAGGGCAAAGGGCAGGTCCTTCCCTGGGGGCGAGGAGAGATCCTTCTGCGGCTCCTGACTGCAAGCGGACAGGATGCAAAATCAGCAGGACGCCTGGGTTTGATTACTAACTCCCACTCACTCTGCGAGCACACTGAGTCTCACTTGTGACCGGCAGGGATAAGATCTACCCTGTAGGAAGCAGGCAGACATAAATGTGCTTTAAGCTCCAGGCTACAGCCAGCGGTGTTGGGGGAGTCAACAGCTGTGCTGCCAGCCATGGCTTGGCCTGGTGGAATCACCTGTTATAAGGACCCCCTCCCAGGAACAGGGATTCTGTGCTTACTCAGCAGGCTGCTGGCTCCTCTTGTGTGCCAGGGGCTGGTGTAAAAAGGAGGGAAAGGCCCCCCTCGCAGGGCAGACACCAGGCTGCCCAGGCCATGACCTTAGGGGAAGAGCGAGGTGGTTCAGACATGTTTAATACCCGAAAGGGGTGTTAAAAAAAAAAAAGTTTCTCTTGCTGCTGGAGGATGTGCTGCCGGTTTGGCTGTTACCAGGCAGAATGGCAGGGAGGAAGCAAGGTGCTAAGCCACCTTTCGCATCAGCCCCACATGATCCTCTGCTCAGGCAGCTAGAGCCCAAACCCCTCCTGCTGTCGCCACACATCCCCGCGTGCTCTGTGGAAAGTACACGCAACAGCCGCAGGTAGAGCTGAGGAGGAGAGGGTGAGAAAGCAACGTGGTGGCTTTGAAGAGGGGGGGGAAATCCCCAAATGCAAAGAGCTGAGAAAGGGGGAAACCTCTGCTTGTCAGCTTGTGGTCCCCATTGCTAAACAGTCACTCCAGGGAGCAGCCAAGTGCCTGGCGGGGCCTTCATGGCAGTGCACCACTCCAACTCCCAGTGCTCCTACTCTGCATCCCCATTCTCTGGCGTGCTGTGTAGTCCTTCCCTGCCACTCCAACCACCCATCCTGTCCAGCACACTCTAGTGCATGCTTATATGCCATCACTTCACAGTCACCCTGATTAATTCAAGTGGCACATGCTTTTCAGAGCCGCTAGTTAGCTCACCTTCCTCTGCTCACCCAAGCCTCAGGCATTCGTGTTCTGCTTGGCTTTCTAACCCAACGACTTCCACCCTGTACCCAGATTTCATGTGGCCATCACTCCACTTAAAACTGGGACTCTCCTAGCTTTACTTCTTTCTTTGGAGCTGCTCAATCATGCTAGCTTAGCAGGATGATCGTACTCTTGCAAAATGCTCCCTGCTAGAATTTCTCTCTACCAGTGATTGTCAGCGTCTTCCATTCCCGTGCATCTGGGTTTTCCCCCCCTAACATTTGGCAACGGGAAAGGCAGGGTGGTCATGACCCCCAGCCACCTTGTTTCCAAGCCTCGAAGACCACTCTAAGCTCTGAAAAGCGACTCTGCTGTCATGGGGTTTCATGTTTGTCCCAATCAAGAATTCACTATTTATATGTAAAAAGCTCCTTTCCCTCCCTCCAATAAAACATGCAACCTGCAAACTCAGCCTGGGAGCTGAGAGTCAAGCTGGGTTTCCTTCGTATGCGTTGCCACCAGTCAGAGGTTCTGCACACCACTTCCAGCCTTCAGGCATGGATACTCTCCTTATCTATCACTTAAGGTCTTGGTGACATCTGTGGAACCCTTTGTACATGCATGAGGGATTGGCCCTGTCACTGAAAGGTAGCAGAATATTCTGCCTGTGAGACACAGGTACACAGACTCCAGCTCACTCTCTGGGGGTATGGTGGTATTCACAGCAATAAACGTTTCTAACACCTGCAGCTCACCTCTGCACTACAGAAGGAGCATAACTGTGGAGGATGAAAGTGCCATTTTGGAATCACATTGAAATTAGGTAATTTGCGTGGAGCCCATTCACCTGGAGCTGCCCTGTTTCCTACACTCCCTGATTTTTATCTCCTTTCTTTAAAAAGTCATAACAAATCGATAAGATGAAGAGAGACACCAGACTCCCTTTAGGGAATGCTAAGTTGTATCTGCTGTACTGAAAACCGTTTGGCAAAGATACTCCAGCGAGTCGGTAGGTGGTTATAAATTCACTGTCTTCTACAGTGTGTCCCTGCCCAGGCCTTGTCCTAACCCAGGCATCCTCCCCTCCCCCCGCCCCAAAAAAGCTTTAAACTATATATTTCGACCTTGAGTGCTGTCCCGCTTTCAAGCTGGAGCAGTCTTCATCCAACCCCCTCCACGCCGTTACAGCAGAAGAGGTTCACATAGCCTTTGACAGGTACATCAGCAAAGCAAGTAACGTACAGTACAAAATTTGCCGCAGGTTGTAGAGGGGTGGAAGCCTGCATGTTATTAAGGACCCCGGTTACTGGCGTGCCAAAGTCCTGGGTTCTCCCATGTACTCCCACTAGGGCCTGTTGCTGGGGTTCTGATCATGGGGTAGGGGAGTGTCCCTAATAGACCCTTCTGGTTTAGTTGAGCCACTTCTCAAGTGAAATTAAGGCTGGTGGTTGTTTTTTTTTCACCTTGCCACCATCCAAGTTGCTACTGTCCAGCCCCCCCGAAATCTTCCCTGAAACCCAGCTTCCCTCTCACCTGCATTAGAGTCTCAGCTTCAAGATCTTTCCCCAGTTTCCACTCCATCCTCCAGCTTTTCTGTTAATCCAATGTAAGCTTATCACTTCACCATCCTCTTTGCTCCTCCCCACCTCTTTATACCTTTTCCCATGTGAGCCCTACTGACACGTCACACCCCTCCTTCAAACTCACTTCCTCCCCAGTGTCCTTCAGGAACAACACACTTCCCATGGCAAATTAGCCCACAGCTGAGGAAGCAGTCAAACTCTAGATCCCTCAGCTGTGAGCCATGTCAGTCTGAACAAGGTCACCTGCATTTGATTGGGTTGTAAATTCAAAACTAGGGATTAGAAAGGAAGAGACAGCTATTGGTTTTGTTGTTGTTAGGATAGTACGAACCTGGCTAGAGAGGTTTCTTTGTATACAGGGCCTTGCCCTCCTCAGGCTCTCAAAAAAGAGACAATCTAACTCAGAGGAAACTTTAGATGCTTTAACTTTTTTTTGGAAGTCTTTTATTGCATCATCATATGCTCTCCTGGTTTTCCCAGCAGTGGCATTTCTGCCTCGGGATAGTTAAAACAATTTAATTTTTAAATTAACTCATTAATATATATATATATATTTCCTTTTATACAAACAGCCCCAAACATCATGTCATTTCTATCCCTTTCTAACTTGAACAGCTAGCAGAAGTCAGTGGCAGACAGCTTTCCTTTTTGGCAAATCAGGCTAAGCACGATGGGAGGACAGGATGGAAGGAAAAAGCAGCCTGACAAACAAGGCTGTTTCTGATGGCAACGTAAGAGGGAGGTTTTCCCTCTCTCCTCCCTGGAGGGCGACATAGTCAGAGTCAGACACCATCCATGCCCAGAAATCAACGTAAGCAGCAGTGTTCTACCTCCCATCTTAGGGGACAAGAGTCCAGCTGGCTTCTGCCCTTTAATAAAATAGGAATCTGTAAAAGTCTCTCATCAAAGCAGCATTTTTTAAAAACTTTTTAAAAACTAAAACAGGAACAACAACAAAACTCTTTTCTCTGTCCATAAGTGCCTGGAAGTATTAATGGCCTATTGTGTGTGTGTATATATATATATATCATCTATAAAAACACTATATTTGCCCCCTCTCTTGCCCTCACCCTCCTGCTTTTTATTTTTCCAGTTGGATTTGAGACCTTCTGGAGGAGTTCATAGAAATTTAGGACTATAGCAGCACATTCAGTATATATTGAAAAATAAGAGTGGTATCTGAACTAACAAACTCATCTCCACGTGACAGCCCTGGTGGCACCGCAGATTGATGGAGGTATGTGGAAGGATGCTAAAGGCACTGTTTCGGGGGGAAGGGAGAAGTAGTACCCAGTTTCCCACCAAGAAGTTGCAAATCTTCTTCCATTGCTTCATCCCTTGTCTGAACAGTTAGTTAATGCCTCTTGGAGAATAGCAGAAAGCAAAGGCGATTTAAGGTGGTTCAGGTGCAATGAGTACAATTCCAACCCTACACCCCGTGAGCCTCACACTAAAGGACTTCTCCTTTCCAGGGCTTTTACCTTTAGGTGCCAGCTCTTGAGACTTATCCCCAAAACAGGGAGCGCTTGCACAAAGCAAGCACAAAAAAACAAAAAGCCAGACCTTTGTTCTCCCAGTTAACAATGACAGAAGCAACCCTGCTATTCCTTCCCAGTAGGAGAGACCCAATCAGCCTGGTGTTGAGCAGTGAGGAGATGGATTCACCCGCTCCTCTTATTTTCCTCCATGTGGCTCCCCACGAACCCATCTTCTCGGCCCCCATCCAAGCCACCATTTTGCTCTAGAGACTGAGGGCTGCTCCACTGCAGGAGGCATTGGTGAATGTTTCTTCATCACGGTAGCCAAGATAATAAAAGAGCTAGACCTTAACTTGCGTAAAGAGCGCACGCAGAAGGGCTGACTGTGGTTGAGACCAAGGTTCCCTAGGAGACAGCAAACAGCAACAGTGCACCAACTATTTCAGACAAACAAACTGAAAAACTCTTTAAAACTGAAGTTAGGCTCTTTCACTCCCTCCCCTGGTGTATTTTAACCCCCACCCACCACAAAAAGTTCCCCCGGCCCCAGTCTGGTGAGGCAGGTTAACAATATGGACAGCAAACTACTGCCAGATGCCAACCCATATAGACCTGCTTGAGCCTTCCCTGGAGAGGTCATCACTACCTATCCTCCCACCACCCCTCTGATGTTACTGGGCTGATGGGTGGACAGCTGATGGGTCCTTGCCACCTCTCAGGTAAGTGGAGTGAGTCCCTGGTGTGTTTCAGACAGATGGAATTAATGGGCAGTAGGTTCCACAAGGTTTCTCCCTCTCCAGCGTGAGGTCCCGTTCTCATGGGGCTGGGTGACTACAGGGAAGGGGGGGTTCATCGCAGGTTGACGTCTGTGACGTCTGTAGGTGTGCTGGTTATGCTGACGTCCTGGTTGGCCGGGTAGTCAGGAGTCTTGGTGGAGCTGTATTCCTGCTGGGGTTGGGAAGCCTGTTTCAGGCTCTCAGCTAAGGCTGCCTCAATCTGCTCCTGACAAGCTTTCAGGCAGTCCTGCAAGAGAGGAAAGAAACAAGACCAGAGGCTTAAATTCCACTCTGCCTCACGGAAATCAGAGAGCCCTGCTGATGGATCTAAATATGTGTGAGGCTACATTTCAGGCTGGAGCATCTAAATGGATGGACGGGGCTTAGTCCTAGACAGAGCGTCTCCAACTTCTTTTTATTGGAGTTTATTCTTTAAGCCCCTTCTAAGAAAATGCTCTGCAATGACTCCACCACTTCTCCACACTCTGCTGGGAGGGGTGCAGGTTGTTCTGGAGCATCAGGAGAGGTTGGAAAGGTAATTTCCCTAGACATGACCCCTTCAGCTCCACAGTGTCATGGCTTTTCCTACTTCGGTTTCCTCGCTCAATGGAAGTAAACAGCTTCTGCACTGCTATTTACCTGTATTAATAACACGGCACAAACCTGTGTCAGGCTGCACACAAAATGCACAGAGACGTTTTCAATATTTCAAGAGAAGCTTGTTTCTTTAGTCGCCTGGACCTCCCAACAATTGCACACATACTTGCTCTCTGTCCCATTTCTTCTCCTTCAGAGCTCTCAGTCTCTGATAGAGCTGCCCAAGTTCTTGAAGGGTCCCAAATCACCGTGGCACCTTCTGTGGAGTTCAGTTAAACCCACAGTTCTTGGTCCTTCATTTCCCAGAGGACCAAACTGTGCTGTGTGTGGGGAAATTAGTAATTTGAGGAACATTTGGGAACAGTTTTCAGCTTAACTCCATGCCTTCTGTGAAAGCTAGACTCAGACTTCTCACACTCCAGGCAGCTATCCCAATCCAAGGGTCTCCTGCAAAGCGATCAGTTTTTGCAGAGGACATTGACACTGTTATGATGCAGGCACATCTACATGATGAAGTGTGCTCCTCCCGAGGCTCCCTGCTTGCTCCTCCCTAGGCTCTTACACTTTCTGGACCATCAGAGAGCTTCACCTGATTTTTCCTAGATTCTTCATACCCTGGGAGCCCACTACTGCATCTCTTGGCAACATTGTCCAGGATCCTGGCTCCAGTGCAGTGCTTGGTGCAAGGGAAATGCCCAGCCTCAGGGAAACATTGCAGCAAGAATGATTTTAATTAGCAGAGCACGGCAAGTATCGAAGACAATCCCTCTAGAGCCTCTGCAGGGTGAGGAAACTCCTCCAGTTTGACACTCGATTGCAGTGACTCACCAGAGTGCTGCACAAGATACAGCAGAGCCTGGGGCCTCCTGCATCTGTAAAGGGCAGAGGTTGCTCTCTGCCCTCAGTTTCTGACGAGGGATAGTGGCATTTTGCACAGACGAGGGCTGGGGTTCTGGCCAGAGCCCGGCTGGACTCTGGGCTGCCTCTGTTCATGGGATTGTGTCACACATAGAATCTCTTACTAGGAATCCACAACTGGTTCTTAGAAACTGACAGAGGATGTGGCAAGCAAAAATAGCAACACCCACCTCCCCTTCCCCAAGTCATTTCCAGTAAGCGTAGCCTCTAGCCTTCTACCCGCAGCAACGAGGCGAAAAGAGCTGTACACCGGGCCCCAGTAACAGCCATTCGAAACCCTCTCTTGACTAGTCCCCTGCTGTGTTATACCCAGGACAGGAGAAGGGGAGGAGACAGCCGGCAGGCCACATCTATAGGCTGAGGAGGCGGGGGATAGGCAAGGGAGACCCTGGTTCGAGTTCAGCCCAGGTTGGCAGTAACCAGAAGCTGCCACTGTTGGATGGCCTCTCTGAATTCAGCGGCTAGGTCTATTAGGAACCGAGACAGAGGTCTGCGTCTCATAAAAGCCACCACTGCAGCCAGCCTCTTTGCGAGTTATTTCGGCAGAGATGCGACAGACTGGCTAGGCATCGAGAGGGAGCTCTCCTCTGGCTCTCTGGGGGGGCCTTGCTCCCCGGCTGAGTACATCGTGGGAAGCTTGCCCTGTCCCTGGCCCCTGCAACACCTGTTCTGTAAAGGAGCCCAGAATGTAGGGCTGTCACCTTCCACCAGATGCCTATTTAAAAAATGAGGTCTGGTCCCATGCCTTACAGGAAAAGGGAGGGAGACTCTGCCCACAGGGAGACGGGCAGGTTAATGCTTCGCAGTCACAAGCAGAGAGCAAACACTTGCTAAGTAGTAAATGGGCCGCACTTAACTCCTCAGTGGTCACATGCTTAAGATAAAATCTTAATACAACCAGGATTAATGAACCTATTGGATGCTTGAGGCCTCGAGTCCTTACGGCCCAGATGCCCCTGGCAGGAATTTATCAGCCTGGTAGCAGAGGCAGAAAAGAACAATGCAGCACAGGTAAGTCACTGCATGTCCTTAATGGCCCTGCAGCTACGCCAGCATTCATGAATTAAGCCTCAAGGCCCAGAGAAGAAGGGTCTCCTCCTCCTCTGTTTAAGTAGTGGAGAAACTGAGTCGTGGGAAAGGGAAGAGACCTGTCCAAGGTCATGGATTGAATCTAGTGGAAGCAGCCCAAAGAAAGGTTACTCCAGTTAGCGAGGACATGGCTGTCTCTTGTTGTACACTTAGATAGTGAGCTCCTTGGGACAGGGACCGTCGTTTTGCTCTGTGTCTGTACAGCACCTAGCACAGTGGGGTCTTAGTCGAGGAAGGGGGCTCCTAGGTGCTACAGTAACACAAAGAATAAACAACAGCTGAAGCTCAGGAGATCAGTCCTGAAGATAGGACTGGCATGGAGAAGTCGGAATGAAGCCAAAGAAAACTGGGGGGGTTAGGAGAAAAAGCTGTGTTGAGCACACACACCAATGGGATTACAGAAGGGGAGGCAGCCTAGTAACAGCTTTGGGCCGCGGCGACTCCAATGCCCTCTAATCTTTCCTTTGTTTTCCCCCTCGCAGGCCTTTGAAATCTTCCCTGCTTCCCACCTGTTCTCCTCTGCGGGCTTCAATTAACTCTGCTCACAGGGCAGCATTCAGCCTCTGCCCCATTCACTGCAGCAGCTTGAGAGCAGCTGGCTGCAAGCAATTCAAAGTTACTTTTTAAAGGCTCAAACAATAACCACTGAGCAAATAAAGTGAGCCCCCCCAAAGCCCCGTTTGACAATGCTAGGCTGTGATTATCCCTCTCCCAGCTCCACTACAGCCCCAAACCTCCCAATTCCCCAGAGCTGCTATTGGGGGAGTGTAATTAACTCCGCACCCAAGCATTCAGTGCCTGGACAGAAGCAGAGATCAAAAGGGTCTGTGGGAGAACAAGGGGCTCCTGAGGTCCAGTGCTCAGAGCAAGGGATGACTGAAGGCGGGGACCCTGAACCATCCTAGTTCAAGCCCCCCACCCGCTCCCCAAAGGCGCTGAGGGACCAGTTCCCCTCACTCCTGCCTTACGGCTCCATGCGCATCCGCCTTTGATCAAGCGTCCTGGAATGGCAAGCCGCTTCTGGCTCCCTTCCCGCCCACGCTTAGAGTGGCAGCAATCGGACACTGACCGAGGTTAGCAGCTGCAGAGCCTGTTTTCCCCCAGCACCGTCCACCCTATCCCGTTAACAGCTGTCTGCTCAGGTGAGCGGGTGTCTCCCTTTGTGTCCGCTCTTCAAAGGCTCCAGGCACGCCCCCACCATCACGCAGGACAAAAGGAGAAAGCGATCCCGGCCATCATAGGAGCGGGCAGTCAGAACAGACCTCCACATGCAGCAGCCATGCACCCCGCTGCACGCTCTGAGCTGGGGAAATACCTCGGGCTAGTGTAGTTATGTCCTGGAAAGAGGCAGGAGACGAGAGGGATCTTTAATGCTTCCTCCCAGGGCATCCCTGCCAGTGACTGCTGGCCAGTGAAGAGTCACAGCCCCTTGCGCCTCCCTAGCCATGGCAAGAGCCAGCACTATGTATTACTATTACTAATTATCTGTATTTGGTAGCATCAAGGTGCCCCAGCCACGGACCTGGCCCCCACTGTGCTAGGCGCTGTACAGACTCAGAACAAAAAGCCAATCTCTAACTAGCTTCAGCCACAGCTTTCCGAGTCAATACGGTTGACAGCAGCTGGGGATGGTGCTGATGAGATGGCAGCTATATACAGCAGTCTGCAGGAGGTCACACAGCCGTCCCTCCCAGCATTGTAATTGCGGCAGCAAGGAGAGAAGGAGCAGACCATGGGAGCGGGGAAACCAGATGCTGTAGTCCCGTGCTCAGGGACAGACTGGAGATTCCAAGAACAAAAACACTCAAAGGGTTACCACAGTCAGACATTTGGGTGGTATAATGTAATCAGCATCCCTTCCATGACTGCTCAGTCCAGGCCAGGACATAGGGAGACCTTGTGTGAGGACACGAGGCAGCGTAGACCAAGTGAGTCTGGGCGCTAGAGAGAACCACAGGGTCTGCCCGTGTCCAGCAGCCTCAGTAAAGAATCTCATCTCGTTCCATTACAGCCAAGCCCTGTCCCTGTTCTACTTTGAAGGTCACTTATTGGGAGGGGGGCAGCAACCCCTATATCTGAAGCTGGAGAATAAAGGACACCTAGACCCCAAACCTGACTATGAGAAAGAGAAATAGCCCTTCCCTGCAGAATGCCACTCGAGACTTCAGGCCTGGGAACTGACGCCCTGTAACACTTCTTGGCAGGAGCCTGCTTGAGTGGCTACTTCTCCGATTCCTGCCTGGCCATTCCTGACAACACAGGTTTCTCTCCCCAATGTACGTATGCAGTCTCTCCTCTGCCTTAAGCCCCATCCCATGCACATCTGATGGGAGGCTCGGAATAGGCACAAATGCCCTGGAACCCTCTAGATCTAGCTTAATGCAACTACCCAGCAGGGTGATGGTGACAGACCTTCCCTGGTATAATCTCACTGCCCCTGTGCTGCCTTCACTTAGATTCCTACTTTTTATCCCAAAACAGATTGCTGGTGGTCTCCCCATCCCAGAATAGCAACATCTAGTGGTCTGATCAACTTGGCAGTGCCTGGGCAGATATAATAAATACTATTTTGCATTATAAAGTGCCTTCCAGCTGATGATCCTGAGGCCCTTTACACAGGTAGGCGAGCATCATTCTGGTATCCATTTTAGAGATGAGGAAACTGAGGCAAAGAGAAGGGTGAGTCCAGTAACCGAATCCTCAGTCCCCTGATTCCCAGACCTCTGTGCCATGCTTCCCCCAAACCAGTACTTACCACCTCTGTGCCCGTAATGCTGGCCAGCAGCTCCGTGAGTGCCTCGCCGGAGAAAGAGTTAGCCGAGACAGACAGGCCGTGAATCGCTGCGCCAATGCTGCCTGTTGCAATCATGGACGGAGGGTACATAGCAAAGGTGTAATCTACAAACCCAAGCAGGGAATGGAGTAAGGAACGTTAGCAAGGATCCTTGTGAATGTGGCTGCGACTTGCAGCAACCTTGTAAAACTAACGAGTGTCTGCAGTCCAAGGCAGGAAGAGGCCTCGCTTAGAGTGGTGCAGCAGAGCAGACGTGGAAACAAGGAGTAAAACTAAGGGCTTGTCTACACAGGGAAGCTATTCCTCAGTAAGGTAAGGTATGAATTTAAAGCATTATAGGTATTCTGGAGAAAGTCTCTGCCCTAAGCAAAGGAACACACAGGCTGTCAGGGATGCACGGAGACCTCAGCCCGTGGAACAGTCTCTGCTAGGGAAGTGCTGGAAACCGCATTACTTTGGGGGTCAGATCTAGACTGGAGAGCCCCCAGCCAGGAGTGATGCTGAGCTCGCCTAGGAAGCCCCAACAAAACTTTGCCATCTCTACCTTTTGGAATCTGATATTAGAACTCTGACCTAGAGCCAAGGGGCCAGGTGGTGGGGGCACATTCGTGCCATTCTCGCCACTTGAGAGGCCCGGCAGGGTGGTAAGAGCAGACACTGACCACAGGCAAAATGGTAACTTTAGCGGACAGCCAAATGCACCATGCCAGGCTTTAGCCATTGTCATAATATCCTTATTGGGGCTTTGCCCTTCCATGGCGGCTTCCAGCCGAGGGTGCCAAGGCAATTTACAAACATTAGCGCACTCAGCCTCGCAGCCCCCATGTATTATCATCCCCAGTTTTTCAGACAGGGAGAGGAACTCACTGAGAGGTTCAGGGCCTTGATTTCCCCAGCAGATCTGGGTACTGAGTCTCTCTGGAATCAGATCCCAAGTGACTTGCCCAGCAAGTCAGAATGGCAGAGCCAGGAATCAGAACCAGGTTACCTGGATCCTAGTCCTGTGATGGAACCACCATCCCGCCCTTGGCTTGGCCAGTCCAAACAAGAGAGCTCTGCTGCCCCCAGTGCAACAAGCAGTCCTGTACCTGTGGCACACAAGGCGATGAAGGTCTGCGCGTGCTTCTTCACCAGCTCCACCTTGTCTGTGGGCAGCGGGAGCTGATGGAGGATGTGAGCCAAGAAGTCGTTCGCTATCACCGACACCAGGTCCCACTTTAGCTTCTCAAGGACGAGGACCTCACAGTCCTGAGTTGGGGACAGAGAGTGAGTATTACACAAACACATCAGACCTTGCTGTACAGAAAGAACTTTGCTACCAAGAGTTAGCGGAAGCTGAGAGCATGGGAGCACGGTGCTTGGGGAGGAACCAGCCCCGCGGCACAGCATCCATGCTGCAGCGCTATGAGGCAGGACAGAAAGGGGGAAGCAAAGTTCCTACCAGGGGACTCCTCTCCCCCCGGCTGTGACTGTGGACAAACCCATGCCTGTATTGATAAACAGCCTTGTGTAGGGTTCCAGAGAGGAAGCAACAGGCCTCTCTTCTATTGCTGCAGGTTAACTAGCGCTAAAGGCTTCCTTAACTTGCAAACCTGCTACAATGACCCCTACGGGATAGTGCAGAAGAACCAGGGTGTAGTAGGCACCCACTGGCCGCTCCCAGAATGTCTCCTGAAGCAGGGGAAAAGAGATGGGTACACCTCCTCTGTGCTTGCTGGAGATGCCCCTGGTTTATGGCTGTGCAGCACGGAAGAGCTATAGGGCACGGATGAGTTCTGCACCTAAGAAAGCTCACCGCAGTTTACAAGGGACGGCCCTGAATATTCTGGCAGTGGATGCAATTTAAATGCTTACTACAGAGAGGCACAAAATGAGTACGCAGCTAAACCAAGCCAACCTATGGGCCAAATTGCACAGTCCTCACTCAACCTAATGGGCATCTGCTAGAATAAGAATCACAGAATTCACCCAGGAGCATTAACCTTAACACCCTCCATCTCTAACCTCTTAATGATTGGACCATCTATACTGACTGCCTCACTGATTAATGAAATGCAGCCACCTCTAGGTTGGAGCACAGGAGCCATTCTACAACCGCGACACTATGCGATGTGTTCTTTGTTTTAGAAAAGGAAGAGTAACTTTTCCAACAGCATCTATAGGGATGTTTAACTGGGAGATTATGTTAGAATTTGGCTACAGTGCCAAGCTTAGTGTCCTGTACTACTGAGGAACAGGGCAGTAGGGTCTTTAGTGACAACAAATGGTCAGGATGCCTACTTAAGGCACCTCTGACAGTACCATGTCCTCTAGCACCAGGCTGGGTCCCTGGCCCACTATCAACCCATAAAGAAGAGCACACCCCAGTCACCACACCACTTCCTTCAACATCTTTCCTTAAGGGTCTCTTGTCCAACAAACCTGACCCAACTTGGCTCAAAAGACCTGGTGAGACCCCCAGCCTGAGGCAGGATGACAGAATCTGCTGCAAGAAGAACTTTTAAATATGGAAGGACTAGAAAGCAGACAGAATGACAGGGACCCTTTCGAACACTAGCCTGCAGCATTTCTATAGCTCCTTCCACAAGGTGATCTCAAAGCACTTTACAGACTCTGGGCTTGATCCTTAGAGGCGCTGTGCTCTAGCATGCCCGTTGATTTCAGCTGGAGTGGCCGCTGCTCACCCTCTCTCAGGATCACGCTCACTGAGCTTCCAAAGAACCCTCGAAGCATTACTTCTGCTTCAGAGGGGAAAGTGAGGCACAGAGGTCAAGCAGCTTGCTCACGATCACACAGCGAGTCTGTGGCAGAGCCAGGAATAGAATCCAGGATCTCCTGTGGCCAATAGGTGTCACTTCCTCCTTTTGTTAAAAAATAAATGCAAAACAAAACTAGCCATTGCATTCCAGAGCCACATCAACAGGAAAGATGACCTCTGCAATGGGGAGAACTGCACTGCCTAGCCTCACAGGGAACTTATGAAGATGGGTATATTAAAGTTGGTGCGAAGTACTCCGATATTACTGGGATGGGGGCCATGTAAGTGCAGCAAATGATGTGGTGTTTCCACCTCTTGACATCACTTGGCCTTAACGAAGTCACTTGATTTCAGAGTGTAGTTCCTATTATCTTTAAATGGCAATAGATACGGAGTTGATTTTGCCCGCACAGAAGCTGACGGGGCAACCAATTCTGCCAGGAGAGGCAGTTTTGAAGAAGTGAGATTGATTTTTCAGAAGGATCTGGCTTAGCTTATTGAAAAACAAAAATACAAAAACCCCACCTTTTCCCCTTACACAACAGTACCAGTTCTGAGTTGTTCAACAATAGCATTGCTCAACCTGTTTCGAATCGCCCGCTGGGCAGAAAGCACAATATCATCACTGCGTAGCTGCAAGGCCATTTCCAGCCAGTGGATGGTATTTTGCTAGAATCATGGTTGTTTTAGGGAGTTGGGTCGCCTTCCCCTCCAAGCTCCCCTGGATGGATTTCTTGGTATTTTACACTGACCAGCCCACTTTCTACCTTCACAGCACATAAGAACAGCACTTACCCAACAACCTATACGCTCTTCAACAAAATGCAGTGAGGAAAAGCAAGGAGCAAGTAAAAGACTGATTGTAAACTACAGGTCTTGAAGATCACAGGAAAAGGTCATTTGGGATGCACCATATTACCGGAGAATATAGAACGGACATCAGGCTTGGCTACAGAAAGGGGGTCTAAGCTGCTAAAGAAGACTAGGAAGAGGACCCAGAAAAAGGCCTCTTCTGCAGAGGCCACGGATCAGGAATGGAATACAGAGCTCTTCCTTCCTCTCTTGATCGCTAATTAGAACACAACCTTGGACAGTTGTGACTGAGAGCTGCTGCCTGCCTATGTAAAATGAGCTCGCTGGGGCTCAATCCCAGTCTTTGGGAATCAGGGTTCAAATCCCTTTCTTGCCAACGTCACCGGGAAGGCTTCTGTGCCGAAGCTAACACGCCTCTTGCCCCGAGACGCAGACTGTCCAGGTCAGGCCCAAGGCCTCTTTGTGGGCCCGGGGCACTGATGGGAAAGCAAGCATGGCCACTGCTCAGACTTGCTCTGTGGATAATCAGATATGCTTTAGTCAAACAAGTTATTGAGTTTACCACAAGAGTTACTGGATGAAATTCTCTGGCCTGTGTTACACAGGAGGTCAGATTAGATGATCTAATGGTCCCTTCTGGCCATAAGCTCTAGGACTCTAACAGGAGATTGAAGCCTCAAAGGTTGTCAGTCTGGGACCTCCCACCCAGCACCGAAGAGACACAAGACATACCAACCGCAAACAGACAGAGGGAGTCTGTCCCAGCTGCAGGAAATGTTTGGCAGAAGGAGAACATCCCCTTCCACCCACCATGAGAAACCGTAGCCTGCTGAGAAAGCTGAGTGGTCCACGGGAGCTTACCCTGGACACACCAAGCTCAGAGTGTGTGGAGGGTTATTCCCGCCCTGCAGCGCTGACACTGATCTGGTTTTATTACCTGTCTGGGTGACTCAAGAAGGGCAAAACAGCCGCTCTTCCCAGGGTATTCAGGGAGGCTCAACAGAGTCTTGGAGCTGCAGATTCTCAGTACCTCAAAGCATCAGGCTCACGGAAGCTTTATGCCACCCTGTGTAATACAAACTTCTCGCTACTCTCTCTGTCCCCTGCCCTCCTTCCCGGGCTTTCAGCTTTGAACTGCATGTCAGAATTTCTTAATCACTAGAAGCAGCACAACAAAAGGCTGCAACAGAGAGGAGAGCAGCACAACAAAGCGACAATGTTCTCAAGATCACAAACATCCTTTTCCTGGAGTTTCTTTGGCATCTAATTGACTTGCTCCGAGTGGTTAAAAAACATTAAAAATAGGAAATTATCCTTTGTTTCTTTAGACTGCAGAGTTTATCATCGCTCTGGAGAGCCAGCAACACTTCCCAGCTAGCTCTGGGAGAAAGTCAGGTCCCGCTCCTGCAGAATACTCAGTGTGCAGAACACCCCTCCAGTTGGCTGGGATTTCTATGCAGGGAGAACGCACGCAACCAGGTTTTCCCTAGCAAATCTGCTCTCTTGATCTCTCCCCGCTGCATCCAGTACTGGTTTTAGTAATACAGCTTCCCACAATACGTTCTCTCCCCTTCTCCTGCCACAATGATACCAAAATGTGGTTCTGTTCTGAAACGTAGCCTCATAGGACCCTGGGTTTAACATTTCGGTGATTTCAGCTCAAGTGCTGAGATGTTTTTACTGATTTGCAGCCCTGCAAATTCAACCTGGATCCGACAGTCAAGCTGGGTCCTTTCCTTCTTGTTGATCTTCATTCACAACAAAGATGCTGCAGGTCAAATTCTACCCTCAGAAATACCTGTGCAACCTCACTGCCTTCCATGAATCTGCATAAGTTTAAATGATGGGACTTTAGGAAGCAATTCTGATCAAGGGAATCCAGATCCCTTTCCCAGCACTATGCTGGCTCTGCAGGAGTAATGGGAGATGAAGTTCATGCTAATTTTTGTCACTAAAGTCAGCTGAGCTGCTGAGCAGCAAGGTGCCACTGTAAATTTGCTTTTCACAGCAGAACCGCATTTACATTAGAAACAGCAGATTTGAGCAGCTCTGACCTCCTTCCTCTCAGTTCGTTCGGCTGACTCAAAAAGTGGGTGGGAAGAGTCTCCAAACTGCAGTTGGTCACCCAGCCTACTTAGCAACAGATGCAGAATTACTGAAATGAGCAGAACATGCAAGTCCATTTGCAAATAGGAAAAGTTGGTTAAATGTTTGTGTCTATCTCCTGTGAAGGATCCGCGCTCAGGCTGAGGTATAGAGCAAAGGTTGGAATAATTTCTGCCCCCTTCCAACTCCCCAGACATAGAACAGTCACATCAATTGCACCCAAGAATTAAGCAAAAGCAAAACTTGCCTGATCTGCTTTCCTTGGAAATGCTCTGCTAAGAGGAGTCATCACTTCCCATAGTCTACTGCTGTCTCTCTTTCCCTATCTCTGCCTACCACAGGCTGCTGGCACGAGTCATTGTGTTATCTGTCTAAGGCACACTGCTGCTTGGGAGCTTAAGCGGAGGATGCTTGGCACCCTGCAGGACTGGACTGTTTGATCTAAGCTTCTCTAAGAGAGGAGGCTGCCTTTCTATGGGTCTCTAGAACACCATGCACATTGCTAGCGCTATATAAAAGAACTCTCTCCCAGCAATGGCCATATTTTCAAGGGGTTAGCCCTGAGAACTGAGGACAGATGCTGGGCTCTTCTGAAAATCTGGCCACTTATTTTGATGCCTAACTTTGAATTCTGACCACAAACGCCTTGCAGTCCAGAAGTCAGATTTACTCAGGCCAAAGCCCAGGAGCATACCCTACCAGGTGGTGAGTCCTGAGCGGTCTTTGAAGATGGCAGCTGGAGAAAAGCACCAATGAATGGGACTCTGGGAAGAAGGAAGCAGGAAGAAAAGTTACCGCTGCCACTTATGTTGGAGAATCAGCAGAGATGCCAGTAAGTTCTTTTGCTTGCGTCTCTTGCATGGATTTTGCAAGGCTGGAGCAGCAGGCACCGGGAGGGCCATGACAAAAGCAAGACTCCTGCTTTATGGCAAAGACATTGGCAACCCATTGGCAATTTCTTCCCTCCCACCCCACTAGCTTCAGGCTAACAGCCCAAGTGAAACTGCCATGGGCTGGAATAGCATAAGTCACCTTCATTCTCATCTCCCTTCTTCTGCTCTTCAAAGAGCACCTGGGTTATGCACAAACAGTTAACACCTCTGAAATCTCATGGCAACCAAGATGCCAGGAAGCACCACTGCTCTACTGGAAGCCAAAAACTATCACCTCTTTAGAATCATGGTCTCCAATACCTAGGGAGAGGATGAGACACCAGGACAACTAATAAATGAACCAGGTCCTACCAAGCCAAGGGATGGTACGACCTGCTGACAATAGCTGCTACCACCCAACCATCTTGTGGCTAAGTATCATCCTGCACATGCAAGAAAAGCCTCTAGCCTAGTGGTTTAATGAAAAAGAAAGATGGTTAGATAACGCCCTTCGACGGAAACCCAACTTCCTCCAAGTGGACAAGTCCTTCATTTGCATCATTTCCTTCTGCCAAGAATAACTTAATCAAGATTTTGTTTTAATTGATCCTTTTTAGAATGCCGAGCCTGAGCCAGGCATCCTCTCCAAGAGGAGGAAGTGAACCTGCTGGGAAAGTGAGCCAGCTTCCCTTAGTAGGGCCCAGGAGAGCGCACCGGAAGCACAAATCTGTGCTAAGAGACCAGGATGTAGCCATTGTCCAAATCGTAATGAAGAAGCTCGCCTTCCACTCCCCACCCACTCTCACTGCAGCGTTGTGAAAGAGGAGAAGTCGATGACATTATTAGCACATAAGAGGAAAGCAGCAGCTTTCTCTGGTTTTGTAAGCAGAGCATTAACTCTGTCACATCCCAACACAAATGCAAACCTCCCTAGTTCCATCCAAAGTTATCCTGAGGAGTTTATAACCCTTCTTAGGTCGTGGAGCCTATGACGCAGCAAGAGGAGATTGGAGTGGGAAGTCATACTACCATCTGTCCCCAACTGGGCTACAGAGGTTACCAAGAGCAGGACTGATGGGACTTTCAGATCACAGCCTTATAGGTGTCTTCTTTCCCAATGACCTTCAAAGACAAAACCCTTCTCCAGGCTCTCAACTGTTCTGACCCATCTGCTACCTCTAACCACAGTGAAGCTCACCTTCTGCTCAATCCCCCCACCAAAAAACCAAAGTTAACTCCAATTACTAGAGAGACAAGTGCCCCTGGAGCTCCACGCTCATAGGTGGGGGCTCCAGTCTTTTGGCTGTGTACACATGCATGAGAAGCCCATCTTTAGCACCGTGAGACAGGATGCTTGGCACCAAGGATGAAACCATTCTTGCTCATTTCAGCGGGGCATTGATGCTGAAGCCTATTGGTGAAAATGTAAATGTCAGCACTGTTAACCATTATTCTGCTGAGCAAAGCACAAGAGGAAGTACACTGATACTATGGTGATGGGTGCTAACAGAAGAACCTAGGTGGACGGACAGAAAGGAGAGGTACAGCCATATGAAGAGCCCCACAATCTATGGAACGTGGTGTCTCATTTTGGTGTCACGAGTAGGTGGAGCTTGGGTTGTGAGAGGCATCTGGCAGAGTACCACTACTTATTCTCCCCCGACACTATAATTGTGTGTGTGTGAATGTGTGTGTGTGTGTGTGTGTGTACACACGTGCTTTCACAGCCCAAGCACATACACAACTATCTGCTATTTTGACCCTCCCTAACTGATCTTTCAAAACGCCATGCCTGTTATACACTGAGCCTGAAAAATTTAATTTAAAAAACCCAAACCCACAGCCCAAAATCTAAGTGATTTTATTTTGCACTTCAAGGCAGCTGGAGCCACCTGAACATTTTTCAAGACCTGTGCTTGGTGGCGATCAGTCCACATTTTTCAGTGATCACAGAAGTAACTGCAATGAACACAACCTGGCTTCCACGACTTGGTGGAAGTAGATCAGGTCAGAAATGGAGATGAGGCAGCTCGTGGGAGAAAGCTTGTCTTGCTGCAGCCCAAGCACCTGTTCAGTGGACAGCAACCTGTGGGCTCCAGGACTGACAATCAGGCACCTTTCCTCAGCATTAAATCCAGACACACACACAGGCCATTGAATGGGAGCATTTTGACCTATCCATCTCATTCTCTCCCGCAGGCATGGGGAAAAACACCCTTCCCATCTCATCTTTTAAATGCACCCCACCCTCTCAGAAGATAACTGGTGCCCCCTCTCCTGCTCAGATGCTCAGCCTGCTGCCCCTGCAGCTGCCCCAGTCTTTGCAGGCCAAGGTGTGAATGGAGACTGAATCTGTCTCTCTGCCAGATGACAATCCCATCATTACCACCAGACCACACACATACCAGCCTCTAATTTGGAGCCGGATCCAGAAATGAACTCCATGCACGTAACTCCCACTATAATCCATGGGACTTACACACACGGAATATATTCAAGAATCAGGAAGTGCTGCAAGGGGTGAGGTTTTATTTACAGAAGAGTGACACCTCTATATGGAGAGTTTTCATGCCCAGCAGAACCCTCCCCTACAGTAGCACAGGCAAGGAGCTGCATTCCAACCATGGGGCCAACTCCACAGATACAATGAGCATCTGCGACTCCTGTGGACACCCGTACCCGGCCATCACACATGGCACAATCCTCCTACTCTGGTTGTGAGCATTCTCCACCTGCATTACCGAAGCAATAGCAATCCTCCATATATCTCAGGGGAAGCCGCATGGAGGTGAAGGGAACTTCCCCCAATCCTCATTTGCATGATCATAAAAAAAGTTCTCCAATAACCAGAAATATCTGTCAGTTCCCACCTGAAGGTGTAGTGGGTCCACTCCCCACCGCGGGGACGAATCATTATTACATCATCTCACCACCCCCACTCCTCAAAAATACCCTAACCGGCAGATGACTAACCCTAGGAAATTCTGTTAGACAAACCGTCCTAAGGGATGTTTGTTACACTGAAGTCAGGTGGTGGTTCCCTCTTGAAGGTCACATGTTCCAACATGGCTGAAGCCCTTTCACATTCCTCCCCCATTGACTGAGCTCCACCAAGATGACTGCGCCCCAGGGGACATCTGGGCAGCAATGGAGTTAAGTAAATAAATCCTAGTGTCACTTGAGACCATGTAAAAATGGCTTCCCTGCATTCCCATTGCACTATTCCTGTCCTCCCACACACAATCCCAAACGGCAGCAAGTCCAGGACACTTCCCTACATCATTCCCAGCCCCTCTCTACAGTCCCTACCACCTGGGTCTCTGAGCACCAAGGACCGTGTCTCCCAGTGGGCAGGCATCTAGGTCACAAAAGCCCCTATCACAACCTGTGGGTAGTCTCAGAAGAAAGGCTAAGGGTGAGAGGACATGGAAACTCATCTCCCCTCTCATCCCTAGAGATGAAGTCACTTCTGGTTTGGGTAGATATGCACATTGACAGCACCTTCCTCATCCACTGCCTTTTGCAGTATCTGTTCTCTGAATAAGGCCCTTTGGTGTCTCCAGGGCTGCTGATCCAGAGCTTTAAAGCCGCAGCATGGGGCAGTGAATTTCAGCGACGGGAATGTGGTTTTAACAGGGGTAATGTTTTCTATAACCTCGGTGTCGTGATTCTGCCTACCAGAGCAGTCAGTCATAATGGGGGAATGTTATTCTCCATCACAATGGGGAATAACACCAGGGCTGCATGGGACTGAGGCAGAGGTGGTGGCTCAGAGTGAGGGGTGTAGTTCTACTTCTCCGAAAGGTCGTGTGTCCACTCGGGCAAGGAAGCAGAGAGGCTATTTGCGGGACGTGGAGGAAGGTGCTTGGGGAAATGGGAATGGAAGACAGAAGGAGCCACAGGGCAGGTATGTCACCAAGCAGCGGCAGCATGTAGAGGAGAAGAGAGTTGGGGAGTAGGGTGAAAGGCTCTATTAGGCAGAGTAGGGAGGTTACCAAGAGTTGTTGTGGTGTGATGGAATTGTCTGTGTAAATGCAGAGTTTCTCCACAGTCAGGGGAATGGTCTCTCGCAGCTTGGAAGCCAGAAGCATGCAGACGGCCCCCAGAAGCTGCAAGTGATTTTTTCGAGTAGGGACCGAAGACAGGTAGCGATCCACGTAGTTCATGGCCAAGGGGAAGACCTCCTCTTCGCACTTCTGCTCCTCACACACCTGATGAAACCCAACAGAGGAAAGGAAGTGTTTTAAATGCAGAACTCCTCAGCTCCTGTCCGCATCAGGACTTCAAAACAACTAGTTATTGTAGGGTTTGGCACTTCTGTGGAGTTTTTCATCTTGTGCTGTCTAAGCACTTTTGGCCTTAAGAGCCAAATTCTCTGCTGGTGTAACTCCAAACAAGTCACCAGCAGAGAATTTGGCCCAATGTCCTACAACTCGCCTCACCTTCCCCTGAGAGGTAGGGAAAATAGTAAAATGAGTATAATGGAGGCACAGAAAGGTGAAAGACCAAAATCTTCTAAAGTGTCCACTGATTCTGAGTGCCTCTGTGTCTGATTCCCCAGCTTCAAGCATCTAAGTCGCAATGACCAGATGTACTGATCACTTTCTGCTCTCCTTGAATGGGGATGCTTAGCACCTCTGAAAAATTAGTCCCAATGTGGCTACAGCTGGCCACCCAAAAACTGAGGCACCAAGAATCAATGGCCATTTTTGAAAACTTTGGGCTAAGTGACTTGCCCAACATCACAAAAAGAGTCACCGGCAGGGCCAGGGATAGAACCTGAGTTCAGTCTCCTGGCTCCTCTCCTCTATCTACGCTACACTTACGTTCAGTTCCCTCAACCATGCTATCAATACACTGACCATATTTATTTCCTTGTTTTAACAGAACTATACAAATATTGAGGCTTCCCCTTGTGCTATACCAAAGCTCATCCTTCTCTTTCAAACTGTAACTTTGCCTCCCTATGTACTCACTACCCACATAAAACCACATGCCAGAGACTTTCTCCTTTAAAAAAAATAGACTCACTTCTCATTTCACAGATTTAATTTTGGCTGCATTCCCCCTCCTTTAAAATAAAAAATGAAAGATTAGCATTTAGAACTAAATCCTGCTGCCACTGAAGTCAATGGAAGTTGTGCCACCAACTTCAATATGACCTACATTTGGTCTTAATAGCTCAAATCTTATTAAACCGCACCCTGAGGAAATCCCAGTGGTACAGCCTCTAAGTTCACTTTGCGCTCCTTCAACTCCTATTGAGTTCAGTGTCATGCAGGATCAAACCCCAAAGCAGCTTTTAGCCACGTAACTAACTATCTCAGAAAGTGCATTTAAGAAAGAGAATCATTTAAAAAGTTGGAATTGGCATATGCTTAAAAATGGAAACGGGCAATTTGTCCGACAGTGGGGTGGAGAGATCGACAGACTGAATTCAATCCAGATTCTGTTTCTTCCTTGTGTAATTTCATTTTCCTGTGAGTCTAGGCTATTCACTGCTTGATCATTTGTGAAAGGCGACGGAGACATCTCAGATATTGTCCTAATTGAGTTGCTTAATGCTGAGGATTGCATTCCTTTTAATTTAGCAGAGTGGGAGGTTGTGATGTTTTTCTAACCAGGCTCTCTCTAACAGCTGCACTGGAACCCCTGCTCTCTATACTGCCAGATATAGGGCAGAGAACTTTAAGCTAACAGTTTTGGGGAGCAGGGTAAGGCGGGCAGGAGGGACCCCCTAGAGGCAAAAACACAGACTGCCAGGGCTTGGAAGAGAGCATGTTGTCTGTGTGGGGGTGGCCCCCACGGTGCAGAAGGAAATGCTGCAATTCCCCATATGCAGAGTAGGAAATCATGCTCCCAAGCACCCTGGGTCCATCACCACTACAAAAACCCAGGGGGAGGGAGGCCTCTTTCAAATGCCATCTTATCCCACTATTTCCCCTGCCTAACCACCCCCCCCCCCAGACTGACCACCAGACCCCTCCCACCACAGACTGAATCCCCACAAACCAGAGGTCTCTCCCCACCCCAGACTGTCTCCTTTGGATCTCATCCTGCAGCAAATGACATCCCAGACCCTATCCCAAGCTTCCCCCACCTGCTACAGACCCCTCAAACCGAATGACTTTCCCATTAAAAAAATCTCCCCCCAATTGCCCCCACCACTAGGTGACCCCACAACATCCTCCCCTCCATTCAAACTCCAGTGAGACTGGGGTGGGTCCTCTCTCTCCTGCCGGAGCAGGGCAGCCTGTGCCTGTAGTGGGGACAAAGAGGGTAAGGAAAGAAGTTGTTGCCGGACTCCAGGATAGATTTGGAGGGAGTGGGGGTAGGACCCGGGTTGGGGGGGGGGGTGCTCCCGTACCTCCAGCATCCAAAAAGCCAGCATCTTCCGCATGTACGGCTTGATCTCCTTCTGCACGCAAGGGAAGTAGGAGACCCGGGGGCTATAGCGCTCCTCCTGGCTCAGCAGGTTCTGCAGCACCCGCCGGTCCCCCAGCAGCTGGGGGTCCCGCTCCGCCCTGGGCACACGGGGGGACCCCTCCACGCACAGCAGCTCCATGCGCCTGGAACCTGGGGAATGGTGGGAGAAGGGGGGCGGCAGAGACAAGGATCTCGGGACCGGAGCTGGGGGGGGGCGGAGCTAGCGGCAGGGACGGGGGCGCTCCGAGCCGGGGAGCGGGGCGAGCAGGCGACACCGACCCCAACGAGCTACCTCCCGGCCGCTCTGCCCCGCGCTCCCGACCGCACTGACAGCGCCGGCTCCACTGTTACAGTTTTTAGAATGTCGGGAAGTGAAGGGGCGGGGCCACGGGCGGCCCCGCCCCGCCGGAAGGGGGGGGGAGGGAGGAGAGGAGCCCGGAGTGGAAGACCCCGGGTCCCATGTCGGGCTAGGCGGCTGCCCTGCTGCAGGAGGGGGCTGTTTCCCCGCCCATACTTTGGAGACTGAACCCAAAAAAGTGAGATTCCCCACACACACAATTTTCTTTTTTTGCACCCACTGCACTGGAAAGCCATGCCCACCCCTGCTCCCCAAAATCCCCTCTCTCTGATCTCCTAGTCTCTTGCTATTGCGGCAGTTCCCCAGCCAGTGGGAAGGGAACACTGATTTTTCACTCCAGACACTGGACCCAAACTCACCCACTGCAGCCTTGCGAAGACCTAGAGTGACCAGAAAGCAAGTGTGAAAAATGGGGTTTGGTGCGGGGTGATAGATGCCCATATCATAGAATCTCAGGGTTGGAAGGGACCTCAGGAGATCATCTAGTCCAACCCCCTGCTCAAAGCAGGGCCAATCCCCAACTAAATCATCCCAGCCAGAGCTTTGTCAAGCCTGACCTTAAAAACCTCTAAGGAAGGAGATTCCACCACCTCCCTAGGGAACCCATTCCAGTGCTTCACCACCCTCCTAGTGAAAAAGTTTTTCCTAATATTCAACCTAAACCTGCCCCACTGCTGCTTGAGACCATTACTCCTTGTTCTGTTACCACTGAGAACAGTCTAGATCCATCCTCCTTGAAACCCCCTTTCAGGTAGTTGAAAACAGCTATCAAATTCCCCTTATTCTTCTCTTCTGCAGACTAATATATATAAGACAAAGCCCCGGATATAGGGATTGTCCCTATAAAATCCGGACATCTGGTAACTCTACAAAGATCCTGCATCAAGACATCAATCACTTTGAACCATCATCATGCTGCAGTGATGCTAGGTGACAAAACATCACATGGAATCCATCAGTGTCACACTGCCTCAGATAACGTGCTGGGCGCTGTACATAAGGCACAATGGAATATTGCCCTGAGTCAAAGAGCTTACAGTCCAAGTAATAGAAAAAAAGAAGAAAGATTGGACTGGGGAAACCCAGATGAGGGAATCACTTGCTGGCGCGTTGTTTGTTGTTATTATCTACTATTAGCATTAGTAATACTTTACTACAGTATCTGTCTATCATCAGTGCAACCACCAATGTTATCCAGTTGTGTCAAAACCACACCAAGTTTCAAGATCCGTGAGCACATTATGAGTATTCCTTGTGGGGCATGGCTTCACCTGGTTCAAAACAGGACAATCCAGAACTCGCAGAACGATTGCCGGCTCTGTTAATTGATTATTTACAGTCTCTTTAATTCTGCAGCCATTTTTATTTAGGACTCCTGGAAGCTATAAGAATAATCAGATGTGAGCCCATTGAAAGGATGTGTGCACTGGGCTTTTTTCCTCCAAAACCTATCCCAGTATTGCTAATACTAGTACAGCTCCCCTGGAGATAGCAACATTGGGAGCTTGTGTAGACGAGGCTTCCACAGCTACTGGTGTTTTTAACAGCAAGTAATAATGGTTTTGAAATAACATTCTGAACTTTTGAAAACTATCCTGTGCTCTTGCCTATTTAGATCTGAAACTCTTTAAGGCAGGGACTATCTCTCACTGTGTTTGTAAAAGTGCCTAGCACAATGGGGTCCTTCTCTGATCTCTGTTGGGACCTCTAGATGCTACTAGAATACAAATAATAAATAATAATAATTAACACCTGGCTTATCTACATTAGTGTTCCTGATGTTGCTAACACTGTTGGAGCTGCACCAGTGTTAGCAATGATGGGAGATTTTTTTTTTAAGATTTTATTACGTGTCTCTGCATACTCAAATCAAAGCTCTGCATGTGCTCAACACATGGTTTTCAAAAGTTCATAACTTATTTTAAAACAACTTTTTTCAAATTTAGAACAGATTAGCCCACTTGCCAGGTTACTTATATACCAAGTGCGAAGACTTCACTCTGGTTTTTAGTTATCTGAGCTCAAAAGAAAGCCAAAATGCATCATTTCAAATGAAAAACATTTCCCCGTCACAGGTAAAGAATTAGAAAAAGAGCTGAATGGAATTTCTTCAAGCTTTCAAATTAAAAAAATAAAATCTTCATCAGATTGAGAGTGAGCAAGAGAAATTTCAGCCCCAAAGATCATATTTTGAGAAAATTCTGAATATGAAAGGAGAAGGGTTATAATGAAATGGCCAGCTCATATGAACTTTGTAGCTTACCACAGTGCTGTAATATGGCAACTGTAGGAACAGTTGGAAGCTGGGTGATTAATAATATAATCATAGAGGATAGTGGTGGAAAATACTTTCTAGATCATCTACTCCATTCATTTGTTCCTTACTCTGTTTTCTAGTGCTTTATCCAGTGTGGGTTAAATGTCTCAAAAGAAGGTGCTTTGCAAAGGGCCACATGTAGCAATTTATGCTGAAGTGTTAACTGTGCTAAAACCACATTCGATGGGCTGAGGAGTGGTAGCTGACCCATGGATTCAGACTGGGGTGGCCAAAGTTCAGTTTATCTGCAGCAATCCCTACTAGGAGACTTGGAAAAAAGATGTGTAAATCACCGTGTTCAGGAGAAACTGAATACACCGAAATCATGGACATGGGAGATGAAGTGTCATGTACCTAAGATGGAGATAGATTGTGATCAGAAGTACACGTACTAGATTAATATAAGGTATTCCAGGACGATTCTCCTGGAAATATGCTTGTATAACATTTCATTTTACAAGAACATAGGTTCAAAGAAGTTAGAGGTTGAATGACCAACCAGATCTTTGAGTTCATTCCTTCTCTCATCCCAAGTTGTATTCACTACCACTTCGAAGCAGCGAATACTTTTGCTTGACCTTCTAAAAATCTACGTTCAATCATTATAAAAAAAAGTAACCAAGAAAGAACACATTTAAAAAACTTGTTGATTTTTGAGCACAGCAAAACAAGACAAAAGTCTTTATCTGCCCCGTTCAAGAACATTGACCCTGAAGAGAAAAAATTCTTTTTTGATCAGAAGCTCCAGAGTTCAAAATCTGCTCATTTTACATCTCCATAAACATGAAGGTCATGTACCCACCAGAGTTGATATAAATCATCCTCTAGCACTTAAAACTTCCATTTATTTCAAGGAATATGGGACCAGGTGATAGATAGATAGATAGATAGATAGATAGATAGATAGATAGATAGATCTGTGCCATTTCTAATGATCTCATCATCATACCTATCATAGTATCTTGATACTGATTGCATGGTGTGCTACCCAACGTTCACACACAATCTTACAGCAACGTAGCACAAAAGAGGAGTAAAGTGGTGAGAGTATGTGGAATTATAGTGATTCTATCAGAGTCCTAAAATGAAAAAGGGGAATTTTAGTAGGTGATATTAGAGACAAGGTGAGTGAGGTAATATCTTTTATTGGACCAACTTCTGCTGGTGAAAGAGACAAGCTTTCAATCCACATAGAGCTCTATCCTGGGACGGATACAGCTACAACTACACTGCATACAGTAGGTGACATGATATTTCAAAAATCCACCTCCCATTTCAACTTTCTTCCACCTTCCTTCACTTCCTGTTGTGTGGGCGTGACATATTTGAAGAATCCCTGAGAGCATTTTTGTAGACCAGTCAGATGGATTTAAACCAGGGTGACCCCCACTCCATTTCTTTATTTTTGGCAGCATCTTTTGTTTTGTACACAGAGTGATGAGGGCCTCAAATCCCACATTTTCAGTAAAAGTAGACAGCAGCTATTTTCTTTAGCCAAGGAAAGGGAAACCAGGGCGCTGGGTTCTTGGTCCCTACATTTTCTGGACTATGTCTTTTGAAATTGACAGTTTCAGGTCACATACCAGACACAATGGTCTCACTCACATTTGCTTAGCGTCCCATGGGTGGGTCTAACAGCCTGATTGTTAGAAGCATGTTGAAGTTGAAGTCAATGCACCCGGAGAGGGGGAGCGACGGGTAAATGAAGGCTGTTGCATAAGAGAGAAAGTGTTCCTTCCAGATGATGACTTGGCAAAACTGATGCATCTGCCAGCCACATTATCAGGCTAAAAAGGCAAATTACAGACTACAAGAGTTTGTGTGGAGGGAAGGGAGAACATTCCCGGAAAACCAAATTTTGGTCACTGTTGATCATGGATAGACAACTTCCTGGCTTCAGTGGTAAAGAAGTCAGAAATGTAAAGAAAGGAAATTCCTTCAGAGAAAAAAAAAATTGAGGGTTTCTAGACCTTCAGGATCTCAAACCAGTAATGTTTTCCTTTGCTGAATCACAAGGGGAATCATTTTTTTGGTATGTAGATGATATACAAACAGTCACCACCACTAGGAGCTTTTAAAGGGGAATTGAAGCTACAGGTCCAGAATCTCTGGGGATGGGCAGCTGGTATCAAATTCACATTCAGACCACCATTAGGAAGCTGGAGAAATCTGTCAGGTTGTTCATTAAATAAACAGATTCAGTTTGGGACAGATTGTCAGTAAGTGTAAATCAAGATAGTGCCATTGACTGACAGAGCTACACTGATTTGCACCACCATGATCTTCGTTCATAGACATGAGAGGGTACATCTTCCATACTTCTGTCTTTGCCTTTTGCAGCCACTATTCATTCAACTTTGAACCGCCCAGGGCTAGACTATCCTCTTCCTTCTCTGTCAGACCATGACTAAAGCATTATCAATGATGTCATAATGAAACTGATTAACGTACATGAAGGTCCCGAAAACCAAACCCACATGAATGAGCAAAAAACTATAAAATTTACTGTAGGAAATACCCAAAATGAGACTAAAAAACAGACACCATTTCATGTGAGAGTTTAATAATAATACTGCATATGTTTCATCTTAGGCTCTCAAAGACACTTTACAAATCTTAATTTGCTAAACTTCATAACCCACTTCATCCCTTGAGGCAGGCGCATATGATGCCCGTTCTACAGAGGGGGAAATTAAGGTATAGAGAGGTTAAGTCACTTGCCCAAAGTTACACAGCAATTCATTGGTACAGTGGAACATACAAACCAGAAGTCCTGGCTCCTGGTCCCATGATTTAAACACAGCCCTTAAAGGAGCTTTGATGTCCTTTCTCGTAATTTAATCATCCTATTCCCAGGAAAAACTCCCACAGACTTCAAGGAGAGTTTGGCCTCGTATTGCAGGATTTGACCTATGGGATGTATGTCCTAATACTATTTCTTAATAATGGCAACCATTATGCTCCATTTCCTCAGACCTGGTCAAACTTTGAAGCACAAGTAACTATTTCATGGTGATATCATCAGGGTGAGCAGCAGAACACCGAATGTCACCAATCCTTAACTGCATCATGTTGTAGAACAAGCCCTCTGAAGAAGAACGCTTTCTCTTTGATCTGGTCAACACACAGATGACTTAACTATTTCTAACAGGGGTGTGATTTTATATCCATTATAATTATATTGGTACAGATTCCACAGTATACAAGTGCTAATATTATAATAGCCGGGGAATAACCTATACCGGTACAACACCTTTATAGTGGTTTAGCTGTGTCCACACAAGCAATATCAGTTTTTAAACCAATATAGTTAAAGCAGTACAAAAGCTGTCTGGACACATATAGCTTGGGATGCTTGCAGAACAGACCTAAACAGCGATAGGAAGTGGCCATTCTTATGAAGAGGGAAGTCATACGTCTTGTATTTTGACCTTGTAATGGGGCTTTGCAACTGACTACTTGTATGACCTTGTGCAAAGCACTTGGGTAAAAATTTCCAAAAGTGGCTACTGATTTTGGGTGTCTCAGTTGTGGAGCATGTTGGGCCTGATTTTCAGAATCGTTGAGCACACGTATCTCCAAATGAAGTCAGTGACTTCAACAGAAATTGTGCTAATGGATGCCAGCTGAGGATGTGGTCCAATGAACCTGGAAGCAGTGCTTCACCTGACATTTTACAAAAAGCATTAGTATCTATTGTCTTTAGCTGTTCATCTGTCATTTGTAGCACCTGTTTCTCTGCATTTGTTTCCTTTTTCCTAACATGATCTAAAATTAAATTGCATTTTCATTGACTCAAAAATGTACGAAACTCAGGCATCACCTGGTGAATGGTTGGTTTTGTCTCTGAACCAGGCCTTTTAGAAACTAACCAAAGTCAAGTGGGAAAGAAAGAAAGAAAGAAAGAAAGATAGTAGAGTGAAACTAAACAATTTCAGAAATCAAACTGAGGCTTGGAAAGCCCCCAAATTGAGATTATATTTAGTTAATTTTAGGGGATTATCTGTGGTTACAGTTCATGCAAATTAAAAAAAAGAGCTGATAAATTTTACATATAAAATATATTTTTTAACACGCCCTTCCCTTGTCACTCCTTCTCCCCTTCCCCCACCCCAAGTAGATCACACTACTCAAGCTTTGCACACAATATTTTGTGTCTAAGATGTTTTAAATCTTTTTTTCTTTATGACTTTTGGCTACATGTTATTTTTGTTTGCATGGCAAAGACAGCAAAATGCCTCTTGGCTCGCCAATCCAGCCATTGACAAAATGGGGTGGCCCAGTCAATAGGGCAATAAACTGGTGGTCAGGACCCCTGGGTTCTGTTCCTGGCTCTGCTGTGTGATCATGAACAAATCACTTCCCCCTCTTTGTGCCTTGATTTCCCCATCTGTAAAATGGGGGTAAAGACACTTACCTGCCTTTGTAAGATCTTCTGATGAAAAGAGCTACTGTAAATGACAGAAATGAATGGCATCTGAATTATTATTGAAATATTTATTCTTAAGTCCCTACCCCAAACAGTTTATAGTCTAAGGCAATACTACTCTGCCTCATTACAAGGCTCTGTGCTGTTCTGCTCTAAAAGAACCTAGGGAGATGGTGGGCTCTCTACACCTCCAACATGCCTCCTCCATGCAAGTATACACGTAACTATGGATCCTCCAGCACTGCCCCTTTGGAATTAGTGGGCCTGGGGCCCCTCCCAGAGCTGAGCTCAACCCCTCCCCCAGTGCAGAACACAGGAATCCTGCCTCTCCAAGGCTGTGTGACAGAACCACATTGGTTCAACTGCTAGGGGACACTCTGTGGCTGTGGGGGAGAAGGCAGGATTGGCCCCCCAAGTGTTTAGTTCAATGATGGGCCCGAGCCATAGAGTCCAGATCTAGATCTGAATCTTCCTAAGACTTTGAGGTGTTAGTCATAGTATTTAGTTTTGATCCATTAGAGACACTGGCGGGGCGGGGGGAGGAAGGGAGGAGCAGCCAAAAAGTTCTGACCCAGATTCAGATCCAAACTTCTGCCACAAAAAGAGCTGGCTGTAGGAGTCAGTGTGTGTCAGTGTACCCTAAGGACAGTGTGTGTCAGTGTACCCTAAGGAAAGCAGGGCTGGAGAGTGGATGCAGGGATGTTCCCTTCCCTGAGGCTCATGTGCTAAGAACCAGGATCACGGACTTGCGGTACCACAGTAATAAACCACAGCTAAGAATAGTTGAAGAGAGAAAGAGAGGCAAACAAACAAGCAAATATCCACACTGCGAGCCCCACCCATTATGATATTTTTAAATTAAAGCTTGTATTTAAACCTACCGAATGGACTCAGAGCCTGACACTGAAGCAGAGCACTGCGGGCCAGCCTCAGAGCTGGTGTCAGTGAGTGGGATTCAGAGGAAGCCAAGAATCTGGACTGGATTTGGTGCCATGCCTTTTAGTGTGGATGCTATTCATGGAGGGGAGGGGTGTGGCTGTGGCTCTGTGTGTGTGTATATATGTAGGTGTGTAATGGCTGCAAGGCGAGGGGGCAGGGCAGAAGAAAGAGCCCTACTCCTTTCACCCTGCTGCCCAGCACTTGGACTGCTAATCCCTTATAACAGGGGCTGGACAGAACAACCACAGGGGATCTGAACCAAAGGCAAACCCCACGGCCTCCAGCCAATAAACCTTTGCACTAAGCTTGCTAGCTACACTCAGTGCACCCTTGGAGTAACTGATAGGTAAAATCTTGTGTTGACCCTGGAATGGCTTCCTAGAGGGGAACAGTGTGAACTGGAGGGTCCAGATTTAGCTCTGATTTACACCCCACTGTTTTCAGTGAGGTTTCACAGGGTATAAATCAATGCAATATTTAGCCCCACATCAGTTTCTTCCTGGGAGCGGAGGAGATCTGAGGTCCTCTCGCAGAATGAAGCTTAGTGACAGCTCCATCTTTGCACACATGCAAGGGCTGAGCACTGCAGACTTTCAGGTCTGAAACCGAAGGGACTGTCCCAAAGGATCACCCAATAGCTTTGCTGTCACCCTGCTGTACTGCAGCAAGTTGCCAACCAATACTCATCGTGTATTTCCCCATCCATCCTGATACTGTGAAGTGAGGGGACGCATCCAGCTTTCCCTGCTCAAACACAGCCCCTGTCACAGATCAATGGGAGAGGAATAACACTGGACCCGTCTCTAATACCATCCATCTAAAGATTTACAAACACTAGTGAATTAAGTCTCACTACACCCTTTGCAAGGTAGGTATTATATCCCCATTTTACAGATGGGGAAACGGAGGTACAGAGAACCAACGTAACTTGTTCAAGGCCACACAAGGAGTCAGCGGCATAGATGGGAATAGAAGCTTGGACTTTTCTGATGCTAATCCCCTCCGCCAAACCCTAGACCATATTCCGTAAGACGAATACCTTTCCCTGCAAATGCAGACTTCATTGTATCGCTTTCAATTATAATATCCAAGAGATCCACCATAAAAGACAATATATATATACATCTTTACTTGCAAATTTCTTGTCATTACATATAATACTATAAATAAATCTGCCGTGACATTAATTAACATGCTAATGAAATAAGCTCTGAGAACGTATACACACACCTCACTTACATCTGTGCAGAGCTTCAGTGAAGTGACTCCAGATTTACACTGGTGCAAATGAGACTATAATTCGGCCTTATACATTAGCCATTTCATCTAGTACCATTGCATACTTGTGCTGAGTTTGCATGTCCCGTAAGATTACCCGTTATATCCCCCTGAGGTTCACACAGGGAGGCTGATTCTCCATTGCCCTACATCTTCATTAGTCATCTACACCAGTGCAAAGAAGATGTAAAATGCTACCGTTCTGATTTGACCACACTACCCCGGGGGCAATGGAGATTCAGATCCACTGAACTGTGACCTGCAGGTTGGGCTGATGGCAGGATATTGTCTGTAGCAATTAAGTGGCAAGTTTCCTTCCCACTGTAAACTGACAAACCAATAGGTGCCTGTGAATAGGCATGAGTGCATCTTGATTTATTTTTGTACCAGAGTATATTTATTTGTAAGATGAACCGACAGACCATGTCCCCAAAACAAGTGCTAACATCTGCAGTAGTGAGCAGCGTGCAGGCTGGCTCCTTGGCTCAGCTGACCAGATTGCTCCAAGATTTGGGATAATCAAAGATGTGCTTTGTTTTAGAAGTGCCCATCTCGGGAGCTTCATGCTGTACATGAGCTTTCCCCCCCATAAAAGTCTCTGTTGTTACTACCCATGCAGCTCCACCAAGGGAGCAATGGTGGGACCCTTAAACTAGTGTCAGCTAGTGCTCGCCCGTCGCCCACGGCAAATCCAGGCAACACAGCGGTTAAAACATGGGCATCCCGTGACAAATGGTCTACAGGGGGGTTCCCACCATTGCTGCAACTACTGAAGCTGCACCAATATTATCAGTTGTGAGAAGTATTAGGGGGAAAAGGCTAGTGTAATAACCACACTTCACTACTAGTTAGCACTTTCCAAAGGAGGGCAGTATGATTATCCCCATTTTTCAGAATGGGAAACTGAGGCAATGAACACCCAGCAGACCAGGGGCAGAGCCCAGACTAGAAGCCAGGTCTCTTGAAGCCCACTCTACTGCTCTAACCACTAGGCGACAGTGAACAGGTGAGATTGCAGCTGAATCACAGCTCAGGGCTCTGAGGGAGCAGGACAGATGCAGAACCATACTGGAGGGTCCCGCTCAGATGTGTTCATGCAGCGTTTGTACCACAGATCTCTGCCCCATGCCCTACTCCAGGCAACCATCATTTGCATACATTTTCGGTTGCTCTGATTTGGGGCTGTAAAGCTGCTGAACAGTCACTCTAGGACCCTAGAGGAAAGTTCCCATTGGGGCAAATGACAGCTTGGTCAAGGGGACCATTCTGAAAAGGAAAGTATGGTTGTTGGCTCCCCTCTGCTGCTCTGGTAAGGAAGCTGCTCAGCCTGGTGTCCTGTCTGCCAGCCCGAGTCCAGACCTGAATCAGTGATAAGCGCAAAACTCCCACCCTTCACAAGCATCGGAGCTGCTGGTTATCTACACAGCCTCAGCACAAAAGCAGCAGGGACGGTGCTTTTCAGGCCTACCAGGAGCTTTATGGTAAAAGTGTCTCCTCCCTCCCCTCAGGCTTGATCCTAAAGCCCCCTGAAGTCAACAGAAAGATGCCCATTGATTGAATGGATCAGCCCCTACGTATGGTATTGAAGTGGAGAGCTGCTCAGATTCTGAATCAGCACCAAGCTCTCCAGAGCAATTCAAAGCCATTGGCATGGCCCAAGGGAGAGAGGAAACAGAACATTATCCAGCGCATTGTGGCAAATGATAGAAACTGAGTGGGTGGGCAGAGGCAATGGGTAATGAGTGAAAGAAAAAGCCTGCAGAGCACTTCTCAGCATATTGCGGAGATGAATTGCATTGCTCCTCTCGCTCAGTAACCAATGTGTGAGGCTCAGCTGGTGAGGTGACATGAGGAAATGGCCCCATCAGGCCCGCAGGGAGCTTTCATTTCCCAGGCTGAAGTCTGAATGGCTCACAAGATGGGAAGCAGAAATAGAGATTTTTGTCTCCCACACCCGGGTCAGAGGCACGGGGGTCTTTCATACTAAGCATCCAGGTGCCAGTGTCAAGCCGGAGAGCAACACAAAGGATTTTAACTTCCAAACCCTGTGCAGATAACAAAAAACTGGAGAGACAAACGCGCACACTGGTAAAAAGAGGAAGAGAGATAATAGGGGGAAGGTAGAACAGAGAAGCTAGGCCAAGGGCTAGAATTTTGAAAAGAACTCAGACTTCAGCAACTTCAATTGTTCGCAAAGGGAGGAAGAGGTGGGTTCACAATTTTTATTTTATGTTTGTTTATTATACTTCTGAACAAGTGAGGCGCTAATCATTTAGTAATGGATATAATATCTATGGAAAAGCTTGTCCAGATTCCTGACCAGATCCTTGGAAGGACAAGGCATTAGGATGATTTCAGTCTTAGCAGAAGAGACTAGCCCCCCAAGCACCCAGCCTGCATCTTACAATAGCCTCAAAACATTCAAGAATGATTTCCAGACCAAGCAACCTAGCCTCTCTGGTATTGCCCTCTCTCTGGGTTTTAAACCCATGCACGCAGAAGGCAGGAACAGTCTCTGAATAGGAGTCTGAGTGACCCAATCTAATATATGAAATGGCAGTCACATTATCTGCTGCCAAGAGCAGGGGATGGGCAGTGGGTAGAATCAAGTCTCTGACCGATCTAAGCTGGACTGGGGGAGACTGGTTGGATTACAAGGTTGTCATGCCTCACCTCAGGCGGCTACCCTGGTGTTCTGGGGTGACCCAAGGCCCTTTCTTGCTTTTCTAGTCCAGGGAAGATGCACTATGGATTGTTGCAAAGAGGAAGGAGAGGAAAGGAGGATAGAAACAGTCTGAGGATGGATAGAGAAGCCATCATCCATATCACTTCTTCAATAACTTGCACTCCTGCTTTGGAGATTAGGGCTGTTGCACACGGAGGGACAATGGAAGCAGCGGTGACCCCCAGATAGGGGACTCCCATGGAGACTGTGGCTCGAGGAGCTTTTCAGAACTTGCTCTTTGGGTTTAACTCTCCTCTCACCTGCACCAGAATAAATCGGGAGCAGTTCTACTGAAGACAATAGTGTTGTACTGGGGTAAGGAAGAGAAGGATTAGGTCCTCCCGCTGCACTCAGGTGGGGAAACTCTCTTTCTGCATCAGTAGCAAATTGCTGCCCAATAAACTGAGTCTAGAAAACCCTCTCCCCTCCGCAAGCCCTGGGCCTCCCTGGTGAAATCCGTTGGCTCGCTTGCCTCTGTTGAAGGGCATCAATGCTTCACTTGCTATTTTGGACAGAGCCTTTTTCCTGTGGTCACGCTCCGTGGCCGAGGAGCCACACACGTGTGTGCAGTAAGCACTTGACGCCCAGTTCAAAACACAGATGTTTCATTACTTGGGGGAAAAAGGGGTCAGTCAGTCAATCCCCTCTGGTATGTACAGCGCCCATGAGCACTTCCTAATATAGAATTAAGGATCAAGCGAACAAGCTAATGGGCCAAGCAGAGTGAAAGACAAAGGGGCCTTGATCTTGCTTCCATTGGAGCAAAACTCCTAACAAACTTCAGTGGAAGCAGGATTGTGCCCTCCAGCGCCATTCTGTTTTGAAGAAGCCCCACTTTGCTGGAGTCTGTAGGAAAAGAAAGGTAGATCTGGGCATTATTAGCAAACTGCTGGGTCTGGGCAGGCCGTAAAGGCTTCCCAATGAGAACGAATGCAGTCAATGGGCAATGTTTTCCATTTCCTATGTCATTGCAATAACACTCCCACCTAGCCATTCTCAGCGCATAAGTCTAAACATGACCTTTACATATTTGACAGTGGAGAGACAAAATGGGTGAAATAATATCTTTTCTTGGGCCAGCTTCTGTAGGTGGGAAAGACAGGCTTTCAAGATCTGGGAACGGTACTCCAAGCATCATAACTAAATGCAAGATGGAACAGATTGTTTAGCGCAAGTAGTTAGCACATATTCTAAGAGACCATTCAACATAGAGTGGTCCAATAAAAGAATTTTATTGTCGAAATTCTGAACGCAGCTTCCATGGGGTCCCATAAGGAGATCCTGGACGTCCTTTCCCAAAAGAACAACAGGTTGTGTCTGTGGCTAGCATGGCTACAACTACACTGCATATTTGACAGTGAAAAGCCAGCCCTGATTCCTGCCACTTCTTTTCTGGCCTATGAGGCCAAATGATGCAATCTCCAAGCGAGATTAAAAAGGAGCAGGTCATTTTATATGGACATCAAGACTATCCAGAGTTATCATTATGAATTATAAGCTTTATAGAAGGAATATTAAACCTCATGCTTCAGAGCTAACTCAATGTCCAACTATTAAAAATCAGGAAGAGTGCTAATGTGGAGGGCTGATTATCTCATGGTACTTATTGCGTGATTCTTACACCTTCCTCTGAAGCATCTGGTATTGGACATTGCTAGATACAGGATATTGGACTGGATGGACTTCGGGTCTGACTTACCTCCTACCCTCCTAATTCCTTTAGCGGACCTCCAAGTGGGAGAATAAGAAGCACCGAGACTGCCTGATAAATAATTTTTACAAGAGTGGAATTATCTATGTCCACAATAGAAGAAGGATTGGTTAGTGGTTAGAGCAAAAAACTAGGAGTCAGGACTCCTGGGTTCTTTTCCCAGTTCTGCTGGTGACTTGTTCTGTAGCCGAGGGCAGGTCATGTAACCACTGCATGCCTCAGTTTACCATATGTAAGATGGTGGTAATGGTGAAAATTCAGCTCTTGGAAAGCAGACACATCTCCACTGAAGTCAATGAGTTGCTCTCACTTGTACCAGGGTGAATTTGTGTAACTCAATGGCATTCCAGTCAATCATATTGCAGTTACATACCCCGCCTGTCTGATTAATATGTAAATACCTCTCAGGAGGGCTGTGTGTGCATTAATTAATATGTTAAAACATTATAAGATGCTACAAGTGTTTTAAAATCTTCAGATACTGTAAAAGCCAAAATTCAAAGTATCCTTGATTCTCATCTCATCAAACCATATCAATCAATATCGAGTCAGGTCAAGTGGATCTAATAATTATCCATTAAAACAATATCCTGCTAAGGAATGGCTTAGATAAGACATGTGGAAAGTAAACTAGTAATTCACAAATAATCAGCATAAGTTATTATTATCTGTAATTACAATGGTGCCTAAAGATCCAAACCATGCTCATGGCCCCATTGTGCTGGATGCTGTACACAGGCATAGTAAGACACAGTCCTTGCCCTGAAGAGCTGACAGTCTAAACAGACAACACAGAAGAGGATCAGAGGACTGAAGCGCAGAGAGGGGAAGTGACGTGGCCAAGGTCACACAGCAGGTCAGTGGCAGAACCGGGAACAGAACCTCTGACCTTGTCTACACTTAAAAGTTTTGCTGGCATAGCTAATGTGGCAAAACTTCCCCAGTATGGATGCAGTTATACCAGTATGCAAGGGCTTATACTGGTATCCCTTACTGACAATTCAGTGAAGATATCCCAGTATAAAGCACCTTGTACCAGTACAATTGCATCCATACCAGCATCACTATGTCAGCAAAAAAACCACACCCTTCATCAACACAGTTATCCAGTACAACTTTTTTAGCATAGACCAGGCCTATGTCTTCTGAGACACACCCTAAGAGATTGATACCAGTGATAAAGAAAATGCTCATTACCATGTGAGGTGTGAGGCTGAGGATTACTGCAATTAAGAAGTATAAAAGGAAATCAGAGCCGGGTCACTGGAGCCTAAGGGAAAGAGAAAACAAGCCAGGGGAAAAATATCCTGCAACCCCCCACAAAGATTACAATCGAGTGCCACACCTCAGTTGACCTCAGCTCACTCTTATTACATGGCTACTGAAACTGCAACTTGACAAACTGGCAGGGTGGAGCTACAAGCAAACTTAACATCTGTAAAGAGGATCCTTCGCTGTCTCCGCCCATCCCTCAACAACAGCTGGAAACAGCATGTGCAAAAAAAAACCTCAGCAAAACAAGAAAACGAGAGAGGATGTTTTTCTCCTGGGAAGGGGTTTTATTTTTCGACCTAAAAATAAAACAGAAACATTCCATCTGTTGCTCTGTCTCTCTTTCTTTATCTCTGTGCCACATGCTGTCCCCTGTGGTACAGGAGAGACAGGATTTGGCTGTGATGAATATAAAGGGGATTTTGTATTGAGTCTGCTGGACACAAACATACCTTCTCTGTCTCTAGTTCTTTGACATCGGGCTTCCCTAACTCACAGCATTGATACATGGATACAGTGGCCAGGGAATGGGCTGTTAACTACACAGCACCTGCATATGCACAAGGGCACAAATGCCAATGAACGGGCAGGCCACATTTTGGTGTGCAGATATGGAAGAAGCAATATGCTACTGGCTGCTCATAGAGACAACCCCTGACGTCCCCTGCACACTGTCAGATCTGCAACCACTTTTTCCATAGCTCACCAAATTACACAGATACTCACATGGGAAACTTGCAGGGGCTGCAGATGCAGCTATGACCCTATAGCAGCAGTGACAGAAAAGTCATGTGTGTGCCCCAGGCCCTGGATTCTGCCCACAGCCAATGCATGGCTCCCCTGTGCAATGTCCTTTTGCTGGAGCTTTGCATTTGGCCTGCTCTTCCCCTCTCTCTTTCTTTTATTTAACTACTCCTGTGTGGGTCTTTAGGAGATCTTTGCAGATGGTGGCCTGAAGTTTCAAAGCCTAATCAATGCATCCCAGCCTCTGCATTATCGGAGCTCTCAGAGGACGCCCTGCGACACACGTCCATGCCAGAGAAGTCAGAGATAAGTAAAAGGTCCTTTTGTGCTTCAGCTTCCCCGCCTGCAGTTTGTTGTCCGGGTTTCTTAGAATCTATCTCCTTTTGAAAGAAGAAAGAAAAAAAACAACTTCATGTTGACGGCGACAGATAGTGCTTCAATCGGCATCTGGCGCTCTGCTTCGTAATGCCCAGGGAGCCTCGCCTGCGAGGCGCAGGCAGGGCCCTGGCTGTAGGATGGCTTTATTCTCATTGCAAAGGGCAAGGGGACCCCGTGGCTGGCTGCATCTTCAAAGGTGGTCGAGCAATCAAAGTTGCATGTGAACTAGGTGACCGGCTTGGCTGTGAAAATCTGCATGTTCACAAGATGGCTTGTGTCTTGGAACTACGCCCCTAGCACTGCAGAGCTGAAATGTAATGCGTTGGCATGCACAAATGCGCTACTTATGTTGCACGTCTGCATGAGAGTACATTAACAAATGAGGCTTCATACAGGGCGAAACGCATCCCTGCAAGGAGTCATCACAACACCTATGCACCGCTTAAGTCTCACTTCAGTCCTCCAAACAGAGCTTAAAGTGGTGCATAGGCTATGAGCTCACCCCATAGTGAAAGGTGCTACCGACATGTATTGTGCGATAAATAAACATGATTCATATTAAATTATCAGTGTAATGGAATGGTCTGCCCCTTTGCCAGCCAACCAGATCCTATTAGGCCTGCCCACTACATATGCAAGGGTGTGTGTGTAATGGTAGAATCAGCTGAGTGTGGAGGTGCTGATTCCCTTATAAAGAGTGGCAGAGTGCAATCAGAGAAGGGGATGCTCAGGGAGTTAGGATATGTCTACACTTGCAGCTGTAATTCTCACCTGGAGGAGACATAGCCCTGCTAGCATTCTAAAAACAGAGTGTGGATGCAGCAGCAGGAGGGGATAATAGGTGTGGGGGTGTCGCGCGGGCACTCCACTCTATTTTTAGCATGCTACCGCTGACTGAGCTAGCTCAGGGATGTCTCCTCAATCTGGAATCACACCCCCAGCTCGAAGAATAGGCTGATCAAAGCTGGGAATGGCTGCTGGGGGCGAACAGACTCAAGCAGGGAAACCCAGGTCTTTGGCGAGATGGCTGGAGGCAGGGAAGGGCCCATGGTGGGAAAAGATGGGTAGTATTGACATGCAGCAGATATGAGAACCTTCTTTTGGGAAAAAAACACACCTTTCATCAACACAGCTATCCAGTACAACTTTTTTAGCATAGGGTATGTCTCATAAGGCATAGGCCTGGTCTAAGAGACTGATATCAGTGATAAAGAAAATGTTCATTACCATGTGAGGTGTGAGGCTGAGGATTACTGTTTTCCTGCCCAAACAGCTTGGGACCTCAGTACCCTACCTGGTTTGAGTCAGACTCACTAGCCTGCTCTATACCAGATCCAGATCTGAGCCACGTCCCGCAACAGCTAGGGGCTTGCCTGGAACAGGTATGAAGTATTCTCACCTCTAGCACTCAGTTGCCCAACTCCTAATGGGATCAAACCCTGAATAAACTCATTTTACCCTGTATAAAGCTTATACAAGGCAAACTCATAGATTGTTCGTCCTCTGTAACAATGATAGAGAGATGTGCACAGCTGTTTGCCCCCCGCAAGTACCAACACATACTCCAGGTTAATTAATAAGTAAAAAGTGATTTTAAGTGGTTCCAAGTAGTAACAGACAGAACAAAGTGAATTACCAAATAAGATAAAATAGAACATGCAGATCTAACACTAATACAGTGAAAAGCTTCACCCTCAGATGTTTCAGTGAATTTCTTCTTTTAGACTAATCTCCTTGTTAGTCTGGGTCCAGCTATCACTCACACACCCCTGCAGTCACTGTCCTTTGTTCCAGTTTCCTCTCAGTATCTTTAGGGGGTGGAGAGGCTGTTCTTTGAGCCAGCTGAAGACAAAATGGAGAGGTCTCTCCAGGGTTTATATAGACATCCCATTGTGTGTGGAGACCCCCTCCTCTTTCCTATGCAGAGTCTAGTTGTAAAATGGAGTTTCAGAGACACATGGTCCAGTCATACGTTCGAGCCAGACTCCATTCGTTACCAGCCAGGCCACATTCCTGGGGAAGCTCAGGTGTGGACAGGCGTCTACAAAGTTCATTGTTAGCTTGATTGGTTCTTGACTGGGATTTACTGAGAATAGTCTTTTCTCAGAGAGCTGCTCAGCTGCTTTCCAAAGTCTATTTACAACTGACCAAGCACATAACCAATATTCATAACTTCGAATACAAGATGGACACATACATACAAATAGGATGAACAGATCCAGCAGATCATTACCTTTATATAGGTATGTTACATGGCATATGTAGCAAAAGCATATTCCAGTAATGTCATACATATATTTATAGGCACTCCCCCCCTCTGCCCCATAAATCCTTATGGGGTACACCTTCACAATCAGAGGCGGGTCACTGGAGCCTAAAGGGAAGAAAAAACAAGGCAAGGGGAAAAAAAATCCTACAACCCCCACAAAGATAACAATCGAGTGCCACTCTGCAGTTGACCTCAGCTCACTCTCATTGCAGTTTGACAAACCGGCAGGGTGGGGCTACAAGCAAATTTCACATCTGTAAAGAGGATCCTTCACTGACTCCGCCCATCCCTCAACAACGTTGGGAGGGGTGTGACTGAGCCAGAGAAGAGTTGTTTGATTTAAGGGGCTCTGAGCTGAATAAGAGGGAAAATGCGGCAGGGTTCCTGAAGAGTGACTTCAGGAATTGGGTGGCTACTTGTGAAGTGGTTGGCCTGTTAACGATCCTCAGTTAATTACCAAGTGCTAATTATTAATTAGATAGCAATCCCAGCATGTTAAGCACTGGACATCTTGTACAATGACACAAATTGCTTGTCCCATTTGGTTGGATTAATTTTGCAATCCACCTGCCCTGTCCATAACAATCTAGAGCAGCAGTCTCCAAACTAGGGATTCGGCCCGCAGTGTCGATTTGTCCAGCCCCCAAGCTGAGCAGGCACGTGGAGAAGCCGCCGCTGCCCCCCCCAGTGCAAGCTGCTGTCGGCAGCCCCATGTGCAGAGGGGTGAGTGCCCCCGCAGCGTGACTAGAGGAGCAAAGTCGGGGGTCATGGTGGCGTGGCTGAAGGAGCGAGTGCCCTTGCAGCACAGCCAGAGGAGCAAAGCGGGGTGGAGGTTCGCAGCAGCAGCCAGAGGAGCAAAGGGCGGGGGCCCTGCGGCAGCAGCCCACGAAGCCTCTTCAAAATTTAATATGGCCCTCGTCTCAAAAAGTTTGGAGACCCCTGATCTAGATCATTGTTATGGCTCAGAGAGGTAACTTCTGGTGCGGGTTTCTATGGCTGGGACACAGCTTATGGCTTTTGCTCTCTCTGACATAACAACAAGCAGGAAATGTCCAGTAATGGTTTGGGAGGGCAGGACAGGTTCATGTTCATTTGCTAATGCCTCTGATATTTTTAATAGGTGATAAGTTACAAATTAACTGGATGTGAGCAGTAAGGAAGCAAAATCTGCATTAACTGAGTTGAAGAGATATGAGGGAGAGGCATTTTTCAATAGTGGTAAACTTTTGATCTAACTATGCTCTTACAGCAGTTACTGGGAATTTGACCATGGACTTCAGAGTCACGTCAACACTGAGTGCTCTAGCAAATCCCACACATGTGGTTAAATGCAGATGAATTAATTAAAGGGCTCTAAAAATGTAGCTCTCCATCCACCAAGTAGTGCAACTATTATGATGTGGTGACAACGTCAAAGAATGTTTGGAATGAACTTCATGTATGCAAAGTGGAATACAACTGAGGTGTGGTTTACCCTAGGAACTTATGTTGCTAAAAAGACGTTGCTTAGGGGTGTGGAAAATCGAGAGCCCTGAGCGATGTAGTTATACTGACCTACCCCCCCGGTGTAGACAGCATTATCTCAACAGGACAGCTTCTCCCGTTGACATAGCCACCACCTCTTGGGGAAGTGGAGTATCCACGTCAACCAGAGAACCTCTCCCCCTGGCATAGGTAGTGTCTTTACTAAGAGCTACAGTGACGCAGCTGCACCACTGCAGTGCTGGAAGGGTAGACAAGCCTAAGGTGTCCCTATAATTTTTTTTGTATGATCTTTCTTGTCTCAGCATGAGTGGGAATTATGCTAATGGAAGTGATGATAACAAATTCATAGAGCATCTACATCCCTTTGTATTCAGACATCATTAGAATTTATAGTAAGGGGGAGGCAGTGTGCAGTCAGATCACTTCCTTACTTTGCCACAGACCTACTGCATTACCTTGGGCAAGTCAGTAAGGCCCAAATCCTCAGTGCTATTTAGGCACCTCGTTTCCATTGAAATCAATTGCAGTTAGGCACCTAAATACCTTGGAGGATGTGGGCCTTCCTCGCTCTCTGCCTCAGTTCCCTATCTGAAAAGTATTTTGAGATCTGTGGATGGAAATACCATAATACCTGGCTTTTATAAGAGCTAAGTGTTATTTATATTTGGAGGGTTATTAATTTCCAACTGCAGTATAAATACAAGTTGTCTTTAGTCTTTAGTGAAGTCAAAGGCATCTAGCATTGGTCTATGAATCCTGTATTTATCCACTCTTCCTCCCTACATTCCTTCTGAAGTTTCCATTGGAAAAGCCTCTTATATTGTATTGCTGTGAGCTCTTCAGCAGCTGCCACTTTTTATTCCCGTTACAGTTTTCACAGTGGACAAAGGGAGCCCTGTGTACAGTTTGTGCTTCCTTGTGTGAACTGGTCGAGCGCTTTGGGATACAAACTTCACTGTGCAAAGGTGTCAGATAATTACAAAATGCTCTGTTTTATTTAGTGAGAAGATGACTCACGTGGTTTGGTTCGTTATAGTGGCGATAAGCTTAAAAAGGACATTACACAAAATAATGCAGAAACAATAGGGGAAATCAGCACGCATAAGAGGAAAACAGTCTTGCTACACAAAGCACCATCATCATCATACCACATAGTGGTCTAAATGCACACTGGAACCCCAACCCTTTGCGTTTAAGTGATACTGCCAGTTACCCACAGGCAGATACTATGAGAGGAAGGATAGCCCTGTGGCCTAAACTGGGACTTAGGAAATTGGGAATCAAATCCCAACTCTGTCTCAAGCTCCCTGTGTAAATCAAATAATCTCTCTGTGCCTCAGTTACCCATCTGTAAAATAGACATCATCCTGTCTGATATATTTCTTCCACCTTTGTTTGCTAAGATTGGAATTTCTTCTGAGGACTCTCTTACTATGGGTATGTACAGCTCTTTGCACAGTGAGACCCAGAGCATGGCTGAGGCTTCTAGATGTGACTGCAATTTAAATAATTAATAACAACATCTCTCTCAAAGTTTGATGTCTTCAATCTGTAAGCTTGGCAATTTAAATACTGTGGAGTTTCTAACCTGGATAGGAGAAAGCCTTTTCTGCAAAGATTAGATTCTTGCCAGAGCAACCAATCCTCACTATCTTCAGTACCCTTAGATAAAAAAAAATGTCCCCTACAACAACTGGATACTCAAGGTTTCATTATTCTTGAATTGTTTCAGGACACTGCCTTACATCACATGCAATAGTAAGTCTGAAAGATAAGGCACACAAAAACTCATCTAAATGACATCTATAACCACATACTCATCAAGTCAGAGACCTCCAGAAAGACTAGCCACTGTGTGTTGGAAACCCCCAATAAGTCATTCCACCAAGAGATGATTCGGTTTAGACACACTGGTTTACTCAGATCATTATACTAATTTGATATGTCAATGGACAGTGTATTTCTATTTTCAGGCATACTCTTTGTGAATTACTTTCCTTCATAAGTAGTTTATAAGCCCTCCAGGACAGGAAGATTTCTTCCTACGTGTTTGTATAGCATAGGGGTCAGCAACCTTTCAGAAGTGGTGTGCCGCGTCTTCATTTAGTCACTCTAATGTAAGGTTTCGTGTGCCAGTAATACATTTTAACATTTTTAGAAGGTTTCTTTCTATAAGTCTATAATATAGAACTAAACTTTTCTTGTATGTAAAGTAAATAAGGTTTTAAAATGTTTAAGAAGCTTCATTTAAAATTAAATTAAAATGCAGAGCCCCCCGGACTGGTAGCCAGGATTCGGGCAGTGTGAGTGCCACTGAAAATCAGCTTGTGTGCTGTCTTCGGCATGCGTGCCATAGGTTTTATACCCTGGTATAGCACCTAACACAGCAGGGCCCTGATCCTGATTGAGGCTTTTGAGAGCTACCAGCAATACAAAAAAGAAGAAACAATAATGCATTGCTGGGTTTCTTTTGCACCCAGTGGCCATCAGATTCCCAGATGGGTTTTGCTTGATAAAATTTTGTGGTTTTTGGACCAGAGCTTCATCTGCTGCAAATCTGTGAGGCTTTGTTGACTTCAGCTGGAGCGAATGCCCAGCCCTTCTGAAAATCCAGCCCAAAGTGTCTCAAGCTGAGCACCCAAAATCAGAAAATGTGGGCTTCAGTGTATGAATCCCAGCAAGCACAAAGAGCTGAATTGCTTTTCAGTATGCCATTCCTAATTGTGAGTGCCTTTGTTTGCTAGTAGCAGAGATAGTCAATACAAATAAGACATAGAAGAGGAAGACACTGGGCCAAAATCTGCTGTCAGTTCTACCCAGGCAACACCATTAATGTCAACTGGTGTGTATAACTTTAAAAAGAATTCGACTTACTTGGCCCCAGAATATGCAAACCTATTTTTACCACCCGTTAGCCCAGGGTCGGCGACTATATTATAGCTGCCCATAACTGTTTGTTTACTTCCTGCAGGGTGTAAATGAAGAAATGGAAAATAAATGCTCAATAACGATTAACTTAGTTCACCTGCTCAGATTGACGGTCGAGTGCACAGCTGACAACTGCAGTGGTGCCCTACACACAAATAGCTTTCTACTCCCCTTCTCCCATCACTTTTTGCATGTGCAAATCTGGCTCACCCGAGACCTTGCACAAGCAGCTACGTGCTGGAGGAAGATGTATCTGGCTGCACACACTGATGCTTCTTTAAACTAGGTTTGCAAACCACTGCTTTGGAGGTGCTAAGCAAATGCAGCATCTTGAAAACTGAGCTTGCGTTGGCTGTCCTGAGCCACCAAAGGGGTTTATTTAGGTCTGCTGAGGTGCATCCTTTTTAGCAATTTAGTCTGTGCTGAGATCATAGAGAATTTTAAAGAGATTCAACAATATTGGCAAAGGCAAACCCCAAATGCAATGGAGGAGAGGTAAGTGACCGGAACATAATAGAATGGAACGTTGCGCAAAACATATAAATATATAGGCCTGCATGTGCTCGTATATCACTTTACAGTATAAGATCTTTCTAATCTTTCTTATGGCACATCAGCTTCTGACATGCAGGGATCAGGTAAGCCGGAGTGGTCGTTCATAATGTCCGTATCTTTCCGCAACAGATTTTGCAGAGATAATGGTCAGGCTCACAAATAGCGCTGTGCAAATAACACATTTTTGGGGTTTTGCTTTGTTTTTTGGCCATTTCAAAAACCTGAAAAGGAAAAATTAATTTCAGGCTGAACCAAAAGCAACGTTTTTCAAAATTTTTCACAAATCAAAAGTTGAGAAAAATTCATTCTAGGTAAAAATAAGCAAATGCTTTTCATTTCAATTTTGAGCATTTTTAACATTTTTTATTAAAATAAAAGGAAATTTCAAACCAAAATATCAAAACATTTCCTTTCAAAAATATCAGACTAAAACATTTTGATTTTTTTTCAGAATTTTTGCTTTAGTTTTTTTTCCCGACTGAAACTCTTTGGTGAATTTGACACATATCTGCGAACCGCTTTTGTGCTGCTGAGTCTCCAATGTTCACCGAACAAAAGCTTAGTGTGAAAAATTTCATCCAGTTCTACTCACACATTTGTTAGAACATGAATGTTGGCAGATGACCAGCAAAGGGAAGGGGGAAGAAGGAAGTTCCATGAAACGCAGGTCCCTGGTACTACTGTGATCTATATATATGGCACTAGTGCCTAGAGACCCCAGGCAGGATCAGGGCTCCATTGTGTTATTCCCCTCCCTGGTTCTGCTTGCATTGTTTAATTTACTGGAGAGCCAGACTGGCCAATATTGGGGTCACAGGGTACCCCCCTGCATGGATCCACCCTGCCCACATGGAAATTGGGGGATAAGGTGCTTCAGTGGCACCACAGACCCCAGCAGGACTGGGACTATAGGAGGAGTGCTGGAGGGGACATGCATAATTGCAACCAAAGCCACATGGAAGAGCTGACCTGCTGAGGAGGATTCTGGCAGAGCCCTGAGGCACCAGCCACTGGTGGAATAACTTAGGGAAATGTCCACAAAGGGGTCCCAGCTGGGTTTTCTGCTTTCCTGGGGTTATTCGCAAGCAAGTGGCTTATCCAGCCTTGGTGGTAAATGAAATTAAATATACCAGACCAATAAAGGACAGAGCTTTCATCTTGTCCTTTCACCGCCTGGTGAAATCTAAACAGGGCTGGTTTGAAAGGTACTTTCCACAATCATTCCCTCCACCTGCGCTTGCCTCTTCTCAGTCCCTTCTTTCCCTAAAGTAATGGGGTGTGTGTGGGTGTGTGGCCACATAGTTGAGTTTAGGATTAATTAGTCATTTTTTAATTAAAAACTTTCCCAGAGCAAAGCCCCAGCAGTGCTGCTCTGTGAGGGAGCAATCCAAAGCCTGCTTACGCCACTGAACCTCTGGGCAAGGGCACATTTGTGTTTCCATGAGAAGAGGCCCTGCCTGCAAAGTGCCGGCTGAAGGCAATGGCAACTGTGGCTGCACAATTAATTGCCCGATGGAGCCCATAAGGTGCGGACGTATTGCATGTGGCCACTTGCATGTGTGATGCTGGTCTGCAAACCCACAACAAAGACAATTTAGTTCTTGTCTGTTCCTGAGATTAGCCCTGATTCAGCCACCAGCAATAGCCTGCACGAATAGCCAAGGAAAGATGCAATTTGCACCTGTTGAGCATACTCTGGTGCAAATAGCAGCATTGTCTGACTGCACTAGGAGTTTGAACCAGTACAGCTACATCCATTGCTGGCTATTGATGGCTAATCCCAAGTATAGACAGTGCTTGAAGACAGGCGATATTTAGGGTAACAAGACAGCAAATGTGAAAAATCGGGACGGGGTTGGGGGGTAATAGGAGCCTGTATAAGAAAAAGACCCAAAAATCGGGACTGTCCCTATAAAATCGGGACATCTGGTCCCCCTAGCGATACTGCTACTAAACAAACACTAGGTTATACCCAGTCATGTGCAGGTGCATCGAGGAGAGAATTCAAGGCTCCAATAAAGGGAGTAGCAATGAGCACTGCAACACGTGCTCACCCATCCGCCTGCTCTTGCTCCCATTTAAGTTCATGCTTTTGACACTCCCGTGTGCGTGCTCTGTTAGTAATAAAGAATGACAGAGCTTGCAAAGGGCCCCGGTGGCAGACCTGCCCCAGCTCCCACTTCTGCTCTCAAATAGGAAGTTCATAAACCTCACTCAGTTGCAAAAAGAAAATCAGATTTCAAAACCTTTCTGAAAAGGGCTCCAAGTCTCCCAGCCTTCCTCTCGTTAACCCTTTCATGAGGCCAACCTCCTCCCAGCTGCACCCGAGCACTGGCGAGCGGCCGGGCTGGGTGACATCCGACACCCCTGCGCTGCCTCGCTCAGATCTTTGGCCTTTTTTTTTTCCGAGCCGTTGCTTATTTTCTCTCGTAACGTTGCTTTTATCTCGGGGCCTATCACACGTCAAATCTGCTTTCATCAATAATCAGGTTGGGGGTGGAAGGGAGGAAAAACTGCTGTCTCAGTTAACATGCGTGCACACACACACAAAAGTAGCAAGAAAGTAGAAACCTGATGCCGCTGTAACCCATTGCATGGTAAAATTTGTCACCTTTTGACATGCTTGACTCCTGGCAGGTAGATCCCAAACATGTGGGGCAGCGTGGTTAATATCAGCGTTCATCTCCCCACCCCAAAACCCCGATTCGGAGATGCACCTCCCGAGCCACTCATCTCAGGAAGGAATGGTTTTAAGCCACCACTGAGCCTCCCATACTTCAGGCCTGTCCACCCACTGGCATAATTTAGAGCAGCCCCAGTGGGTTCTCTAACTTACCCTACCTGCAGTATCTCCCAATGGATAGCTCCACCAGATCAGAATAGTCGGAGTGTAGTTCACTCTGGCCACATTCCCTCCAGCTTCTGACATGCCTCTATCACTTGGCACTGTCAAGGGGACATAGCATAGAGCTTTTATGGTAGGCTTATGCTGCAAAATTTCCCTTCACTGTGGGAATCTGATAATAGAGGGTTCTTCAATCTAGCTGATGAAGGTATAACAAGATCCAACGGTTTGAAGTTGAAGCTAGACAAATTCAGACTAGAAATAAGGTGCACATTTTTAAGAGAAGATATTTAACCATCAGAACAACTTACCAAGGGTTGTGGTGGATTCTCCTTCACTCTCAAGTTTTACATCAAGATTGAATGAACATAACATAAGAACACAAGAATGGCCATACTGGGTCAGACCAAAGGTCCACCTAGCCCAGTATCCTGTCTTCTGACAATAGCCAATGCCAGGTGCCCCAGAGAGAATGAACAGAACAGGTAACCATCAAGTGATCCATTCCCTGTTGCTCATTCCCAGCTTCTGGGAAACTATGTTTTTCTAAAAGACATGCTCTAGTTCAAACAGGAATGAATGCAGGGAAGTCCTATGGCCTGTCTCATGCAGGCTGTAAAACTAAATGACCACAAAGGTCCGATCTGACTGTATAATCTATGAATTGGTAGAGATATGTCTAGGGTCCAGCCTCTTAACACTGACAGAGTGATGTAAACGGCTGGATCATGGCTCAAAAATGGTCTAGGTTGTTCTTAGAGTTATGATAACACTGCAGCTGGTTCCAGGTGATATACTCTAGAGTTTATTCCAGGTGGGCACAGAAAACCCACCCAGGTGGGAAGGATTCCATGTGAGCATGGGAATCTGGTACAGGTTTTCCTCTCCCTCCATATCACCAATGAAAGAAATATCAGTGCAGGCTTTCACGACTAATGTTTTTCAAATAGGGTGACTGCAAGTAAACCCCAGCCTGGATTATTGTGCTTACTTGAATGATATTCAGTATCAGTGAATTCACCACTATGGCTAATTTATATTTATAGGCTTTTAAGCGGTATTTGTGAAATGTTTCCAGGAGAGATAGCACCTTCTCCCTTCTCTGATCAGCTCAGTGCCTGCAGCCATTTCCTTCTGGTCTGGGGTTGGCACATCTGATATAGGGCTGGTGCAAAGAGACAGTGGGGACCCAGCAAACAGACACAATGGCTCAGCCACTGGAACACAAGAACAGGGTTGCCCTTAAGGGCAGGCAAGCAGGGCAGCTGCCCTGGATGTCAAATTTTGGGGGCACTGAATCACTGTGCCACCTGGCCCTGGTGGCAAAAAATGGCAAAACACCAAGGGCCAGCTGCACACAGGATTTGCAAGACCAGAAGTCCACCTGGTCTGTTATCCTATCTATACCAATGGCCGGTGCCAGCTGCTTTGGAAGAAGGTGCATCAAACCCCGTAATGGGCAATTTCACAATAACCTGCCCTGGGGAAGATTGTTCCTGTGTCCAGGCAGTCAGTGGTTGGTTTGAAGCCTGAAGCATGAGGATTTGTCACACCTCTAACAATGTCTGCACCATCGTGCTACAAAACCAGCATTCACATGTCCCCAGATCCTGCCTGCTCCATACTCCCCTTGTGCATGCCATTCCCAGCAGGAATCATTTGCCCTCAGGTGGGGAAATGTGCATGGAGGCCAATGCTGGCTCAGCATGGCTGCAGACATGCATCAGCATGCCAACCATGCCCCGGCCTCCTTGGCAATGTGCCTTGGTGCCTCCCCTCCACCTGTGATGTAATTTGCAGTGGGCCTCTGCAAGAGATGCCTACCGTATGACTTTCCACTCCAGGCAGAATCTGGTCAGCTAACTTCCGCCTTGTGCCCTCAGTGCTGGCTGTGGTTTTCCTGGAGCACTGGCATGTGCAGCACATACCCGAACCTGGCCCATTGTGTCTAGGTGAACAGGTGTTCGGTGCTCCCCCCAACTCTCTTTCCCTTTGCTCTGTCTCTTGTATCTTACCCTGATTAAATCGAACCTGTTCAACCGCCGTGCCAGATGTGGGGACCCTGCTCATTTGTTACGAAAAGGAAAAGTAAACGAGATTGCAAGCGGTGACAGTTGTTCGCAGGTGAAGTGTGACCTGCAGCCCCTAGCATACCCCCAAGCCACAGGCTCGCTGCTGGGTGCCGTGGGAACTCTGTACACTGGCTGCCGAGAGAGCCTGGGAGCCTCCGAGCGAGTTAGGAGTCAGTTGCCATGTTAGGAGCTAGCCGTCAAGCACAGATGCCAGGCTATGCACAGGAGAGCCGATTCAGATAAAAGATGTACCCCAGAATGCGGACAGATCCCCAATCCTCAATATTCACCCCAGAGCAGGCCCCATTACACCCCAGACTGACGGACTGCTCTGCTCCTTCTGACACCACTACCCCAGCCCCAGAGAGCCCTCTCTCCATCTGACTCCAGCACAGACTTCATCACCCCAGCCCCAGAGAGCCCCCATCCCTGTCTGACCCCAGCACAGACTCCATTATCCCCAGCCCCAGAGAGCCCCCATCCCTGTCTGACCCCAGCACAGACTCCATTATCCCCAGCCCCAGAGAGTCCCCGTCCCCGTCTGACCCCAGCACAGACCCTGTCTCCCCAGCCTGAGAAAATCAAACTCCCCAGCTGACACCAGCTTACACGCTGAGCGAGCCTGTCTCCAGGGAATGTTCCACTTCACCCCCTGCCCCACTTTCACTAGCCTTCCTGTTCCTAAACAAGATCTCACCTTATCTGAACTCTTTTAAATTCACTTTTAATGTGATCGAGAGCACCGGGATTTCCCAGAATGCTACAGCCAGCCAGCCCGGTCAGTGAGGTCCCTCTGAGTGCAGCCCCCCTGGGGACCAAAGCCAGATGTCCGTTTGGGGCAGGGTGGTTAGGGGAATGAACAGACCCGAGGGGAGAAGAGTCAGTAAATCTGCTGAGGTGAGTTAACAGGGGTTAAAGAGACAACTTTAGACCTAAAGAGGAAGAGATGGAGACATAAGGGAGGAGGGGAGGGGAGGAAGGAGGAAGGAAGGGAGATTATATCCGAACCCAGCCCCAGAGCTGGGAGCGTGAACAGACAGAGCAAGCAGTGAACCCTATCATTGTCTCCCAGCTGGTGCAGATCCCCAGAGACAGGCTGTGGGTCGCAGCCCTCTCGGAGTATGGCTGCTTGTCTGTGCGAGGCTTTATCAGTAGCTATTTCTCTCTCTCTGCTTACTGTCCATTTCCAAAAAGGCGGGAGATGGGCTACGCAGAATCAGCAGCGTATCCTGAACAGCTGCCACCCCCCGGCCCCTATCTCTGCCTGTCTGTGTCTCTCCGGCTTTCCACTGCTGCTTAGGATGTCCCACAAAGAGTAAAACTCCTACTGCCTGGTTAAGTGGAAACGGGCTGAGGCATGAACTTAACCCTGCACCTGAATGATCTTGGATCTCATAGGGGCTTGGATTCAGGGTTCCTGTTTGTCCACAAAGACTTGAGACTCCCATTGACTTCAGTGGGCTTTGGATCAGCCTCTTAACAAAGATGACTGGGTAAAGGTCCTGAGCAGTCAGGGGGCAAAGGGATGATGATTCAGGTGTTGGGCCTATGTCATGGAGCCTGAAGCATTCTTTCCTCCTAAGAGAGGTGCGTGGGAGACAGGGAGTGGGTAAGGACAAGCCCTCTTCGCCTTAGGGTTTCCTGCTCAGGCGTCTTTTCCCTGCGGATCCTTTCCTGATTACAGTGAATAAACCCCAGTCTTTGTCCTTTGCGGGGGTCTTTCTTCTGCTGATGGTGAAAATTCAAATGCCACCTGAAAGTTGGGGGCGGGGGAGCCAGATCTGATCAAATAAGAATCAGCCCAAACCTTAGCCCCAAACTCCAAGCGAGCCTATTTAGAAGTTTTGATAAGTTTACTTTTGTTATTATATTTCGTAGATTGCTGCTGTCTCTGCATTTCCAGGCATCGAGCTGAGAAAAAGACAGACCCCTCTTAGGACGTTCCCAGTTCTGATGTGCAGATTTGATAATACTAGCTCTTCTCACCCACAGATCTCAGCGCGAGGGAACTACCTAGTGGATGAAGATGGAGCCTGGATTCCCTACTTGCCCCCCGTGACAAAGGCAGAGCAGTAGGGGAAGTCGTGACTGATAGATTACAGAGGCTGCATGGTCATCTCACTCCAGGAGAGAGGTAGTTTCTCTGTGAAGCAGAGTGAGGCAGCCCAGGGTCGAGACCCACTTTTCCTGTCCGCCATGAAAGTGCTACTGATACAGACCCCCTCCTCAAGGCTGCTGGCTGCTTACATCTGTGCTTGCCAGCATTATATTAGGGCTACTGCTTCCTTATAACAACCTATTACCTTTGCCAAAGTCCACTGGCAGCTTTGGAAACTTCTTGCTTCCCACTAGCTAGAAAATAAACTCTAAACTTCATAGAGGGACTGTTTTGTGCCATAACATTGAAATCCTGTGTGTTCCAAGTCAGCACCAGGTTTATCTACAGGGTTCCAAGCCTTTTGCTCATCCGCTGGTGTTACTTTATTCTTTTCTTACCTCTAGGATGAAATCTAACAGAGTAACCCGATGGGGAAATCAAACATTTGCAGGGATGCCTTGGGGATGAAGGGTCTTTGGAGACTCTTTATGCACTCACTGTAATAGAGAGGGTTCTTTACAAACAGCTGCACATTTATTTTCAGAGGTGCCGAGCAACCAGAGCGCCTACTGAATTCAACGAGCGCTGCAAGAGCTCAGCTTATTTCAAAATCAGGCCATGAAGAAACAGCACTGCTGATCAAGGGACTTTTAAACCCTCTTCGCCTTAGGGTTTCCTGCTCAGGCGTCTTTTCCCTGCGGATCCTTTCCTGATTACAGTGAATAAACCCCAGTCTTTGTCCTTTGCGGGAGTCTTTCTTCTGCTGATGGTGAAAATTCAAATGCCACCTGAAAGTTGGGGGCGGGGGAGCCAGATTTGATCAAATAAGAATCAGCCCAAACCTTAGCCCCAAACTCCAAGCGAGCCTATTTGGAAGTTTTGATAAGTTTACTTTTGTTATTATATTTCGTAGATTGCTGCTGTCTCTGCATTTCCAGGCATCCAGCTGGGAAAAAGACAGACCCCTCTTAGGACATTCCCAGTTCTGATGTGCAGATTTCTTAATACTAGCTCTTCTCACCCACAGATCTCAGCGTGCTTCACAGCGGAAAGTCAGGATTATTATCCCCATTTTATAGATGGGGAAACAGAGGCACACAGAGGTGAAGCGACTTGTCCAAAGTTATACAAGAGGCACAGCCAGGAAGAAAACCCAGCTCTCAGTCCCAGCCCAATGCTCTAGCTGCTGGACCAAACATACTCATAGGACATAGGAGGTTCAGATCGCGCTGATAAGGTTCTGTATTGCGGTTGCTTTTCTGTCTTGTATTGTCTTGTCTTGTATTGCGGTTGCTTTTCTGTCTCCAAAAGCTCATAAAGCCTTTGGATTCCACCTGTGACAGGTCCAGTGGCAAGCCATGCTCACACTGGCACCAACATACAAGGGTCTTGAAGTCCAGTTTACTGATGCCCCTTGGCCGCTCAGAGCCCCATTGAAACACACAAAAGACCTCCTACAGCCCGGGCCTTATGGAAGAGCTCAGAAAGGCTCCTTCAGTCCAAATCAGATCTATAGCTTTGCGCAGCCAAAGTTCAAGCACTTCATTGGGGAGCTTTTCCAATTAGCACGCTCCTCCTTTGGTCAAGGAGGGTAGGGCTCCATGTACCAGCCCCTTTGGACCACTCACAATACACCCCCGTGGTATGCTGAGGGAATTATTTATGATAGCCCAGCTCTGCGATCCCTGCATGGGAAGGGCAGGCAGCTCTGCTCAGGCAGAGAATATTAACACTTCCCTATCTCAGGTCACTGGAATCCCAAACCCAGCTAAATTCCTGAAGCTCTGCAACCTGGAGGAGCAGGATTCCCTCCCCCCGCCCCACCCAGCTAGGGCACCACCCGCCATGTGGTTTCCTGAAGACGATAGGCAGCTCGTCAAAGGCACCGGCAAGAAACCCAAATGCGGTAAAGTGCTGAGATAAGCGGCCCTTCTCGAGTGAGAGAGCTGCTGGCGCTGGGCCTTGGGAGCAAGGCTGTCACTGCACAGGGCCGGCAACACCTTGCTCTCTGCAAAGCGATCAAAGACACATGCAATGCGGCACCGGGGCTTGGGTGCACCTCTGGCTCAGAAGCAGAGATGGGCTTCCTCTGGCAAGCAGTCAGCCCCAGGGGGAGGTGCACAAGTGGCTCAGACACGAAAGGATGCAGACATAGTCCTGTCCTCCCTTTCACTCCAGCGCCAGGTTAATCAGGGAGATGATGCCCATCTTACTCCGCATTACTTACACTTGCAGTCGGAAGGCACTTTTAGAGGCTGTTTAAGGGCTGGGCACATGGCGGAAGTGAGACATGGGGGAAGCTGAGCCCATCTGCAAATCTGCCAACCTCAGATAATCTTGGGTCTGGTTCAGTAGACACAGGGTTAATTCTGTTCACCCCCTTGGTGTGATGGCAACAGGACATCACATTCGTAACCAGGGATGGACCAGAGTCTCAGATCCAAAATTTGAGGAGGGTTGGATCCAGGGCCAAATTATATGGCTGCCTCTCACCCCAGTCTCTATAGTGGGTCACATCAAAACCCTGGAGCTGAGGAACCTCAAACTTTGGATGGGTTCAGATCTGGGTCTAAAGTAGGCAGTTCAGATCCATTTCTCATCATGAAACATAAGAAGAGATCTAGTTACATGGACATTTTGTCTGAGGACTCATTCCCACAAGCCAGGTTGCAAGGGAGGAGGAAGAAGCCTGGACTACAGCCAGACTCTGGAATGAAGAGGAGTTTTGAGTCTGAATTTTCTGAACCCAAATGTCTCCTGCTTACCCTGCCCCCTAATGTTTGGACCAGAAACTGTTAATAGAACATGGCATTGAGCTCAGCTTCCTCTTCTATGAATATCAGCCTGGGAGGAAATCGAACTCTGTGCTAGATGGCAGGAAGACAGAAGTATGGATCTTTGTCCAAGTGGGGGATGTGGAATTGCACCCCAGATTGTGTGTGTATGGGGTGAACCTGTGACTCTGTGCCCCTGAATGGGTATCTGGATCCATGACCTTGAGGGGATGTGGAGTTGTGTCCCGTATGGATACGTGTGGACCTGTGCACCTTGTAATAAAGTTGTGAACCACAGGAGTGTCAAAAAGAGACAGAACTTTATTTCCTGGCCTAAATCGCCTGACATAGGTCAGACTCACTGACAGTTAAATACCCCTGTCACATGACAGGGGTTGGTACTCACTGACGCACTCCTGAATGGCTGCATGGAAAATATTCCATGCCATTGAGAGCGGCTGTATAGATCTGCTATGGGGTTGCGAGCTCTTGTCCTTTCTCAAGATTTGTATGGTCAGGATGCTGCAGACCAAAGAGGCTGGATACAATCACTTATATAGCCAAAGCTGTACTGCAAATGCTCCTACTCTTTAAGAAACAGAGTTTCTCCTCTTCCTCTCCTGTTCCTGGGTGTTGGGCTGGACAATGTATTGTACTGGACCCACAAATAAGTTAATATCCCAGCCCTCAGGTTCCCCTCAAAAGCCAGATGACGTGAATACAGAGAATCCACAGCAATCACTGCTTCTGACAGAAACAAGAGTGCTCAGGGGCACTCAGAAATCAATGATGCTTCTGAAGGCCAAATCATAGCACATGGGACAATGCAGCCAAGACTTCCTTCCACAGTTACTGTAAGAAGAATGAACCTGTGCTTGGCCCAGTTATCTGATGGTGACACCACACAGAATGGCTGGGCCACTGGTGTTTCCTGATGTCAATTAGGGATAATTGCAAGCTAAGCCCCTTTAGCTGGAGTATGCTGATAAATGAACCAGAATGGTGTCCAATTCCTTGCAAGTGGAGAAGAATGGATAAAAGATCATAGAATAGCAGACATTAGAGACAGAAATGGCCTTTAATAGCTCATCTAGTCTGTTATTAATTATTAAACATCAGCAACTCACTCAGTGCTGTATAAGACACAAAATGCACACAGCTGCTGCCCTGAAAGAGCTCAATAGCTCCTCCTGGGGGTAGTGAGGGGTCAATGGGGGGTTGTTCCCAATAGCTCATTCTACAGGTCTTTTTCCAGCCTTGTGATGGGGATTTCCACTAAGCCTTGTCGTGCCAAAGGAAGGCTGGGCCACAGACATATTGACTGTTTCACTGTCAGTTCTCTGCTTCAGCGTCTGTGCTGAATCCCCCATTCCACTGCAATCCCAGTGGGCTATTTCGATTCACAACCTACCTGGTAGCAACCCGAGGGGTTGTTTCGGTCCAGCGTCTTTGGAATGCTCTGCAGCCAACAGACAACAGAGACCTTCTGGTGAGGCAAGTTGGAGGAGGTTTTCCTGACCGAGGTAGGAAAGGCAGATTCATGACTGACCTTGAGGATGAGGAGTTCTATTTGATGAGGCGGAGATTGTAAAGACCACACACCCTCCAGCTAGTGCTAAGTATCTGTGATGGATAGACTCTCCCCAATCCTCAGCTCCCTTCACCCGTGTATTGTGCAAACTGATCAGAGCAGGATGGCTGTTCCAGCACATCCACTCCTTTGCCCTTCCAAGAAGGAAAACCTTGCATCTGACCAGTGATAAGATCCATTGAAAGCTTCCCTTCCCAGCACAGCTGATCTCATAGTAACCTTCAAACCCTAAATGAAGGAAGAGAATAGAACAGAGCACAAAACCCAGTGAGTCACCGATTAGGCAGGGCCAGCTGACCAGAGATCTGCAATAGTTCTCAGCAGCAAAGACTCGGGACAGCCTGTAAGTATGGGTCTACATGCCTGGTTGATTAGACACGGCACTGTGACTCAGAAGCAGAGCCCTGTGCTGCTTATAGACCAGAAATGAACAGCTTTTAATGTGGGAGTCATCTAAAAGGTCCAGCAAACAGCTGTATCCCCAGCACGCCCTTTTAACTCACAGATACACCATGGGGTTCCAATCTGGTCAGCTGCTGGGTCTTTACAGGGTGCTCTAGGGTCATCCTGGGAAAGCGGCATGAAACAGCTAAGGAACCCCAGATTTATCATATCTGATGCCTCAACAAGTATGGAGGAGAGAGGGAGTGCAGGACTGGGAGCTAAGAACACCTGATTTTTAATCCACACCGATACTGCCTCCCCTCTGTGACCTTGGGGATATCACTTCTCTTCTCTTTTCCTTTCTTCATCTCTGAAATTGGAAGTACAACATCTACCTTATCATGAGTATCTAGTCCAGCCTCTGGTATCACACAAGTCACAGAACTTCACCCATGCATTCCTGCCTGCAGCCCAATAGCTTGTGGCTGAATTAGAGTATTACCTATAAGAAAGCTATTCAATCTCAATTTAAAGACTCCAAGTGATGGAGAATTCACTACTTCCCATGGGAGGCTGCTCCAGTGGTTAATTACGCTCCCTGTTAAAAATGTGGATTTTAAGTCCAGCTTTAACTTTATTGGCCTAAACTTCCAGACACCGGATCTTGTTGTGCCTTTGTCTGCTAGATTAAAGAGCCCTCTGTGTTGGTATTTGTAGATTATGATTTAATTACATTTTAAGCTTTCAACCTAAATAGACCAACCTACTCCTTAACTCGCTCATTTTACGGTGTGTTTCCCAGACCACAGACAATGCTTTTCACTTCTCTCTGGATCCCCTATAATTTTTCCACACACTTTTTAAAGTGCGAATACCAGAATTGGAGACAATGTCCAACAGTAGCCTCACCACTCCTATCTGAAGAGTCAATATCACCTCTCTACTCTTGCTCAATATTCCCTCGTTGAAACATCCAAGGATCATGTTAGCCTTTTTTGCCACTCCACCACACTGGGATTTCATAGACAGCTGGATAATATAGCTGTGGCCAACATATCAGTGAGAATAAATCTTAGTAAGTTTAAATAAAAAGCTATTGATTTGAATAATTAGAGCATCCACAGTTACAGTAGATAACATTAATATAATAAAAATAACAATGACAACATGATCTTAAGTCCCCTGCTTTATGATTATCTCTCCTCCACAGCATAAGCCAACCACTGACTGATAGAGTTAGGAAGAAACTTTCTCTATGGATAGGTTATTCCATACTTGCCCACTGCAACATCCTTTGAAGATCTGGTATTGATACATTACTAGAAGTACCCCTGATCTGATCCAATCTGACAACTCCTACGTTTGTAAAAGGTTTTCAGCAGCAGAAGGCTGAAGAAAGGATTTTTTCCCTCCCAGGTTTTGCAAGTCTGGAGGGTAACAATGTCTTCCAAAAACTTCAGGAGGAGCCTGAAGGTATTCTGGTAATGTACTGCCCCCTCGTGGCAAAGGTAATCAAAATTGTGTTTTGTTGGGTGAACATGGAAGCGAGGGTTCCTTGTTAGCTAGGTAAGGAAGGTGGAGCAAAGACGAGGATACCCTGCCTCATATACTAGTACTTGGGAAATAAAGGCGCCTGTTTTGTAGGAGATCTTACTAGACAAACACAGACTGGGACTGGACAATAGACAAAAACAAAGGGAAGGAAATGAACTCTTTTCAGCAGCTGGTGCCACAAGGCGAGCAAAGCATCCGCAAGATTTTTTTTCAGATGTCAATCAATTATTCTGTTACTTCTCCCCCCAAGTGATGCTTTTCAAAGTTTGCCTATCTAGCCGTAGATTTTAAAGCCAAAAAGGACCACAGATCATCTAGCCTGACCTTCTGTATATCAAAGGCCATGGAATTTCACTCAGTTACCCCCTATATTGAGCCCAGCAACTTGTGCCTGACTAAAGTATATCTTCCAGAAAGCCATACTGTCAAGATCTGAAAACATCAAGGTTATCCATCCATGTTCCTATGTGGCCTCCTTTGTCATAACACCCGAGAGTCTCCTGAGAGTAAAAATGACAATGTCATGGTCTACTTACACCTAAGGAGCCTGGAATTTCTGTCATTCTTTACACACATGAATTGAAGCTTTACCGCTCCTCCTTTGAGATCAGTGAGCATCATTATAATCGTTCAGCTGAAGCACAAGGAGGTTATACGAGCTTGCCTGCCGTCAAACAACAGTTCAATGAACACAACCCAGGAATCTTGACTCCCGCTCCTATCTCTGTCTGACCAAATCATGCAGAATATTTCCAACACAATTCAAAACACCTGCCATTGAGGGGTGGGCTTATTTTTTTTTTTTTTTTTTTGCATTTTGCCACAAATTAGAAAGTGGTTCCTTTTAAAATACATTTTTTCTGCTAAAATGAGAAACACATTTTGGAATAAAAATGAAAAATCTTTGAGAAAAACAGACTTCACCGGCAAAACATGTGAAAGTGACAATCCTTTTTTTCCCTTCCAGCTAGATTACCAATCGCATAAGATTGTGGGGAAAATGTGAAAAATGACGGCAGCCAAATGTTTCCAGTGAAAACTTAGGTCACAATTTCACATGCCTCTAAGTAATATGAATTCCAAGCTATGCACTTGCCTTGCTCTAGTTAGGAACATACAAACTGTCATTCCATATCAGATATGGGGTCCTTCTAGTCCCATATCCAAAAGTGGCCAGTATCACCTGCTTCAGAGGTACGTGCAAGAAACCCTGCAGTGAGAATTTATGGAATAACTTGCCCATAGAGGAAGTTTTTTCATAACTCTCATCAGTTAGAGGTGGGCTTATGCCATGAAGCATGGCTGAGCTCTGTTGTTCACTGTACCATGAGGAGGGCTGTTGTACCTATAACACTGGGACTGTTTGCTCATTGCTCCGGATCTCAGCTGGGTCATTTGGTACCTTGCTCTTGACGGAACAAGACATGGGCAGTGAGGCCACAAAACACTGCATGGGAAAAGTTTTCCAGGGCTCCTTATCCATCAACTGCTTGCAAGTTGCAAGAGGGCTGCACAGAGGTTCCCACTCCGCATTCAAAAACAATTAGCTCTGGGAGTAAGCAGTGTGTGCTGGTGAGTGAGCCCACCCCACACTCACCCTGCAGCCGTGGTTCCTGCCCTTGAGGCTGGGCCCAGCTCCCCATGCTGGAAGGGGCCTGCGATGAAGGGCATCATGACAAAGGAGTGGCTGGGCCAAACCTAAGTGTCAGTGCAACCCTGCATGCCAAGTTACAAAAGCACTCGGTTTGGTTTGGAGGCCCTTTCAAATGGGAGTGGGGTAAAGTGCCCTTTCCCCCAAGCAGGCGGTCCCAATGAAGAATACAATACCCAGTGCTTAGTTAACGCTTTTCATCAGTGGATCTCAAAGCACTTTAAAAAGGAGGTCATTATCGCTGTTCTACAGATGTGGAAACTGAGGCACAAGGAAGGGAAAGTGGCTTGTCCAGGTTCACCCAGCAGGCTGGTGGCATTGCCAGGAACTGAACATAGTTCTCCCAAGTCCCAGTCAAGTGCTCTACCCACTAGACACACTGCCTCTCCTATTACAACTTTTTTCCAGGTTTTTCCCCCCATCTCTGTACTAGGGCCAAACAAAGCCGATGTAATATAAAGATCTACATGCTTCATTTCAGAGCGGGGTTTGTTTCCTGAGCTGGGTCTGAAAAGTAACTTGGGAAGGAAAGAAAAAGAATACCTCCCCATGGCCAGAGAATAAAGTAATGCCAGCAAACACCACAGAAGGTCCCATTATTTGCCTGACAGCTCCTCACCGTGATTCAATATGGTATTGCAGTCTTCAAAGCGAAAAGGTGCAGATCAAAGGGTGCAAACTGTTGCTCCAGAGAGTCAAACCTATCAAACAGGGCCAGGGAACCCAAAGGTTGAGCCATGTTGGCAGCATGACAGGAGCAGGGAGGTTGCACCTAAACTGAAATTTAAATAGTGGCAATCACAGGAGCCCTCAGTCTGTGGAGTAAAGTGCTTTGAGATTCTTTGGTGAAAGAAGCAATGGACATGATCATTAAGTGTCACTCTTGGTTATTGTTATGAAATTTTTAAAATATTACAGTGGAGTTTCTCTCCCCCACTCTTTGTTGTTGTTGCTGCTGCTGCTGTTGCAGAGGATTGTTTCTGTTTTGTTACACAGAGTTTGTTGTGGGGCCCATATCAAACTGGGGTGAAGCGATTTCGCCTTTGTTTGTCAACGAGACAAAATGTTTTCACACAAACAATAAAACCAGGCCTTAAGAAGGGTGGACAGAGATGTTCACATCAGATTTCAGTGATAAGCTACCCAAACAGAGCCTTCCCTTTGTTTGTTTTTACAAGACTCAGCCCAGTCTTCCTGTCTGTCATAAAGTCTGATGAAGCCCTAAATTTGCCTAAAATTCTCCTTTACCATAGCACTCTGAAATACAAGATATTTCAAACAATGAGAAGGTAGGCTACCAGTTTTGAGGAGAGCAATGTTCCAATCAAGTAGAGGGAATTCTAAGGCTGGAGATAATAAAACCAATAGCAATAACAAGAACGATTAATAATGCTTTGCATTTATATCACACCTTTCACACAAGGGTCTCAGTGTAATTAACACAGGTGGGTAGATAATATTAACATCCTTCCTGTCACATAAATGGGGAAACTCAGGCACAACAGTGCCTTGCCAAGGTCACTGAGTAAATTAATGACAGAGGCAGGACTATGTCCTAAGTTCTAACCACTAGATAACACTCCCTCGCTCTGTACTTACCCATCACAAGGGCTCCCTGTTGAATGAAATATCTGTGTTTCTGGCCCCAGTCCTCTAAGGACAAGCCGAGCTATTTTTTGTGGGATATTTCTCTTGGACTTAGAGACTGTTGATGTATTTATATGGAGTAAATGCACCACTGCTCAGTGCTCTGGTGTGGTACTTGATGTTCATATGCTCTTTCAGCCATCACCAGTCCCATCTCGACATATTAGCATTTCACATCCAGTCATAACCTGGGTTTCACATGATGGAGTCTCTAGCTTGACAGATTTAGGACATACAGCAAATTAGTTTCATGACACTCCAGAGGCACATCACTTTCTTCTATGGATTCAGGTGTGTTACAGATAGGTACCAGCTGTTTCATGTTATGGATAAATATCAGGTATGCCAAGCTACAGCTATGAATGCAGACATGCCATGCTAGGTACTACATAAGCCACGGTGGAGTTAGGTATGAATTCAGGTGTGCAGTGCTAGTGGTATATACTAGGTCTGCCATGCTATCTCTTGGTTTGAGAGTCAGCTATTACTCTTATAAACATTACTGGCGAAGCCTGACCCTGTGCTTTAGCTCCAGGTAGTAGCAGTGAGTTGAGGTTTTCAATCCAGACTACCTAGGATGCTCCTTCCCCCTTTCACTCAAACGGCTTCAGACCCATGCCAACAGTTAACCAGTGGATTCCATTCTAAGGTACCAGCTTTAAGTTCTCTCTAAAGTATCTTCTCCTATGTCCACCTGTAATCTTGGTCCCTGCTTTTCAGACGTGCAGAGCCACTGCAGCTCCACTTACAAGATGCAGGGACTCTGCACCTGTGAAAATCATGTCCTGTGTCTTTTGCAAGAAGACACAGACATCTCAGCTCACAAGTGGGTCGAAAAGCTTCTGCGCCTCCATGCCAGCACTTCTGGCAAAGCCACAAACACCTGCCGTGGGCTATAGAAGTTACTGCGCCACTGGTTTGTTGGTTTCTGACACCAACAGCACAACAAGGGGATATACATATATAACGAATCCTGCACCAAGATCTACCTCCAATAAACAATCACTCCCAGTCAAGCAACCACTCTGAAGTGTCTCCAAGATTCTTACATTCGACCAACCTCTTTGCAACCAATTTTTTCCTGGTCCTTTGCTGTTTATGATATGAGATCTCTCTTTCTCTTTCTCCTTTTTCAATCTACACTTTACAGTAAAAATGCAACTAAGTTGCCTCCTACCTTTCTTGAGAATTAGGAAATTTGCTTCACCGGACATGTTTCCTTTCAGCAATCCAGTCTTTTCTCTCCTCCGCCCCCTTCTTTTTCCATGAGTTACTGTTTTCGCTACCATCGCTTTTGAAAAACGAGTGCTGCGTGGAAGTTGCATTGCAATCTGAATTGACCGAGATCAGGACCTTTAATTTCCAGCGTGGCAGCTGTTGTTTACATTTCTTTTTTTGCAACACAGTTATTGGTTCCTAAGATGCTTCTCTTCCCCCGCACATGTAGTTAAACAGGAAGCAAGAGGTGGGAGCTGTAGGAGGGGGGTTTCCTGTTCTGTAGCTTCTGAAGCACACAACTGACTTCTGACATTCACCAAAGTTTTGATCACAAGATCTGAACACCCTAGAAGGGAAATTGAAGCTGTGCTCAGAAAGCACTGCTTACTGAGAAACACCCTGAAGAATACTTCAAACCCAACCAAGTGATTTAGGCCCTTCATAGGAGCTTAACAAAAAACTTTTTTTGTAGATTCAAACTTTCCATCTGTTGGACATTGAAACTCAGCAGCATCCTTTGAGATGAAAGGTTCTGCGTAAATGTCAGACATTTTATTGTGGTTGCAAAAGTGGTAAAGAAATAAAACTATTAGCCAAACAGAAATAAAATAATTGAAATGGCATCAACAGGGCTAACAGCAACTTCAGCTCTTTCCAGTCCAACACAAATAGCAGATTCCCTGAAGGACAACCCAGCTATTGCTTGTCAGAAAGGCAGAGAGCTCCTATTTCACGAGGGTCCTTTCATTTGTACTGCAATTAGAAAGAATGGATAGTTTTGTTGTTTAGACAGGTACCTCATTTTTTGCACTGCACTGCTTTCTGGTGGCCCTTGTACCATATAACTAGGGTACAGATTGAGTGGATCTTTAACAGATTTGGGAGCGGATCTTGTGGACCCAGCAATTTGGGGAACAATATTTTGGGAGAAGCAATGGAGAGAAGGGCTACTACAGCAAGGTTTCCAGGATTTTCAGGAGTGCACTAGACCAATCCCACACAACGTTCTGTCTTCTTGTGGCTGGCTAGGCTGCGAACAGGAAAAATAAATGAACGGTGCCCTCACAAATTCCATCTCTAAGCCAGGCTCTGTCTTTCCTTCATCAGCAGTGACGTAATTAACAGGGATACCCTTTACATCACTGGCTCTGTGCAATTCACAATTCTTGGAGCGGTTTCAGGTTCTATCAGAGGAGTCCTCAGCTCAGCACTAGTTTCCCCATCACAGGTCCCATGCCAAGGGGTTATCCCCACTGCCCCTGTCTCTCTCTTCAGGACTACATGTCCCATAATGCCCCGCGCGGCCACGCAGCGCGTCATAGCCCATGGACTCAAGATGGCGGACACGGTGTCTAGCGGCTCGGGCACGGTAACGGCGCATACCGGGTGGTTAAGTTCTTGGGGAACGGCCAGCGCACGGGTCAAGGTGGCCGGGGGACCTGCTTATCTGACACGAGCTGAAGCGGCTGCGGCCCGGCTGGGCGGCTTCGAGGCCTACCGGGCCGAAAAGAGGGAGTCTCTGATTGGCTGATCTGCTGGAGTAGGCGGGGTTTGGGTTTGGCTTTTGATTGGCCGAAGTGCCCATAGGCTGATTGACCGCGGTCACTGCCAATCACAGGAAGATTGGCGGCGGGCGCGCGTGGGAGGCTCTTAAAGGGACAGCGTAGGGCAGGCGTGGGCAAACTTTTTGGCCCGAGGGCAGAGGAGGGAGCACATGGGGCGCCACACTTGGCTAGTGTGTAAAGCAGTGACTGGGGCCAGCTCCCCTGGGTGCTGCTCCTGGTTTGCTACAGACTTGCTTTCCCCTCCCTGTTTGCCTATGTGTAGGAGTGGGCTAGTAACCTGCTCCTGTGTAAAGGGAGGCTCGTGTGTCTTTGAGATCCTCCCTCAGTTTGGTGCTAGAGAAACAGGAAGTGTCATGGCAGGATGATGTTATGCCTATTTTACAAGAGGGTAGCTGAGGTACAGGGATATTAATGGGCTGCTTTTTAGAGGCACTGCACGCCCGTGACTATCAGTGAATCACACAGGAGGTGCTGTTGATCGTTACTTCTAATTTATTTCCATTATTTATTCGGATTTCAGTAGCAGATAAGTGCTTTCCTAATGTACAAGATCCTGCCCCTAACTTCAGCAGCCTGCAATCTGAGAAGGCAAGCAAACTGTGATGCAGAAATAATATAAACAGTAAATATTTGTTCAATCAAGGCCGAGCTGGAGGTCTGGCTCCTAGCATGCTGCTGTAAATAGTGACAAAGAGTCCTGGAGCACCTTCAAGACTAACAGAAGTATTGAAGCATAAGCTTTCATGGGCTAGTGGCCATGTCGTCGCATAATGCAGTGGAAGTATCCAGAGTATCCTCCTCTGGATACTTCCACTGCATGCATCCGACGAAGTGGGAACTAGTCCACAAAAGCTTATGCTTCAGTACTTTTGTTAGTCTTTAAGGTGCTGCAGGACTCTTTGTGGCTTCTGCAAATCCAGACTAACACAGCTACCTCTCTGATCCCTGCTGTAAATACTACACCATACTGCTGTGTTAAAGTCCCACTTGTAACATGCTCACAGTTCTGCCCCTGAACACTCCAAATTGTTCCAGATCCGAAATTCTAATTCTAGTCCTATCCCATCTGGTAATTTAGTATGATTCCTAAGGTTTATTTGGAATAGGAGAGGGTATTGAAGTCAGAACTGATGTGATATTGGCAGAGTTGAGGTTTAGGGAACTGATATTAAACTCTTGCATGGTATCCTTCGGTACCCTCCTCCTCTATGATCAGGTGGTGGTGTTTTTCACTTCTTTGTAGCCATTGTTGACATCTCTTCATTAACAGTCTCCTTTTGTGTGTGTGTGTGTGTGTGTGT
>ML677412.1:10439528-10483969 GCA_007922305.1 Dermatemys mawii | reverse complement strand
CCGGCAGATAACTATTACTTGGCTCGGAGAAGGACTCTGCAGGTTGTGGTCAGCTCCTTACTGACAGAGGCTGGGTTTGAGAGTGCTGAAAAGGCAGCAGTGGAAACCCTGACAGAAATGTTACAGAGCTGTAAGTATCTGTATCACAGGTGAAGCTATTTCAACCAAAAAAGCAGAGATTTGAGAGGCCAGTGCAGTTTCTGAAATAAAATACAATGGTCTTAAAATCAAGTATTCCCACTGGAAATAAAAATGAGCACCTATGATACAGCAACATTGCTATAATCTTAACAGACCTGACAGATCACGAGAGTAGTTAATTGCCTCTTAAATACTGAAGCTTTACATTAGTCTCTTTCTAAAGTTTAGGGCAACATTTTCAAACAGGCTTCCAATGTTAAATGTATATATTTTGCATGCACTTATTCATTTATGTAATTGAGGTAACTGGAGAGAGACAGGATGGTCCAGTGGTTAGGGCACTAGCCTAGAGACTTGAGTTCAGTGTACTGCCCTGCCACAGACTCCCTCTGAAACCTTGAGCAAGTCACTTAGTCTCTCTTTGCTCCTGTTCCCCATCTGTAAAACAGGGGTAAATAGCTCTGCCCTGCTTTACAGGGTTGGTATGAGGATAAACATCGTAAAATTGGTGAGGTGCTGATACTCTAGTAGGAGACCGTAGAAGTACTTAGAATAGACAACTGTGCACCCAACGTGCTGATTTATGTGCTCACTGCTTAGTATACCTGTTTTTATGAGTTCACCAACCTGGGGTTTTGCCTGCTTGTAAATTAATGTGCTGCAAACTTTGTAGAAGCTGTCTGATTATTTGATCTTAATGGAGACATTAAGTGACACAAGGCCATTTTTTAACAAAAGAATTAAAAATCCAGCAGTAAGGTCTTTTGGAATACAAAGTCTTTTCTTTCTAACCTCAATGGAAGGGCTCATTGAAGCTCTCATCAGGTATAAGTATCTGAAAGCAGGATTAGTCTGATATAAATCTGGAAATCATTGTCTGTTTCAAATGTCCATGTTCTGCTGGATATTTCTTTCCCAGATGTGTCAGAAATTGGAAGGAGCGCCAAGTCCTACTGTGAGCACACAGCAAGAACTCAGCCGACCCTTTCAGATCTTGTTGTTACCTTAGTCGAAATGGGTGAGCATCAGAATGGTTCACAGCAAGCCCCAGTGGTTGCATCATGAAGGATTAGGGTTGGGTGGAGGGTGTTTTGCTATGAATGCTCTTGCTAGTATAGAACATGGCTTGTTTGGCATCCGCCAGCCTGCTTAAGAATAGCACTGGCTTTCAGATTGGGGCTAGTGAGATCATGGAAATAAGTCTGTGTAACCTAGCTCCCCAGGGCGTACATGGTCCATTAGTGTTACAGAAGCAGAGTGCTAGGTTTCTGAGAGGTTGGGGTAGGGTGAGGAGAATAGTTTACATCTTTCTGGATGACACTCCATGGCATTAAGTTCTTCCAGATTTTTCTGCATCTAGTCATCTTCAGCTGGAGAGATACTAAACTTTGAGGGTTCTCGAGAGAAAAAAAAAAGAGACTATAGAACAGAAGGAGAGGGTGGTCTCAATGATCCAGGTCTTAGTGGAAAGGCCTCTGTGAGGGTTTACACTCCTGGGGGTTGGGGCAACACAGCCTAGAGGCCAGAGTCTGAGGAGAGTCTCCCACCCAGCAGTGTGGTGGCCTAGGTAGCGGGGTCCAGGCCCACCCAACTCCACCAGGCACCAACCCAGGGCCCTAAGAGTGGCAAAGCACATTGTCACTGACTCAGCGGCAGGGTCCTACCAAAACACACTGAAGTTTCCCAGGCAGGTGGTACCACTCTGCCACCTTCCCTGGTTTACTTCCTACTTGTCTCATGGTTGGGGTCTCCCAGGCATCTTCAGATCCTCCGCAAGCAATTGGGTCTCTCATCGTCTCCAGTCTCCGGGAGTCAAGTGAGGCTGGAGCAGCTCCGGTCTCCGGGGCAGTCAGTGGTTGTGGTTGGCCCTCCACAGGGGCTTCCCAAGCACATCCTTCCCCTACAGCTGCCAGCCCAGAATGAGCTGAGCTCCCTTTTTTTATACTCCCAGAGCACTTGGAGCATGCCCAGTCCTGTCAGGGCAGGACTTCCGCTGTCGGTGCTATTGGCCTGACACTGCGTGGGCTAGTGCGGGGTAGGCCAGCCCCATCACAGCCTCATTTTGATGCCCAGATAGGTATAAATATAACTTAGATCATTTGGAGTTCTGTCCTATTCCCATTGAATGGCAAAATTCCTGCTGATTCAGTGAGATCAGACTTGAGCCAAGAAGCAGTGTTTTGTAGATGGGCAAGCACCCACATTCGTCAGTCCTTGTTTTGTGGATAATAGCGTGATTTCTATTTCCCATCTCCTGTGTTTCAGGGTTCAATGTAGAAACTCTCCCTGCATATGCCAAGCGCTCCCAGCGGATGGTCATCACTGCACGTATGTAGGGCATCATCTAGCAAAGGAATGAATTTGTATTAAGCAAGTAAATTGTTGCCTTGCAAAACAATAGCAGATAAATAATTCAAAGCAATGTAGATAGATAGATTGAAATGGCTGTTGAAGGATTCTGTCAGGAGATGTTTGGTTGAAAACCTGCATATAGTAAAAACTAGATTTTATGGATCCTGAGACCAGTAGACTGTTTCCACGGGACTTTATTTTGTTTAAAGTAACATTTTTAACAAATAAAAATCCCCCTTGAAGTTTTGTACCCTAAACATTGCAGAATTGGGCTAGTGCACAGCAACCAGAAGGTGAAATTAATGACAAACGAAAGAAAAATTGAGTAACCTGTAAATCCACAAGTCATTCTGTGCCTGTAAATGTTTTTGAGCATTCCTAAAATGTTGGGGAGCGTAAAATCTTAGCTTTGGGGTATGCCCACCTATTGTGTGAATGCACTTGTATTCTGCACTCCACCAGCCCCTCTCCATGCACCCAAAGCATTTCTGTTCTTTTGAGGCACGGTGGAGACTACTACTACTTGAAGAGCAGTTTCTAGTCACCTTTTCTTTAACTGATAGATGATAAATGAAGGTATAGGGCATCATTTGTCAAAATAGCTTCGACTTCTCCGGTGTTACCCCCACTGAACTTCTCTATATGGTGTTTGCTGTCCACATACGTACGCAGTGGGCTGAGTGCAGTTCACTGTCAATTTAAACTAATCACTGTTCCTTGGTGTGATCTAGAATGGAGTCTGAAACTGTTGTCTAGGGGAAATGGTCTGTCCCTGATTATACTATATATAGTCTATAACTAGAGATATCAGTGCAGTTTCTGCTTACACTCCTCTTATGCTGGGGATTTGCCGAACAGTGATGACTAAGTTTTAATTATTTAACTGCAGCGCCTGTAACAAATCAGCCTGTGACTCCCAAAGCCCTGACAGCTGGACAGAACAAACCCCATCCATCTCATATCCCCAGCCATTTTCCTGAGTTCCCGGATCCTCACACCTACATCAAAACTCCGGTGAGTGGAAAAGACTTTACGAAATATGTCATTCATTGTCTCTTTGGTATTGCAGCAGCAGCAACTTAAGCACTTTGAATATAGACCTGGTACCCATTTATCTAGGACACACTCTCATTTACTGTGAATCATTACAGTGCTGGAAGTTCACTGGGCTGTAGGTTTTCTGTATTTCTGAGCTCTGCAGCTCTCTGCAAGGCATTGTTTGTTGTACACTCTGTTTTGTTTTATTGTCCACTTACCAGTAGTGTCTTTAACTTGAGTTGGCTGTCCCGCGTTCAGAGCTAGTACCTGCAACTCCTAAGTCTGTATATCTCCTTGTTTTCTCCCTTCTTGCCTAACAGACGTACCGGGAGCCAGTTTCAGATTACCAGATACTACGGGAAAAGGCAGCGTCACAGAGGCGTGATGTGGAAAGAGCTCTGACTCGCTTCATGGCAAAGACGGGAGAGACACAGAGTCTTTTCAAGGATGATGTCAGCACGTTCCCATGTAAGAGCTATCTAAGATGCCCAATGCCAGGTGCTAGATAGAAATGATTTCTTTATCTATCTTAGGTTCTTGCATGGTCACCATGTAATATCAGAGTACTACAGACTCTTTCATGTATTTATCCTCACAACAATCCTGTGGATTAAGGAAATACTGTTAGCCCCATTTTACAGATAGAGGACCGAGTCTCAGGCCTCCCAAGATCACATAGGAAGTCTGTGGGAGAGCATAAAATTGAATCTGGGTCTCCCAGGTGCCAGGCTGACGTCCTAAATAAAGTTCCATCCTTTGTTTCTGATGCCATGTCACCAGGGTACCGCTTACATAAGAGGCATGGTCTGATCAGGATGCTGTGTGCGAGGACTCTTGGGTTCTAATCCTGGCTCTATCATGGACTCACTTTGTAACTTTTTCCTCTGTCTGATGTACTGCATTGTTCACATGGCCAGAAGCATTAAGGAAGTTGTGCCTCTTTCTCTGAGGCATCAGGTACTGGCTACTTTGAGATGAGCAATGTCTCGTTCCAGGACAGCAGCTTCTATATTTCTTGATTCGAGATGGTGAAAAAATTGGCAGAGTTGGGGGGTGGGGAGGAGGGAAGGGTTAAACACTTTTGGGGATTTTTTAATAATATATTTGCTTCAGTGCTTCCTGACAATTATTGGCTTAGAAATAACACACATTTTACTGAGAAGCAAGTCTCCTAAATTGCTAACGTGCCCCCCTTTCTCCATCCATAGTGATTGCTGCCAGGCCTTTCACAATACCGTACCTGACTGCGCTTCTCCCCTCTGAGCTGGAGATGCAGCAGATGGAGGAAACAGATTCATCTGAGCAAGATGACCAGACAGACACAGAAATTCTCCCCCTCCACATGAGCACGGTATGCCCAGGATCAGAAACTTGGAATGCTCCACTGTGACCCTCTTTGGGTCTGATTCTCCTGTCTTACCCTTTGAATCATCATTGGCACACCTGGGCAGAGTGTCAAGTGTTGATTTGGGTACCATTTTACATCCCCTTTGCACCAGTATAAATGACACACAAAATGTCATAGATCTTTGTCATGCTTCAGCTCACAGAATAGAGTCTTGTGGCTGTTCATGTTGGATCCAGAATATATAGGGATTCTTTCACTGCTACCTCAGAGAAAAGAGGCCTTCCCTTGAATCCTGCACTGTTCCCATAGGCATCTACTTCCAGTAGGAAAGAAGGGTCATCTCCCTCAATGCTGCTCCTTGTTTGTTATCTCCATTGATCTTGGTTGCTGTGTATCTCTGGTCTGCAGACTTCATGGTTCACTGCAGACTCAGCTTAGCTTGTCCTAACTTCAAATATTTATTGTTTTTACTTGGCAGGATGATTCGGGAGCTGAGAAAGAGAATGCTTCAGTGCTACAGCAAAACACCTCTCTGTCTGGCAGCCGCAACGGAGAAGAGAGCTTAATAGACAATCCCTACCTCCGGCCAGTGAAAAAACCCAAGATCCGCAGAAAGAAGTGAGCTGCAGCAGGCTGACTGCATGGAACAAGAGAAGGCTCGCTGGCTGTCCCATGGAGGTTTCCTTTGTTGCTATGAGTAGTGCAGGACAAAGAGGGGAGTGAAGCAGAGGGATGGCCTGTACATACCAAACTACACTTTTTTATGTGTGTCCCCCTGCCCTCATCTCCCACTGGCTTGGCAAGGTCAGTAGAGAAGGAGGATGGAAGCCACCAGTCCTCACACTGGAATCAGCCCATCTACCCCAGAAAACACTGAGTTGCATCTGTGACATTCCTCCTCTTCATGGGAGGGATTTATTCTGTAAGGAGGAGGTACGCAGAAGGGTTCTCACTGCTTAACACTTCCCAGTGGACTGTGCAGAGTACAAGAATCTATGTGCTTCCACAGGCTGGTGGAGACCTCGTCTAGACTCAAAGAAAGACTTATTCATTCCACTCTGCCTGTTTGCGTTGATGTGCACAGGATTCATACCATGGTCCCTTGTTAACTAGGATCTCTATCTGAACCAGAGGTTGGCGTCCATATCTTAAACTTCCTAGAGTCTGAGGTTGTCCAGAGCTAGGGGTTCTGCCATGAAATCCAGACCCAGATCCAAACTTTCCCAAAGTTGCTGAATATTCAGTTGTTGGTGTTTTGGTTTGGTCTAATTCCCGTTGTTCAGGAGCAATGGGCGAGGTTATGCAAGTGTATCAGGGTCATGAGGGAGACTGCCCAAGTATGCCAGTTATAGTGTTTAAATGTGGAGGTGCAGAAAATGTTCACCCTATTTTTTAAAGTGCATTTATAGTTGGAAAATCACTTCTTACTCAACACATCTGTCAGAGTGCTTCCCTCTTAATCAATAGACCAGCTTCCTGTGTGTCTTTGTCTTATCGGTGCATTTCTTTGGCAAAAGTCCAAGATTTTTACACCTGTTAGCCATAGTGGTAGATTTCTCTCTGCTTTGTGCAGCATCTGCTAAATTCACTTTGCAGAGGCTTTATTTTTGAGGAGAGTGTACAGTAAGAGGCAGAAGAATCCCTGGTGTGTTTTCAGTTCCCAAACTTTGTTTATAGTGTTGGCAGTTAAAAGTTGATTTTTTTTGTTAAATCTGATAAACTGAGTGCATCTGGCATGTCACTTAAGGGGAGAGGAATAAACCCAGAGCTCCAGAATGCCATTCTTTTCTGACTACAGCTGCACTTAAAGGCAGTAAGCATGCTGTTTATACCACTCCAGTTAGAGAGAGTTTTCCAGCTGTCTGAACAGCAAGATCTAACAGCTGCTTCAGGCTCTCTTTCAATTCTGTTTGGTTTCAGTGCAATACAGGTCCCCTGAGAATCTGCCAGCTGTTTGAAACCCATTGTGCTACAGGTTTTGGAATACGGAATGAACATTAACTGACGGACTGTCCTTGTGGCTAGTATTATGGTCCATTTTCTCCTGCGGAAATACAGGGCTTTTATTCACTGGAAAGACTCGTTTTCTTCAACAGTCAAAAAAACCTGTTGTTTCTAGCATGACCAGTGATGTGGGGGTGGTATAAGTCTGCACTCAAGCCTGGATCCTGAGGCCCTTACTTAACTTTTATTCATCCTTTATTCAGGCAAGACACTGGTTGACTTCAACAGTTTTTCTTGAGTAAAAACTGAGTAGAGAGACTCCATACTGCAAATGCATGTGTAAATATATGGACCCAACCAGGGATTGCCCCTAATACTAAATAGCTTTCTCTCACTGCTAGTGAAAAATGAAAAGATGCTTCTGTGAAAATATTCACCAAATAGCAGAGATTTCATGGCAGATGAAATCTGTAGCGGTTGCAGAGGTCAAACTATCGATTGCAAATGGCTCGACTGCTTCCTTATTAGGCACTGTTATTAGACTCCCTTATTAGACACTGTTATTGTTAGAAGCAGGGAAAGTTTTGCTCTAAAGCACTACCCACCCAAAACTGGGCTGCCCAAGAAAGAAAAGTAGGCAGCATGTTGACGGTTTAAAGCATTTTTTAAATTAGTTTTTGGAAAAATAGAGATGAAACATTTTAGAACTGTTGAAACTGAAGGCGAAATCCATCAGACTTTTTTTCAAAGAGAATATGTGGATCAAAATCTCATTTCCTTTCCATCTCAGTAAACCAGCTCTTTAAGCTCTCTATCTCTGTGATGAAATTGGTCGTGCTCAGCCTCTTGTCACTGTGCTAACATCTGGCCTACTGTGCATTTGGGCAAAGAACCAGAAGCCTGTGGGAAATATCAGTGTCTTGGTGCTCTACCTCTCTTTCTCTGTTGATACAATTGTCCTTTCACCTATCACTCTCCAGCTACCTAGAAATAAATCCCTTTGTCTTCCATTCTCTTCCCTCGGTACTAGCTGGTTTGATGATTCCTTGAACAATTCACCATGCTGCCTCATGAAACTGACCAGGAAGCAATGACCCCTGCAGGCTAGCAGCATTGCTTAGGTGAGAAGGCAGGGTGCTGTTCTCTTATGCTTTAATAGTTCACCCACTGGAAGAAGTCTCCTTGTCCTCCCAGCTGAAGGACAAGTGTGGCATGGGCAGGTGCTATGGCATGTTAGCGGGGAGTAATCACAACAACCACTTCACTCAAGCCAATTATTGTTCTGAGACTCTGCTTTCAGAAGGCAAGGGCTCTGTGTGCTGTGGCTGAGATGATGGAGTGAAGAAGTGTCCATGATTGGATGTGCCTTGTTCTGCCAGAATCCTCCTCCCTTCTGAAGACAACTTTGGCCAAAGCAGTAGCTGCTGTAGTTAATGGTGATGTCGCCTCCCTCCCATGTCTGATAGGATGAGAGTCAAAACTGGTTGCTAAAGGGAGATTCTAAAGGCAGGTTCTGGCCTTTGCAATGTGGGTTTCATTCTGTACCATCCAAGTCAGTGGGAGATTTGCCATTGACTTCAGCAGGACTAGGATTGGGGCCCAAATGCCACCAGTACCAGCATGTCAAATTCCTTTTTCCCTGAGGTAGAATTGTTCCATCAAGGGATACTCAGAATCCAGCCAGAAGCTCTTAAACTTTATCCCTAGCAAAAGAGCCCTGCATGTGCCATTGTCAAGCCTGCCAGTGCATTTGTTGTACAGAAGAATGTATGTACATACAGACATTGTATATTTATAAATTTATATTTTTGTTTGGTCATTTTGGATTAGGCTTTTTTGATGATACAAACCTGAGTTGGACGAAAGTAGAGTGAAAATAATTATTTTTAAGTTCATAATAAAAGAAGTTCTGTCTCTAATAGCATCGAGTCACTGTTGACGTGTGAACCTTGGATGCACTTAGAGATTGATTGATTGTCTGTCCCATGATTAACAGCTTCCCTTGGCTGTTTGTATTCAGCCTCTTCCTCCGTGTTCTGGAGAAAGAACTCCATCCAGGCCAGCCCTGGAATTTTGCCACATTTCTGAGCCTGAGAGCAATGTGTGGTACTGAAGACTATCTCTGCTGTCTCACTGCACTAGCATGGACTGGTCTGGGGTGTGGTACCCCAATGCATTTTTCCAGTTTTACCCTGATCTAGCGCCGTTGCTTTCATTGGAGTTGCAAAAAAAAAAAAAAAGCCCTGGCCTGCAGCTCCTTGGGTGACTCACAGAAGAGTGTGAAAGGATCTTGTGCTCCTGTGTGAGCGGAAGACTGCACAAGTATGCAACTGAGGTTCAGTGCTAGGCATGGTCCTCTGCACTGAGAAGCAAGGCATCTTAAACTCCACATGCAACTGCTCCTTTCCCCACAACAGCACAGAGTAAAGGAGGATTGAGGAGAAAATGGGAATGTCTTCACAGACCTAAGGTTAAAACTGATCCTCATCACCAAGACTTAATATGGTGCTTAGCTATACACTCCCCTCTTAGGTCCCACTTATGCTATGAGGCAGAGAAACCCTGGCCAAATAGCAATGTGTCATTAATGCAGGATTTCTGTCCCCTGTGCTTCCTGTTCCATTCATAACTTTAGTCATTGTGCATGTGAACTAGATGCAGTGGGCCCGTAATTAACCCTACTTTATGAACGCTGTGGGCTGTTGTTAGTCTGGACTGAAATTTGCTCAGTTTTTGCAAATTGTTGCACTCCTTTCCAATGGGTTTCATTTCTCCTCTCTCCTGAGAGTGGGCTGAGGAGTATGAGAATGGGAAAGCCCTTTCTATTTTCTAATTTGCCAAGCACACGAGGAATTTGCCTTGTCCATAAACATGCATGCAATGTTTTGTTTGTTCCCCAGGCCAACCACTACCATTGCTGTGAGCTGGGAGGTCGTTCTGGGTAGCAGGATACAAATGAGCACATCAGATGTCCTGATCTGGAATCACTACATCTAACCCTGCCAGAAGAAATAGTTCTTAAATTACAGGAATGAGGACCCATTATGTTTGAATAATACCTAGCTCTTATACAGCACTTTCTTTGTGTAAATTTCACAGCACTTTATAAAGGAAATCAGTGTCATGATCCCCGTTTTACATATGGGGAAAGTGAGGCACAGTGAGAGGAAATGATTTGCACAAAGTCACCCAGCAGGCTCAGGAACAAAACCCAGATCCCCTGAGTCCCAGTCCAGTGCTCTAGCTGCGAGGCCACACTGTCTCCTTTGGAAGGTCAACCAGGAAGACAATGGGGAACAGGCAGCTTTATCCCACTGCACCTGTGTAGTCAGGAAGAGTCACAAGGAATGAAGAGGCAGAGCCTTGAGTATAATCAGCCCATAACCAGTCACCCTTTTTAGCAAGGTTCACTGTGTTTTGTCCTTGAAGCCTTGTCAGGTGGGATGTAAAGTACCATCACCCTCAGACTTTTTATGTAACCGTTTGATTCTCCCTCGTCTTTCCTTTGTCCCAGAGTTTATGGTCACTGCATTAATCTGCAGATAGAGAGCTGGCTGGCGTCCTGTTCCTAGTAATGGACTCCGTGGCTCCAAATCCCGTTCTCAGTGAGATCAGAACTGGAGGTGTCACTCATACGAATTAGGAGTGAAAGTGAGAGTGCCATTGGCCAGTTAGGACATCTTTTCTTCCCAGGTTCACTGACTTGGTTACCCCACCAGGTAACCATAAAAGCATCGACTCAGGAATCGCCTACCTCCCTAAGTCTGAGTTAGATGGGAATGACCTGGACGTCAAATACCCAAGTCCTAGGGGCAGCCCACCAGAAGACAAGCATTGCTTCGCCATCTTGATTCGAGTGAGAAAGCAATGTGCTGTCACACACCTCCATCCTGCCAGGTGCCCCTATGCAGAAAGGAATTTGAGCACAGGCTTAACTTTTAGCGTGTATTAGCCCCACAGACCTCAGTAATTGCGGTGGAGGGTCAGCATCTGTCAAACCCTGCTCTGTGACTAAGTGAAGGCCTGGGTTAGCTGTCTGTGCAGACTATTGAGAAGATGCAATGCAGGGAATGCCTGCCTGTGCTGCTTATCAGCGGTGGTACTAGCCCATTCGCTTTAGTACCTTCCAACAAGAGTGACCACTGTCCTTATTTTCCTCCCTTAGGAAATGCTGGAAGTCTTCACGGCTGAGGCTGCAAGCACTGGATGCCAGAGGTCCTAGAGCACAGCAGCTGTGTGGACTGGCAAAGACCATTGATGCTGCATATGAAATAGCTGAGCTAAGGAAGTAAGTATCATGATTCTCCTACGGAGCGAATAGTCCTATTGAAGTTCCATGCTGAATTTTCCTTATAACCCTATTAGCCTCTGGGTACTTACAAACTGATGGTTTAATAATTGGTTCCACTATCTTTTCAGGGATCAGAGTTAGGCTGACAGGTCTGTAATTCTCCATGTCCTTGACATGAATCATTTAAATTTTCTCGTTTTGCTTCAATAAGGGCAAAAACATTTCATTTTGACTTCATTGTTTCAATTGTTTCATTTAGACATCTGAGTTCAAAGTGTTATTGTGAATTGGTTATCATTTATATATCATATAGCACTTTGGGTAGCCTTAGGAACTGGTCCCAAGTCAAGTACTGGAGACTGACTGAGTATTTTAGGGTTCTAGAAAAGACCTATGGAAATATGATGAGTGCATCAGAGCTTAAGGCTTAGTTTTCTGAAACATACCAAAATACCAGAGCGCGATCCTCGGTGTACTGAGAAGGTGGCCCACAAGATTCTTGAGGCTGGAGGAGAGAAAGACACAGTATTTGACTAGAACATGCAAGACAGGATTTTACAAGATGGTTGGTATGAATCCCTGCCAACTGCACTCAGAAGCAAGGTCCTGACCGTAGACAGAGAAACATTCCCTGTTCATAACTCTTGTATGGAGTGAGATCTATTGAGCTGGAATGCTTTGAGAAAAAGAGAAAATGTTGGCAAGAAATAGCAGAGATGCTCACTTTTCATAAAGCTTCCCTTTGGCTGGTGGACAGAACATCCAATACTGGGGAGCGCATTCTCAGCCATAGCAGTTTTAATTCTTTTTGTTTAAGGTCCTGAAAAGACTGAGCTGTGGCTCTGTGGTTTAGCACAGAAGTAGGCTGAAGTGCAGAAAAAGGAGAGTGTATTCGAGATATGCATAATCTAGCTCTCCCACCCTGTTACGCAAGCAGCGATGGATAGCTGCTCAACAGCCTTGACTTACTTTAGCGATTAGTCTATCTCCAGGCCATTTGTCACTCTCTGAAGGTAGTGTTAGGTTTTTTGCACCTGGCATTCTTAGGTTGTATCAGGGGCCCTTTCTTGGTACATCTTGTATCCATGCTCCTGTGTCTATCCCTCTCAGTCCTTCTCTTCTTGTGTGGTGCCAATATAGCCTGGGTGCCAAGGGGATTAAAGTTTCTGAGGAGGGCAGTGCCGCTGAAGTTATGTATGCTTGCTGTGTCCCAGCCAACCAAGCCAGAAAACGGAGAAGCAAGACAGGCCCTTGCTGCACACTAGGTGCTTGGGTTGACATGCAGGTGCCACTGAAGTCAATGGGACTTTTGCTTGGGACTGCAGTGGGGCCAGGATTTCCCTTGGGTATCTGAACTGACTGTTAAGGGATAAACAAGTTACACGAAATGGGAGACGGGGGAAAATCGGCACCTGGGGCCAGATCCAGTGCCCTAATGTACAGCCATTGACTTTAATGGGAGCATTTCCACGAACTTCAGTAGCTATAGGTTCAGACTCCCCCCCTGTACAGGGGCTCCTTTGAGCCAAAAAGCTGCCATAGCTAGCCATGGCAGGATCATCCCAGTGCAGGGGTTTTCTCCAACTCCTCAAGGCCAGAGTAGCAATCCCTACACATCCTCTGGTCTCTGTGTCTGGCACAGAGGGCCCGACTGGGGGAAATGGATATGGCCAGAGCTTCCCTGCATGCTGATGAGCCTCGGCTGCCTTATTGGCCTGGATCTTCCTGAAGCTGTTGGGAGCCTGGAGCCCAGATTTGGGGATGTGTGAAAGAGGATGGAGACACCACGGCCAAACCCACCTGGGGTGGTGTGTGTGTGCGTCCCTGCCTGCAGTACAGCATTGAGGCAATAATATTTTGTGCAATAATATTTTAGTTTGGTTCGTTCAAAGCCATTTTGAGGGCTTACGCGGTGCCTGGCATTCTGCTGTACCTCTGCCTTGGGGGGCATTTTGCCCAGAGGGAATTGGTGCTCTCCTCTCCCTTAGATAAATGGAAGGGGATCCTGTTCCAGCTTCCCACCCTCCACCCAGCCTTGGCATTGGAGGTGTTGATACCCTTGAATAAATGAGCTTTTCTATCTGTTATTTTATTTGGCTTGGGTTGAGGGCCCCCGTTCTGCTGTCTTTAACACAGGTGTATAGGTTCCACACTGATAAGGACTTGCCTCTGCTACATAAAGCACTTTTGAATTCCCTCAGGGGGCCATTTGCTTGGAAGGAAAGATGGGAAAGGTGTTGCTGTGGGTTGGTGAGTAACTCTCTCTGCCTTTACTGACTACGCCAGGATATAACTTCCCTGGAGGGCTAGACCCCAAGGCAGCAGCCTTTTGTGTTGTAGAACTTGTCCTAGCAGGTGTCCTGGTAACAATGTGCACGGAATAGTTTTACCTGCTCTGGGACTGATTTAAGCATTGAAAGGCTCCAGTCAAGTTTATTTTTAATGTATTTTCCTTCCTTCCTTGCAGGTTTGGCCATTCTGCTGCAGTTGCAGCTGGGTAAGAGCATCTTATTTCTTTTTGTGCACAGGGTGCTGATGAAACTTCAATACAGTTGGAAAGAACAAAAAGAATGAGGAGTACTTGTGGCACCTTAGAGACTAACCAATTTATTTGGGCATAAGCTTTTGTGGGCTAGAATCCACTCAGCCAGAACTTCAGCTGGTGTCATTGAGTGTAGCTTGATTTCAGTGTAGTTGTGATTCACAGCCGCTGAGGATCTGACCCACTGATCCCTCTTGATTATTCTTGAATGTCTCCCTTTATTGGCTCAGTCCCTTCTTTGCTCCTTGTAACAAACAATTTCTGACTTGAAGAATGGGCATGTGTCTTTCATGCAACTTGGTATTAAATTGGAGCAAGGAGCAGTAGAACCAGTACTCTTTTCTCTAATGCTGACTGATAGCTGAGTCTACTCACCACCCTGGGCGTTGGTTTCTAACTAAGCAAGATTATCCTGTTGACATAACATAGTTGTTCTGCTCTGAGCCAAATGTTTACCTCTGAGTTGTAGTTGGTTAAAAGGGAATGCCCAAACCTTGGTGATATCTCGAAAGCACAGTTTACAGATATATTTGTCATCGGGAACATGTGGCAGGAAGTTGTTTGAATGGGACATGTGACTGATTCCTCGATGTAAATGCAGATGCAGAAAATATACATACCAGGGTAGCATTAAATATGCAGAATTTGTGAGTAGAAAGTTATTGTTAAATGAAATCCCCATTCACACACAGGACTGGTGCATCTATTTGTATGATCAGAGGATGTGCAAGAAAAGGCTAGAATTTCCTCTTGTTACCTCCAAGAGGTAATTGCTCCATTGACATCAGTGGATTTACCCTGCACCAACATTGGTGAAAGGAAAATCGTGTGTCTGAGTCTATCCTCAATAACACCGAACGTCACCATCATGAAGCAAACAGATATTTCCTTCTTAATATCTGTGATTTGCTTTTCTCCTGCCAGGCTCTGCCTACAAACTTGTGTGTTACTTCACTAATTGGTCTCAGTACAGGCCAGAACCTGCCAAGTACTTCCCAAACAATGTGGACCCAAATCTATGCACCCACTTGATCTACGCCTTTGCAACTATGAATCAAAATAAGATTGCCCCATATGAATGGAATGATGAAGACAGACTCTTCCCAGAATTTCAAGCACTAAAGAAAAGGTCAGCACTTTCCAATGTACAAGATGTAAAGCAAATTTTGCTTTAAAAAAATACTACTTGTTGCTAGGTAAAATTGAGATTTTTCTATCAGCTATGAAGAAGGATGGCAGAGGAACAATAAAGAATTTCTTTATTACAAAACAGGAATAGTTTAAAAGATATCTAGCCGCAATGCTTTCATTAAGAGCTCTGTTCCACAACCTTCACGGTACTTGACTCAGACAAGTAGTCCTGCTGATTTTGGGGGAACTATGTAAGTGTGCACCAGTGTGAGTCAAGGTTTTATGAGCAAGTCCTAAGGGTTGATTGTATTTTGTATTCAACCCCGTTTTCAGATTAGTATATTTTGGATGCATTACGTTACTCATGGTTGGAATGTGGTTTGACACAGGAGTCCAGTCCAAGTGTAATTTTTTATTTTTTTTTTACAAAAACACAGTTTAAGCCAAAGAGGAGGTGAGGAAAGCTGTGGCTGGGCATTGCACTGAAACTTAGGAGATCTCAGTTCAAATCCCAGCTCTGCCAGACTTGGTCCTTCTGTGCGTCACTTTTCCCATCTGTAAAATGGGGGTGATAACATTTCTTTTTGTTCCACTCTTTGTGCATCTTGTCTGTTTAGACTGTAGGCTCTTCAGGGCAGGGTCTGTCTGTTGCTATGTGTTTGTACAGCACGTAGCATAATGGGATTCTAATCTGGCTTGAGGCCTCTAGGCAACACTGTTACCAGTGCTGAATGATGATGACCAAAAAGAACTGAATAGGTTTTCTCAAATGAAAATTAATAATGACAACAAAAATTTCACAACTGAGCCAAGTCTCAAACCAAGTGACTGCTGCTTACTGATCTTCCTTTTTCTTTTCTTGTGTCACAGTAATGACAAACTTGTAACGAGCCTGGCTATCGGAGGGTGGAACTTTGGCACTCAGAAGTGAGAACTTTTCTCTTGACTTAATGACAAAGAGGGGGAAGATGATGCTGAGACATGGACAACACACAGCCTCCCGCTGCTCCTTAGGGGTCAAGGGGAGCTTTGCTATTGACTTTGCTGGGGATAGGATTAGGCCCACAATGATGATGTGAATGACCAGATGTAAACTGCGGTAGTGACTGGGTAGCTGAAGAACTGGGTGTTGAAGATGCCGTGGGTGCTGGTGAAAATGAGGACGGGCTGAAGAAATAAGAATGGTGATGAATTATGAAAATATAGATAGTTAATGGTGATTAAAGATTTATGATCCAAATGGCAGGTGGTTGTGGAGAATGGGTAAGCAGGGGATGGTTATGAAAAGTTAGGGTGGATATTGCAGTGGTTGGAAATCCCAAGTGGATAATGGGAGTATTAAACAGAAAATGGTAATGCAACAGTGATAAGATAATGAAGATAGGTCCTGATCCCGTGGGAATCTTTATTTGACTTCACTGGATGGTGGCTCAAGCTGTTAGTGAAGATAATGGCTAGGAAAGCAATTAAGGGTGCTCTGAGTAAACAGATCAAGCAGAGAGTGGGATGGTGATACTAGTGAACACACGACAATGACAGAGAACAGGATGGGATGAATTTTGGTGAGGATAAAGTAAAAAGAGGAGGATAAAGATGAGGGCAGAGTGAGATAAATAGAGAGGTCTTCATACTCTGGAGTTTGGTAATAGAACTTATTAATAGTGGATTATTGGGTATACATTGCCAGTGACAACAAGGGAGGTGATTAATGGAAGTGGGTTTTAATTAGACTGTTATGCATTAAGACAAATACATTTATAAAAGAGGAACTGAACAAGTTTGCATGTGTTGATGCAAAAAAAAAAAAAAGACCAAGTTGTCTAAGAAATATCTCCTTTCAGATTCACTGAAATGGTTGCCTCACCAGTTAATCGTAAAACGTTCATTGACTCAGTGATCGTGTACCTCCGTAAATTTGGGTTTGATGGGCTTGACCTGGATTTTGAATATCCAGGTTCCAGAGGCAGCCCCCCTGAGGACAAACATCGCTTCACCATCTTGATTCAGGTAAGTAACCAGTGTGCTATCTCAGTTACTCTTTATGTCAGCTGAAGTGAGACACATCTGAACCACTAAGCTGTGTATCAGCAATTTTTACATTGGCACTGCATGATTTTAGTCCACTTTTAGTTCCTTGAGTCCAACTATTGTGGAAATACCATATCAGACCTTGTTTAAGATTCTTCCATCTTGCAAGGGCTTCGGGGACAATTAGACATGGAAGGAACATTGTGAAGATCTTTAGGAGTTTACAGATCAGGCTGCTGGGATATTTCTAGATAAATATTCCCAGCTGGACATGAATGACATTTTTACAGGAATCACTACCAACACTCTCATTTCCATTTTCAGGAAATGTTGGAAGCCTTTAAAGCTGAGGCTGCAAGCACTGGACACCCAAGGCTGCTGGTTACCGCAGCGGTATCTGCTGGCAAAGGAACTATTGATGCTGGATATGAAATTGCTGAGATAGGGAAGTGAGTAGACTGGTTCCACATTGTGCTTAATATGCTATTGACCTGGTTCTGTGCTGCCTTGCCCCATGCATCATCATTAGATCCTGTGCAAAATAGGTGGATGCAAAACACTACTAAATCACAATAGCAGCATTTACACTCCCTTTGCGCAGATGTAAATGACAGTGTAAGGTTCTAAGCAATAGAGATTCCGGCCCAAAGTCTTGTACATCCTTTAGGTCAACGTGGGATGACATATTGTCTGCTGACTCATTTGTCCATCAGGAAATCATATTCCTAACTGTGTTGGGTTTTTGTTTTTCATTTAATTTAAACCAGGCTTCTCGATTTCATCAGCGTGATGACCTACGATTTCCACGGAGGCTGGGATCCTGTCACAGGGCACAACAGCCCCCTCTATGAAGGCTCCACTGACAATGGGGACTACAAGTACTTCAACTGTGTAAGGGACAGACAGCAAACTCCCTTTTTATTTCCCCAAGAGAGCGCTGAGGATAATGGGCACTAGTGATAAAAAGGTTTTCCATTTGGATCTCTGCAGAAATATGCCATGGAATACTGGAATGATAATGGCGTCCCAGCTGAGAAGCTCCTGATGGGATTCCCCACCTACGGGCGTACCTTTAGGCTTAGCGGCAGTGACACATCTGTTGGTGCCTCAGCATCTGGAGCTGGGTCTTCTGGGCCTTACACCCGGGAAGCTGGTTTTTGGGCTTATTATGAGGTGAGAAGCTTGAGAAAATTACGTTTGTGGCTCAGATCCTGAGCTGATGTAAACTGAGCTACTTCCATTAGTCCTGATTCTCATGCGAGACTAAGATGCCTTTACGTCACTCTGGCAGTGCAAAGGGGTCATATGCTCACTTTAAAGGCCCTTTACACTGCTAGAGCAGTAGTGGGACCTTACTGTAAATGAGAATCAGACCCATTTATTTCAGTGGAGCTATGCCAGACTGGCCCACCTTTATATCCATTTCTTCTCCCCTATTCCCCAGCCCAGTTCAGTCCCTGAAGCAAGTTAAAGCAAGGCTGCTCTAAGCTACTCTTGGCTGTCACACAGCCTAAGGGGCTATTCTGGAGGATTATTAGAGTATATCTGTAATGTGATCATCTCCTCTCCTCTCTGCTGTGTGCCTAAGGGCTGCAAGGAGGTGGTAAGGCTGGGTACACCAATTCTACACCACCAGAGTAACTCCTGGCTGACCACTTAGGCTGCCGGATTGCAGACTAAATGGAGGACAAGATCTAGCCCGTTGACTTCACCTTTTAGCTCCTGACTGAGGTCCATCGTGTGTTAACCCCATGCTGTTTTGGCAGATCTGCACATTCCTAAAGACTGCTGAGCTACAATGGATTCCGGACCAGAAAGTCCCCTATGCTGTTAAGGGGAACGAATGGGTTGGGTATGACAACGTGTGCAGCTATAAACACAAAGTAAGACCCTTAACATTTGAAAGTGAGTTTTACTTACGCTCTGCTCCTGCTATTAGGAAGCACTTGGCTTAAATTCTGTGCATTCCAGAGTCTTTCGATAAAGGGAGATATTTTCAGCCTTGTTCATATTGCACTAAGCCGCTGTGAATGTGATGGGAATGTTTCCCAAAGCATTTATTTTTGAGCTGGGACACTCTGCTGCCTAGCAGTTCTGTGATCCAGGGCTATCTAGCCAGTAACTGTGTGCGCTCTGAGATTCTTAAAGGAATTCTTAAGCAGTTGTGGAATTTTTATCGACAGTTGTATGATTTTTTTGATAGGTCAAATACCTGAAGGAGAAAAATTTTGGAGGCGCCATGGTGTGGGCTATTGACCTGGACGATTTCCTGGGCTCTTTCTGCAATGAAGGAAAGTATCCTCTAATAAGCGAGCTGAAGAGACTCCTCGAAACAAATGGTAAGATGGTGCTAAAGAGTATTTCAGGCCTATATAATTTGGAGTTTCAGTACATCTTTCTCACCCTGCTAGGGTGAAATTCCCCCCTCTGCAGAGGGCCAGAACAGGGCTAGTTCTCAATATAGGTCTTAAGTAGAACACAAATACTGCCTGAATTTTTGGTTTTGTGCTAGCCCTCTGCACAGGGGTTAGTGTCACCCCGATAACACACACTTGAAACCAGATCTCCTATTGCATTTTCATAGATGTGCAAATGGAAAGTGCTGTCCATGCAGTAAATATGAGCTTTAGAAAACTACTGATGAGGCAAAGTTCAGCATTTTGCCATGTGTGGTGTCTTAATAACACTGGGCCATTATATAGCACTTTACATTTAGGAAGAGCTTTGTAAAATAATTAATTTGCACAACATGCATAAGGCAGAAAAATATTACTTGCCCTGTTTTATAGATGGGGAAATCGAGGCACTGAATTGTTACGTGACTTCATCAAGACCACATCCTGCTCATTAATGCAGAGGCATTAGATTAGAGATTAGAAGTCTAGATCATGTCTCTGAAACATGTTTATCAGTGTGTGTGAACCGTGCCCATTCTGTGCCTGATCTGCAGATGATGTGAATCTGCTACCGCTTTTACCTGTGAGGGTGGAGCCAGCTCAAGTTATACAGGATCTTTCTTAGTCCAGGAGTCCCAGGTGATAAACAAGATTACAAGTCATGAAGTGTAGAGTCCAGAAACATAAACAGGCATACAAGAGTACATGTGTAGATGAAATCTGGCTGAATCCATATATCTTAATGAATCTAATTTTAGATCCAATTGTGCCCAACTGCCCTCTAGACATCTTTCCACCAGACCCCACACCTTCTCCAGATGACAGTACAACTACGTCCCCAGTTATTCCTCCAGTTGATACATTCTGTGCTGGCAAACAAGATGGCACCTATTCCAACCCTGAAGATAATACAAAATTCTACATGTGTTCTGGTTGCACGACTTACCACTTTACCTGTACAACTGGCCTTGTCTTTGATGAGAACTGCAAGTGCTGTAACTATCCAAAATATTAACCCCAGCCCCGGCTCAGAACCAACACTGATGAGCAACATACTGTAATTCGAATCATCCCCAGCAGAATCTCTCTTGCCCTATTAAAACAAGCCGAGTGGTGGGGAAAAGGCATTAATGTGCATGTTGTCCGTCTGCTGTGTGGTTGGTGACCCTGCTTTTAACAATAAATAATAATCTATTTTGTATAGTGTCTTCTCTACTAATGCATTGCAAAACTGCGTAGGCCAGTTTTTCAACACAGGCCAAGCCTGGCTTAGTCAGACATTTCCTAAGATATCTTTCTGTGGTTCAGATTTGTTTCCTTCTCCATCTCAGCTCATATCATTTCTAATAATAATAATAATTGTTATCTCACTTTTCTTCCCTCAATCTCAAAAGAAGGTAAATCGCCTTATACCCATTTTACAGATGGAGAATCTGGTGCACAGAGAGTGGAAGTGATTTGTCCAAGGTGGCATGTAGCAAATTAGTGCCCAAGCTGAAAACACAACCTAGAGCTCCTGATACCCAGTAGAGTACCCTATCCCCTGGGCTGACCAAGTCCTTATTTGGGGATTTACTTCCCTTCCCTGCTAGGGAAGGTTACACAAGATGTCTTCATGCAATGGTCTAGCCTGCTTGGAGAAATGTGGGAAATGAATAGCTGCAGTGGTTGTACAGCACAGATGTTAAATTCTCTCAGGGTGCCCCTTTAAGCATTAGAAGACTTCAAGATAATGAAGGTTCCTATGGCCTCAAGTCACAACAGAACATACATTGGGAAGACAACTCACTGTAGCTAATCTCATTGAATTCAAGTGGGTACCTTGAAGCTTACATTTACCTTTCATAACGACACTAAGTACCTAACAGACATAAAAAATACAGCTTGGCCCTAATTCTCCTCTCACAGACAGGTGTAAATCCAAGAGTAACGGCACTAGGCAAAGTATAAATAATAAAGATAATAAGAGTGTCGCAGTGGTAAAATTGGTGTAAAGGAGCAGAGACTTGGGACCCCTCTCTAGAGGGGTTCTTGAAAAGCCCACTGAGAAAGAAGATAAGTTCTTATGCTGTGTCCTTATGCCACAGACTCTAGCTCTAGTTTAGGGTATTTTTAATTCACAGAAAGGGCCCTAGCAGTAAGACATCTTAGCACCTGGTACCTCTGCTTTTCATACCAGTTCATGGAACATAATTGCCAGGAGATTACCCTGCCACTGCACATTGATTGCACTAGCTTCTGCCAGCCGCCGAGCTGTAAAATACCAGCCTCCCAAGAGTAATGTCTCATTTAGCCCGTTGCTCTTGCTGCTCACGGTTTTTAATGAAACAGAGGGAAATCACAGGTTAGTGGGGCTAGTGTGTCATGCGTGTAACTGAGGGTGGAACTGCGGTTGAAAAAATCAGATGTAATCCTATCGGTCCAAATCCTCAGCTGGCATAAATGGCTGTAACTCTGCTTCAGATCGACAGAACAATTTACCTTTTACATCAGCTTGGGAGCTGGCCCCCGATTTAGAAGCGATCTCAATATTTTCTTTGAAGACCTCCCATTGCCTGGCATCCCTCAGAGGCTGGAACTGAACACAGGAACCAAGCAATCACATCACATGAATTTCAGAAATGACGGGTTCATTGTCTGGGTGGTTATTTCCACTTGCGGTTCCATCATTACGACAGGGAGTAGGTGTTTGGTATCTTTCGCCTCTCTAGACAGTCACAGTGTAGGCTGCAGAGGGGATATCTTGGAGGAAGCATTGTTTGTTTTACCCCATATTCTCTCCTGAGAGTGGCAAAGGGAAAAAAATCTGGGGGATTTATCATAACTTAGTATATAAACCCATTCAACAGAGATTTGGGCCAGATCCCATGTGGTATAAAGGGCCCAGCTCCATTGACTTCAGGGGATCTATGTCCATTTACACCAGCTTGGGATCTGGCTCAAGATGTCATTCAGGTTGCATGAGTATAAATGAGGCTCAGTTAGGTCCCATGGATCAGAACTTCACCATGTTCTCCTACTCATTCATGAATTTTATTCTTGGTGAAGTTGAGGAAGAAATAGTAGAGAGGGGTGAGATACAATCATACTGGACAAAGGTCTGCATTTAGAACAGGTCTCCAAACTTTATGAGACCAGGGCCATATTAGATTTTTAAAGGGGCTTCGCAGGCCGAAGCGACTGAAAAAATTCAATATATATGCAAAATCCCCCCCTTTGCTCCGCCAGCTGCTGCTTCAAACCCCTCCCCCCCCCCATACCCCCGGCTTTGCTCCTCTGGCCGCTGCCACATAGGGTGATCAGACAGCAAGTATGAAAAATTGGGACAGGGGGTGGGGGTAATAGGAGCCTATATAAGAAAAAGACCCAAAAATTGGGACTGTCCCTATAAAATCGGGACATCTGGTCACCCAGTGTTGCCCCAGCCCTTTACTCCTCCGGCCGCTGCCATGGAGGCACTCACCCCTCCACACATGGGGCCTCCAGCAGCAGCTTGTGGGCGGGGGTGGGGGGGAGGCAGCTTCTCCACATGCCTGCTCGGCGTGCCTGCTCAGCTGGAGGGCCGGAGAAATCGAAGCCACGGGCCAGATCCGGCCCCTGGGCCGTAGTTTGGAGACCCCGATTTAGAACATGACATGGAATGTAGTGACAACATCCCCTGAAAATATTATAGGGATCTCAGACAAGATCAGGGAGCTGGAGGTATTGGTCTATGAGAAAAGATTGAGAGCTAAACAAGGTCTACTGGAGCTTGGCTCTACCGTGAGTAAAAGGAGGAGCGTAGCAGTGTACAATTGTTTGAAAGATGTAAACCTTGAGGAGGGAGCAGAATGATTTAGTGTGATATCCAGTGGGTTATGCTAGGAGCCGTGGGACAAAATGAAGAAAGGGAAGATGAGTATCAGGACAAACTTCATACCACTTCTGTAAATGGAAGGAGGCAGATAATTAGTAACTGGGGCACTTAACCAGTAAATGGCAAAACGTACATTTCCATTCTGCCTCTCTTGCTCTGTCTTGTCTGTTTATATAGTGGTCTCTAGGGCAGAGACTCTCTCTTACTGTGCACCCAGCATAATGAGTTAATGAGTTAAGCCTTTAATTGCTTTGGTAATATTTAATCATAGTAATTAATGCACAGATAAAGTGTAAACTAATGGTGCCATGGTACATTTCATGATAGAGTGCCCGCCCAGTATTATATGCTCTTTCTAGCTGCCTTATGCAATTTAAAAGCTGTGGAGGAGTGAGAGAGCCACTGACTGGCCTGGTAAATGGGATCATGTTGGTCGGAATTGCTGCTCTTACCTAAGCTGGTGACTGCTTTAGAACAAGTTTTACCAGCTGCCTTTTTATGGCGCAATTCTGGTATGTCTGTTTTCTGAAACTGTTAGTCTGTTTGTGGGATTTATGAAGGAAACATTCAGGAAGCGGGGAGTTAACAAATGCGAGCTCAGTTCGTCTCTTTGTATGGGAGTGGATAACCTTCCTGTATATATAATAGGTAGAGACAGGTGGGAAAAAGAAGCAGACTGCTGCCCTGGGTTACACTGCAGGGATTTGCCAGGTCAGTGATTGTATGCAGGGCATATCAAGGACGGGTTCATTTAATTTTAGCTTTGTTTTGTGAGTTGATTTGTAAGTTGTGGCAACAGGTCCAAGATGGGGATATAGGAGACTCTGGAAAGGTAACTTAAAATGCATGATTTATTTTATAGGTTTGGTTTTAAAAAGATTTTCTGCCAAGCACATTGAGAAACTCCAGGTGTGTTTCTTATAACTGCACTTTACACACTTGCTTTTAGGTGCGCAGAGATGCTGCAGTTATTCCCATGTGTTTTTAAACTAGTGTTAGCAGAGCACTAATATTCTTTCCTGTTTCAGTCCTGTCCGCACTAGGACCACATTCTAAAATTTTACTTCATTGTTATCTCCAGTTCAGCTCCAAGAGTGGGGACAACTTTGGGAGCAGTTGTACTGGGGATCACTGGAATTTCAGCTGCTGGGTCACCTAGGCTTATACAGTATTGAGAAGAGTTGCATGAAACACGGGCAGCTGCCTGGAACCTTGTCTACCCTGCAACGTCCATTGTTTCTCCCATGTTTCCTATTCACGTCTTTTTTTTCTTCTTCCCATTTATAGATAATTTCTGAAGCCAAAATCTGAAGCTGAGATGGGGAAGATGCTGCTATGGGCTGGTGAGTAAATTTGGTCCCTTCCCAATGACACTTTAACCATTACAGTTTGGGGAATCCTGGCCTAGAAATTGGAAGGTGCGGATGAGACTCAAACAAATCTGTAGCCTTTCTAACATTGTGTTATGCGGGAGGTCAGACTGGATTTCCTAGCGCAGGGTTGGCTAACCTGTGGCTCCAGAGCCACATGCGGCTCTTCAGAAGTTAATATGCGTCTCCTTGTGTAGGCTCTGACACCGGAGGTGGAGTTACAGGCACCAACTTTCCAATGTGCCAGGGGAGGAAGGGGTGCCCACTGCTGAACCCCTGGCTCTTCCACAGGTCCTACCCTGCCCCCACCTCTTCTCACCCCCTCCTCTGAGCCTGCTGTGCCCTTGGTCCTTCCCCTTTCCCTCTCCCAGGGCCTCCCTCCCCCCAGAGGGGGAGGTGCTGATTGGCAGGGCTGCTGGTGGGTGGGAGGCGCTGGGAGGGGATGGGGAGCTAATGCGGGGCTGCTGACATATTACTGTGGCTCTTTGGAAATGTACATTGGTAAATTCTGACCCCTTCTTAGGCTCAGGTTGGCCACCCCTGTTCTAATGGGTCCTTCTTGCCTTCACAATCTATGAAACAGCAGCATCCTGCATGGGATGTTTCAGCACAGACTTTGCTCTAATGGATTTTGGCTACCTCGTGCTTAATTAGTAAGATTCATCCACATGCAGAAGGCCCATGCAGCCCTTTGAGGGCATGAATGGGAGTTTAACTGGTGCTGGCCCCTCTGCGCAGGAATGAATTTCACCCTAAGTGAATGGGTGCCAAGAGTATAAAGTACCAGACTGACTTATTTTCTAATGCATTTTCATTTGGTTTGCAGGCTTGGCCATTCTTGTGCAGTTGCAGCTGGGTAAGAATGTCTTGTTCTCTGTTTGAGTGTCTGGGGGCCAATAATATAAATAGAAACAATGGATCAAATCCCCAAGTCCCTGTTCAGTTTTCACCCATTCCTACTACAGGCAAAACTGTCACTGAAGTTCTGACCTCAGTGAGAGGGGTGTACATGAGAATTTTGTCCAAGTAAAGACTGATGATATGATTCTCTTCTCCCAATGGTGCAACTCCATTGCCTTCAGAAGAGCCATTCCTGATTCACACCAGGGGAAGAGTAAAATCAGGCGATGACTATGGATTTTAAGACTAGCAAAAGATGAGAAAGTGGTGCATGGTCTTGACAAGGGGAGGGGAAGCTTTAAAATAACCTGCTGTTCCCACATGGAATGAACGTGTGTATAATGTAGGGCAACTGGTGTATGTTATATATGTTGGACTCACATGAGGTCCTTTATTAAATTATATATGATCTAATACAGGGATGCTGGTGCCAGAGGTGCTGCCACACCCCTGGCTTGAAGTAGTAATAACAACCCAAATACATGGCTTCCAGGATTTCCATCCTCAGCACCCCCACTATAAAAATTGTTCCAGCACCCCTGATCTAATGTGAAAGTGGTGTCATTTGTCTGTATTGCCAGCCACACACACCTGTAATAGATATAGTAACAAATGTCATATTGTCTGTGAGGATGAAACATGTGTGCCCTATCAACTTACATTGTCTGCTCTGAACTGGGAAGCAAGAGAACCATGAAGAATCACTGAGGGGAATCTGGAGTACCAACTCTATTGATAGTTTGGTGCTTAGTAGCCAAAGAATGTTGAGCCAGACTTTTAAAGGTATTTAAGCCAGGGCCTAAAGATGTAGAGAGCCATCTGACTTCCTGGGAGTTGGGTGCTTTGGAGCTTTTGAAAATCTTACTAGGCACTTAAATATCTTTAAAAATCTGCCTCCCCCCGATCCCCTGCAACATAAGGATTTAAAGTTTACAGCCCTGAGACATCAGTGGTTAATACAGTATATACAGATGAGATTACTGCTCACGAATTCTAACCAGTTGATCGTGTAGCCCATGAGATCACTAGATGTATACACCCACCACTGATGCCACTGTTTGCGCCTTTCTTTTTTTTTAACCAGGCTCTGCCTACAAACTTGTGTGCTACTTTACTAACTGGTCTCAGTACAGGACAGGACCAGCCAAGTACACTCCAGAAAATGTGAACCCATTCCTGTGTACCCACTTGATCTATGCTTTTGCTGGGATGGATAACCATAAGATCACCACAGTGGAATGGAATGATGAAACCCTCTATAAGCAGTTCAATGCCCTAAAGGAGAAGTAAGTAATGTCTAATGTGTAAGGGATTTTAAAAACTAGCTCATGCACGAATAACATGGGGTTTTGTGCCCCTTTTTGTTTCCTTGTGTTTCAAGTTTTTTTTTTCCTGATTGTTTTTTATTCTTAGAAATAACCAGCATGTCAAAATCGTATTTTCCCTTAGTTTTTAGTTGAAGGACTTTTGGGTGACTCAGAAATGTGGACTGGGAAATGCGTTTGCAAAATCCTTTTTTTAAAAAAAAAAAAAAAAAGAGCATGTAGTTAAAGCAGCTGTTAGTAAAAACAAACCAAATCCAGAGTTTTATACTGTCAGAGTTCTATACCATTTTATACTGTACAAATCAATTTCCTTGGCAATTAAAAAATTAGTCTTCCCTGATATCTTTCATGTTATAACCCTACTAGTTCACCGGTTGTTCGCAGAGTTTCCTGGGATAGACTAGGTCTGAATTTATATTATAAAGAACAATCAGAGTCCCAACAACCAAGAAAAAACAAACAAAACTAATCAAAATGTAAACCTTTCCCAAGAGTTTTGGTCTTTGTTCATCAACAAGTAGCAAAACAGAAAGTAAACGAACGGGTTGTCTTCTTTACAATTCACTTGATAATTGTTTAAAATTCTGCTTAAGGCAGGTTTAGATTAATCTGGTTGCCTCATCATAAGATACACAGTAAACAGAGAGAGGTTTGCTTTGCAAAATTTAGAACTGTATTTGCATTGCAACCCTCACCAACACCACAGAGATGTTCAAATCAGTTCCAGAAAGGTGCTTATTATAATATTCAGTTCCAGACTTCAACCCTGCAGAAATTTTGAAGGGGCTTTCTGAGTTTCAGGCCTTTGTTCAAACCCATCTCTAGATGTATCAGTGTTGAATCTGTGAATCCAATTCAGTTTCATGCCAGTAGACTTCAGTGCCATGAGCAAAGGAAAATGGGCAAGGTTCTGACCTCAGTGACAGGGGTGCAAATCCATTAAGGAGGAGTGAATAGAGAAGATTGTTTAAAAACTGACAATAGACTTAAAAAAAAATTACTAACTTTATATATTTTGTTCACTTAATCTTTTCCCCCCAATACTTTTTCCTGCTATCTAGAAATAAGAAACTTGTCACTCTCCTGGCTGTTGGAGGTGGAAGCTTTGGTACCCAGAAGTAAGAACTTTTCCCTTCATTTTTTAAGAGAGTGGTGGTGACGGCAAGGAAGAGGGTCCTATATCCCTTTAACAGTTGTGTTGATTGTTATCGAAGACAGTGGCAATCAAAATGAGAAAGTATAATGCACAATGTGGGATAGAGGACAAGGGTAACAGTAGTAACAACAATAATAATAATGCTTAGCTCATCAGAAAATTTCAAAACGTTTTACAAAGGAGGTCAGTATCGTTATTCCCATTGTACAGATGGGGAAAGTGAGACACAGAATCATGAAGTGACTTGCTCAATGTCACACAGAAGAACAATGGTAGAGTCAGGAATAAAACCCAGCTCTTCTGAGTCCCAATCCAGTGCTTTATCCATAAGAGCATATCATTTCTTACTGGATGAAGAGGAAGGGGATTGGCTGGACAGAATATCTGGCTGGGACTCAGGAGATTTGGGTTCTATTCCCAGCTCCGCCACTGAACTGCTATGTGATCTTGGGCAAGTCACTGCCCTCTCTGTGCCTCAGTTTTCCTTAATACCCTTGGTCTGTCTTGTCTATCTGGAATGTAAATTCTTTGGGGCAATGACAAACTTTTATTATGTGTTTATACCATGCCCAGTACAATGGAGCACCAGTTTTGAGCCTCAAAACTGGTGCTACTGCCACACAAATAAAAATAATGATTATTCTGGAGTCTAGATGATGGGATATAGTTGGACTTGGTAGAATTTGATATATTTTTAAAAATAATTTTGATGGATAACATGAAGGTTTTATTTTTAAGAATTTTTAAAGATTTTCATCTATTTAAATTTTCAGAGTTGCAAGAAATTATGAGGTGTTTGTGTGTCAGACAATTTTTTAATGGCAGTAGTAGTTTAGATTAACTCTTAAAACATCACATGTCATATCAACAAGTCATTCCTGTTTGGACTATTCATTGGCTAGCACATTTGTAACAAACCTAATTGAGAAGTCTAGATCACTGGATTTTGACTCTAAGAAGTTCTCAGGCAGCTTTTTTTTTTTACTTGGTCTAGCTGTAAATTTTGATTATAATTGCTGGAAATATTTTTCATCGGTTTGTGTGTGTATGGTGAAATCATATGAATGGCCGTACTGGGTCAGACCAATGGTCCATCTAGCCCAGTATCCTGTCTTCCCCCTGTGACCAGTGCCAAATGCTTCAAAGGGAATGAACAGAACAGGGCACTTACTGAGTGATCCATCCCTTGCTGTCTAGCCCCAGCTTCTGGAAGTCAGAGATTTAGGGATACACACAGCATGGGACTGCATCCCTGACCATCTTGGCTAATAGCCGTTGATGGACCTATTTTTCATGAACATATCAATTCTTTTTTGAACCCATTTATATTTATAGCTTTCACATCATCTCCTGGCAATGAGTTCTGCAGGTTGACTGTGCGTTGTGTGAAGAAGTACTTCCTTATGTTAGTTTAATCCTGCTGTCTATTAATTTCATTGGATGATCCCTAGTTCTTGTGATATGTTGAGGAGTAAATAACACTTTTCCTATTCACTTTCTCCAAATCATTCACAATTTTATCAACCTCTATATCCCCGTTAGTCGTCTCTTTTCTAAGGTGAATAGTCCCAGTCTTTTAAATCTCTCCTTGTATGGACGTTGTTCCATACCCTAAATGAGTTTCGCTCCCCCTTCTCTGTATCTTTTCCAATTCTAATACATCTCTTTTGAGATGGAGTGACCAGATCTGCACGCAGTATTTAAGGTGTGAGCGTACCTTGTGTACTGACATTTTTCTGGTAAAAACTGAATCCTTCAAAGGCTGGATATATCTAAAGCCTACTGAATTCTTGTTAACTTCCGTGGGCTTTGGATCATGTGCTATGGGATGAGTCCTAAGGTGCTGAGCCCTCTGGTCCTATGCAGCAAAGCACCTGCTTAACTTTAAGTATGTGAGCAGTGCAAATGACTTCACGGGGACTACTCCTGTATTTAAAGATGGGCTTTGCTGGTCTGGGGGCTCAGCACATGATTGAACTTATGCTTAGACCTCTGTTTTGTTAGTAATCAATGGCTAGATGATGAAAAGAGGAGGGCAATACTGCAATGATATGGACGGGGAAGAGATGAAGGAAAAAGGTTCAAAGAACAGAAATCTGATTACAGAAACAATAATAAAAAGCATTAGGCATCAGCCGAGAGAGAAGACTGTTGAGATAATAGATGGTGTGATGGAAACTATGGTCCAGGTCCTCAGCTGGTGGAAACCAACATAACACCATTGAAGTCAGTGGAGCTACCTTGATTTACACCAACTCAGGATCTGTCCGTCTGGAAAGACGGGAGGACCAAAAATGGGCGGGGCTAGTAATGCAATCGTCAGACAAAAATTATTTCTTTCAGATTTACTTCCATGGTTTCCTCACCAGCTAATCGTAAAACATTCATCAATTCAGTGATTGATTTTCTCCGCAAGTATAAGTTTGACGGGCTAGATCTCGATTGGGAATATCCTGGTTCCAGGGGAAGCCCTCCAGAGGACAAACATCGCTTCACCATTTTGGTTCAGGTACTGGAGTGCTATCAGTAGTCTGATCCAAAGCTCATCAAAGTCATTGAAATGTTTTAGCTAATTACTGACGTGTAGCCCTGTAACTTGTCAGTTTGGCCTGAAAAGTGCTTGTTTTGACATGAGATAAAGGGTGATCACAGACAACGTTAGGGGTATTCAAATCATTTGCAGACATTGGAAATTTTTTAAAAAAGGCCTAATTCCCATGAGATTGTTCTTTATCTCAAGTGAACAAGACAGACCATTGCTCTCTGTTTTAAACTTATAGGAAATGGCAGCAGCTTTCGTTGAAGAAGGACAAAGAACAAGACGTACAAGGCTGTTGGTTTCAGCAGCTGTGTCCTCCAGTAAAGACACCATGGATGCTGGATATGAAGTTGCTGCACTGGGGAGGTAAATCAAAATGATTTCTGCAAGATTGCTAGCAGGAACACAGGAAAAAGACTGTGCACTGTAGGGTCTGTTGGCTTGATTTTGGATTTACTAATACAGTCCCAGTAGATGTCATTCGGTAATAATCCTGAAGGTTTTCCTGTCTTTCTCTTCTTTCCTATCCACATTAAAGAATAATTTAATGAAATCAACCCCAGGGTTAACTTGGATCCTAGTCCAATTTTATCCAAACCACCAAAGTTTGGGAGCTTGGATAAAAGGTTTCAGTTTAGGCCCCTCTACATAAAATGGAATAATCCAATATCTAAGGATGATCCTGAAGGACTTGACATCTTTATCAGACCTAGCTTGCCCTGTACTTCTTTAGTCTGGGTGTTCTTAAGCCCTTCAGAGTTAAGAGGTCTTAGTCTTTTAGGAAATTGATTCCTTACTGTGGCATTTGTTTTGTTTGTATTTAGGAGTCTCGATTTTATCAATGTGATGACCTACGACTTCCATGGAAATTGGGATTCTGTCACGGGACACAACAGCCCCTTGCACAAGGGCTCAGATGACTATGACAAAGTTCCCTTCTACAACTGTGTAAGAAAACAAATAACAATACAGGACTAGATCCAAAGACCACTGAAGTCAATAGGAATCTTTCCACCAACTTCAGTGGATCCAGGGTTTGGTATTTGTTTGGGTTAAAAGTCATGTCACTGTGAAGGGTTTCCTCCCTACAGGAATATGCTATGAAATACTGGAAGGACAACGGTGCCCCAGCTGAAAAACTCATGATGGGATTCCCAACCTACGGACGAACTTTCAAGCTTTCTACTACGAATACTGGAGTTGGTGCTCCGGCTTCCGGTGGTGGATCTCCTGGGGCCTACACCGGTGAATCTGGCATCTTGGCTTACTTTGAGGTAAGCATTTCAAGCAAGTTAAATCTATCGCTGGCTCTTCCATGGCCCCAAGTACCATAGTGTCTGGGCACTTATCTTTAATGTATTTGTCCTCCTGACCACCCTGTGAGCAGAGCAGGGAGATTATCCCTGTTTTACAGATTGGAAACTGAGGCACAGAGAGATTTGCCCAAGGTCACACTGGGGAGTCTGTGGGGAGCAGGGACTTGAACCTGGACCGAAGTCAGTGCGCTAACCACTGTATCATCCTTCATCCCTACAAGATTTCTAGAGCAAACTTGCTTTTTTATTTGTTTATACTTTTCTTGTATGTGACAGACACTTGTTGTAATAAACAGGGCTGTAGATCGCTTAAAAGTCTTTTCCCCCCAAACTTTCTGTCTCTTGTTTAAACAAGAATGTGTCCTCCTATGTAGTGAATCTGGCTCACTGGCTGTTAATGACTTGCATTTACACAGGTTTGCACATTCTTAAAAGGAGCCACCACCAGATGGATTGATGCGCAGAATGTGCCATATGCCTTCAAAGACAGAGAGTGGGTCGGATATGACAATGTGAGGAGCTTTGAGATCAAGGTAGGTTCTTGTCATTTCATTAGAGAGCCTTGGAAACAGGAACATATAAGTGTCCCTTAGTAGATGAGACAATGCCAACTTCCAGGCAGAGGCATGGGGCCAAATCTTCAGACAGTGTAAATCAGTGTGGTCCCCTAGAAGTCAGTGGAATGAGGCCAGTCTACACCATGTGGGGATATGGCCTTCTGGGCAGACTTGTTAGGAATGGAATGGTAGGGCTCACAAGGAAGAAGACTGAGAGCTCAAGTGGACAGGTTTCAGAGTAGCAGCTGTGTTAGTCTGTATCCGCCAAAAGGAACAAGGGGTACTTGTGGTGGAGACATTACATTTCTTCCTAAAGTTTATATAACTGAAAATGCACTAAAAGACTATAGAAACCTCTAGGGAGAAATGAATTTCTGCACTGGCAAGGCCTGCACTGTGATTGGTTAGACAGAAACAACTGGAAATAACAGGCGCTTACGGTAAAGTTTCATCTGTTCTTAGCAATCCCAAGTGGCTCTACCACACCAGGATGATCCTATATATATTTCCCTGAAGTCTGCTCTGTACATTCTTGCTGCACTGGGCACATACGGCTGGTGTGCTGCACACTGGGACCTTTTTGTTTGTGACTGTAAATGTATTTGTGACTGTAAATGTAACTTTATTGCTTAGCAGATATTATGCTTCCTTTGAAACCATTTCTGGTTACCTGGTATCAATGGAGACAAAGTTAGAGATGGAAAAGACCTCCTCGGGGGTCATCTGAGCCATCCCCTCCCAATTCAGTGTTGTTCCCTAAGGCACATTACTACATGTCAGTTTTAAATAGCAGTGGACATTGCACATAGCTGTCTGTTCTTCTTCTGCAGGCCCAGTTCCTGAAGAAGAAGCGCTACGGAGGAGCCATGGTTTGGGCTCTTGGCATGGATGACTTCACTGGCTCCTTCTGCGGGGCAGGAGCCAACCCTCTTGTAGGGAAGCTGAAGGCTCTCCTTGGAAAATGAGAGCCAAATCGTTGGACAAGGAAGGAGCATAGCAGGGAGGGAAACATCATATTGATTGTCCAGGGAACTGATTCAATGTCCACTGAAGTCAAGGGAAGTTTTTCTGTTGACTTCAGTGGGTGTTGGATCAGGCCCTAATTGCAGAAATGACTAAAATCTGTTTTTCCTAATCTGCTTTTTGGGGATTCAAACACCTGTAAATAAATCTTGTGCTGACAAAGCTGCCACTGTATACAATGATGCAAGGGCCATCTGCTTCTGGCTGTGAAGCGGAAGTTACTGCATTCAGTCTGGTCCTTCAGACCCATTTCGTATGCTGACATAGTCTATGTGTGAACCCTCTCATGAAACACCAGAGATAATTCTAATTGTGTATGCAATATACCAAATGAGACCTAGTTCCAAATCCCTTTGTCCCCAAACCTCCGAACTCTGGTGAAATTCTACATTTAGATCTAGTCCGTATCTCTATAGTGGGTCAAACCAAAATTATCAATAGCCCAGAAATTTGGGGTATCCAGAGGTGGGACCATGTTTCAGAGAGAGTTCAGATCCAAGCTTTCCGTAGATCACATAGTCTGGCTATCCCAGTTCAGTACTGCATTGATTTGGAATCTTGGGGTTGCATAAAATATGCTGTGCACGTTTTGCTTTGGAGCCTCGATTTAATGTGTCTCAAAATGTTGCAGCATTCCTATAGTAAATATTCTTGGAGTCCCCTCTGTTCTAAATAAATGCAACCAAAAGCAAGATAATATTGCCTTATTCATGAGAGTGTTTTGCTTTGTGTTTGTGGCACCATATGAATTCCCTTCCGTTTTCCTTCCAACATCACAAAAACGAGCTATTTTATGATTTCATCAATGCAGGGTCTCCTGCATCTTCCTTGAAGCATCTGCTGTACTGGCCGTCGTTGGGGACAGAATATTGAAGGAGACAGGCCATTGCTCATGTCTGACTTTCACTTCCCAGGTCAGCAGGCGTTGGGAGATTAAGTTCTCAAGCCCAAAGAGGATGAGTCCTCTTTATGCAGCTGTAAAGTGAGCTGATTTGAATGAGAAACAATTATTCTGGAAAAAAAAATTCGGTTCCTTCCTCACCTGAAGGACACTACTAAGCCGAGTGTGGAGAAGTAAGAGGCTAATGCTGAGGCGAGCAATAGGAGAGAACAGTGCTGCTGGAGGGTTGGTGCTGTCCCCTGTCAGTCAGGAATAATTGCCTATGGGGAGAATGGAGAACACCACATTGCGTTCCTGAACATTACTGATGCAATGCAAATTCCAGCCTTGCTTCTGTAGCTAGTTCCTGGGGGCTGTGGAGTGTTGTTAGCTTGGAAGAAAATCTGAGCAGCTTTTTAGCACTTTGGCTCTTCTCCAGTGAATTCTTCAGTCTTTTTCTAAAGCAAGTTCAAATACGCAAGAGGGGACCTGGGCCTTTCAGATAACAGCATTTACACCATGCAAGCACTGTGCGTGTGCCAAGGAGGAATGGTTGATAGAACACGTAAGGGAGAGTCCAGTGGCTGTAGAGATTGGGCCATATGTAATCTCAAGGTAACTGTTTACCATTCCTGTGAAGGTTACTTGCATTAGTTCTTGGCATCATGGTGATACTGTATTGATTACCCCTCTTTAGGAAACCTTCAGCTCGCTCTTATATAACTTGCTCAGGTACACATGTTCAGCACAAGCAAAGCAAGAGGCAGACAGGGGTACCGTTGCTTTGGGGCCCACACATCCCATACAAGTTCTGCAACTCAGGGGCCAGCTGTATATCCCGCTCCAGTGGTAGGCAAAAGAGGAGGGACAAAATCACCAATTGATACCTACTTCAGCAGCAGAACTGGAGTGGGAGGAAAGTGATGGCTTGATTATAATATTTTTGGCTACGCGGGAGCAATGTGTCAAGCTGGTTTTTGACAATATTTGTCTGTTATATGATATTTTCTGTCAGCGGTCAATTTATTATTTATTGGATTACTCCGGTTTGTAGATGTGAAACCCTGCTGACTGTATTTATCAAGGCAGGTACAATTCCTGGGTTTGGATTAGACAGAGACAGAGACAGAGCTGCAAGCATGGGGTCTGGATCTAGTTTCACAGTTTCCCACAATGTGGAGGTATTCTCAGTCTGAGGCCAAACCCTCAGCCAGCATACAGCAGCATAGCTCCACTGCAGTTAGATGGAGTCGCACCAGTTCACACCAGAGGAGGATCCAGCAGCTGGAGATCTGATTCAGGACCATCTCTAGTTCTGATCAATAGGTCCGGGATTAATGTAGTTTTCTGGATGCTGGTTAGACAGCCAGGTAGCTAAACAGTCTCTCCCCATTCAGTAGTGAGCAATAACCCCTAATACCACCCTCAATGATCTTTCCTATCAGGATCTGCCTACAAGCTGGTCTGTTATTTCACTAATTGTTCTCAGGACAGGCCTGCTCCTTCCACATATAAGCCAGCAAATGTGGACCTATGCTTCTACACCTACATGACTTATGCCTTAGCCACCATGAGCAACAATGAGATCGCTACGTACAAATGGAGCAGCGACGTCCTCTGCCCATGATTCAATGGTCAGTAACTTCTAGTTCCTACATCTCTGGGCCAGCTCCTCAGCTGGTGTGAACTGATGTTGTTCCATTGGCTGTAATGGAGTGATGCTGATTTACACCAGCTGAGGATCTGCCTTTCTAGAAGGAAAAGCTTGATTAAAAAAACCCAAACAGATGCCTTGATCTCTCTAAATATATTTAATTGTTTTCCATATTCTCTCCCATAGCAACAAGAAAATGGTCATCGTGCTAGCCATTGGAGGATGGAACGCTGGGACATAGACGTGAGTTCCCTGAGTTGTTTGTGGTGGCTAGGGATGGAAATGAACATTCTGGTGACATGTTGGTGATGGCTGTTGATGGGCTCCTGGTCAAGAGCAGAGCCAGAGTGGGTGGCGTTGATGGGGATAATGATAGTGAGAATGATAGGAGATGGCGGAAGAGCAGGATGGCTATGGTGATGAGGAAAGTCTGGGGGGGAATGAAGATTAGGATAGTGATGAATAAAAGAGTCTTCACAGGGCACTTAACATGTTCCAAAGATTAAATTTACCCCTGTCCAGAGGGCCAGCACCAAATAATCCCTCTTTTTGGGGGGGGCTAAATGGGGTGCATAGGGCTTGGGCTGACCCTCTGCATAAAGGGAACATTAAAGGTGATCACAAAGAGACAGTTGTGTACCATATGCAACTCTGATCACAGATGAAGATGATGTCAGAGACCATGAAAGGGAGGCTGACCAGGCTGTGAAGGCAGGGAACTGCATTTACAAAAGGGGTATCCAGGAAAATAGACAGAGGAGTCACTGCTGATGAATAATAGGGTTGGAAGTCACAATGAGGATGATTTCTCAGCCTAACTAAGAAATCCAGGTAGTTCTTGCCAGGTGCACTAACATGATGGCCATAGCCACTAGCTGCAAAATTTTCTTTGACTCCGTCATTGGATACCTCTGTCAGTATGGGTTCAACCTGAACTTTGCCCTCCTGAGGACAATAATTGCTTCACCATCTTGGTCCAGGTGAGATGCCAGTGTTTATGTGCATAAAACAATGGGGCTCTGACAAGTGGTCTTTGAGTGAGGTAAATATTTAATAATAATAATAATAATTAATAATGTCATAAATCCCTAGGGTTCTGAGGAAAGATTAAAGCTGATAGAGGGTGTAATTTTAATTCCACAAGTCCCAGAGAAATCTAACACATTGGAACAAATAAATCTAACCCTCTGGAAAGCTTCCTCCATTGAGAGACTATCTGAAAGATTTTATGTAGCTGACTTGGTATGTTCACTAGCTGAGTTATTTCCCTGTGACAGTGAAGGCTCTCAGTAATGTGACCTGTAACTTTACTGAAGAGTAGCATTCCCTTGAATGTTGTACTGCAGCTGTTGCACAAATGAAAAGGCACTGAAGTCTGTGGCTGCTGAATAAATGTATGAAAACAATATAGTGACCGGTGTAATGGGACTTCCCACACTATGCACAAACGTTACCTCCTGGTGCCTGATTTCCTAGAATGAATTTAAATAAATTATGCTGCCAAGAAAAACTACCCATTTCTGAGTGTGATGTAATGAGAGGAAGCACAGTTACTGTGAGGACTGATAACAGTTTGCTTAAGAAATAACAGCAACTGCCACTAAAGCCTCTGTGTTCAGAGCTATAACTTGCCAGCTTTAGTGTGACAAGGGGTTTCCCTTTTATTATAATGGTTTCAGAAAGTAATACAGGCCTGGCATGGAAATTATCTATCCATCGTAGGGTTTTATACAGCTGTCCCTCATTGCAGCATCTGAGCACCTTCCATGTAAAATCAGTGTCAATAACAAAGTCTTCAATTAACTTTATAGAATTTCTGGCACTTTTCCCCCTTTGGGATAAAAGCTCTGCTTGGAACGGGGCTTTTGTTTTTTTGTTTGTTTGGTTTTTTTTTTTGCTATATTTTATTAATCTCTTTTGGGGAAGCAGCGGGAGGGCTTCTGGCTAGAAGGGGGTGTCAGTGTTGGAGGATCATTCCAGTGGTGGAATTACTAGTTTAAAAGTCCATTTGTTCTTTGAGAGACTTACAAGTATGTACGGGAGAATACAAGAAATGGACAAACATGCATCTTCAACCCCTTCCTAACTCTTTTCGCAAAACACCTCTCTGTCATGAATTCCAGCTTGTATTGTAGATGTGCCCTGGGACAGCTTGCATTTCTAGGGTCCTCCAATATGCAGGGAAGAAAAAACCCTTCTATTTTTCCATTAACACTAAGCCGACTTTCTAGATCCACAGCCTATGACCTTCTGGCAGCATCTGTCTTCTATCACAATCTCTGTGAAAGAGCCAGAACCTAAAAGGCAAGTTAGGAGCCTAACTCCTTTTGATTTCAATCTACATGACTAGGAGCCTCAGGCTTATTAGGAGAACATAACCGTGTGCTACTGGCTGGAAACGCAGCACCAACGCTATTACTGGCATTCCAAATATAGCCACTGGGCCTGATCCTCCACTACTTTGCTTATTCCTGCATATTCTGATTTGCTAGCCTTTTACACCCACCTTGCACTACTGTCAATCACAGTGCAAGACTCAACGCAGTTGAGAAACAAACTCACTAGAACCAAAAGCCATACTGCTATTTAAACTCAGCCCCCCAACACACTGGCCACATACACTTCGACACTGGAGCACGTTCTAAAACTGACTTTTTTAAAAAAATAATGAAATGACACCAATTAAGCGCTAATGTAAACACTGGTTGATTCTTTATGAAGCAGCCTGATTTTGGAGTCTGAGGAGCATAGCAAAACTAGTGACACACGCTGATTCTTGGTGCAGCTAAAGTCAGAACTGAGAAGTTTAATTGGAAAGGAAAATATATGCTCCAATTGGTAGAACTGTTCAGCTGTAGTATAAGCTCAAGTAGGCCAATCGATTCCGATGTTTCCTGAATTCTTTATCTGTAATCAGCTAAAATAGAAATAAATATTGATGGACGTAACGGCTTTTCAAAGTCGAGCACACTGCAAAACAGCACTGAAAGCAATAAGCAATTTTAAGAAGCCTCAGTGTGGGTTGTGAGTGTGGTTTGAACACTGAATCTCTACCACTTGAGTTATAGGACTAGCTCTCATTAGCTGCCAGCAGTATTAGCCTCTATGTGGATTAGCATTAAGGGAAAACATGAGACATTGTATTAGCATATTTCGTGAGGTTCCTTATGTCCTTAGACCAGAACTGTCCTGTCCTAGATAACTTACCATTTACTGTTTCAGTCCTCTCTCCAGACCCATTCTTCATAAATTAGTCCCTGCATGCCCAACTGTAATTTCATTAACAGTCATGTTTCCTTCCCATTGCTTCCAAGCCCCTTGAATTTCTAGTAATTTTCCTCTCTTTCTCTATGTATAGCATGCTGCACAGGGAAAATGACATTAGTCCCTCTGGGTATCTATATGATTTCCATTGTCTGATGCCTTGATCAACCAAGTCCCATCTCAAGAGTAAAGAATAACTATGTGGATACCTATACATAAATTCCATACCTCTGTTCTTAGAGTCCTCTTCTGCAGCATTGGTACTAAAGACCAGTCTGGGGACCCAAACTTCATTGGCCAGGTGACTTGCTTGTGTGGCAGCTTGTCTGCTTCATAAGTTCCAGGTCTAAAGGAAGATGAACACAAAACAGATCTCATTTCTGCAACTGATTTAGACATGGAGTTCATACTCTGCTGATTTACAAGTGTCACATTGATCCACTAGGAGATGTGCACGATACAGTCTCTGGTTCATCATACTGGGATTCTAAATCTTAAGTAGTCATTACATAAGAACAGCCATACTAGGTCAGACTAAAGATCCATCTAGCTTTACAGGGAATGAACAGAGCAGGTAATCATCAAGTGATCCATCCCTTCTCGTCCACTCCCAGCTTCTGGCAAACAGAAGCTAGGGACACCATCCCTACCCATCCTGGCTAATAGCCATCGATGGACTTATCCTCCAGTTCTTTTTTGAACCCTGTTATAGTCTTGGTCTTCAAAACATGCTCTGGCAAGGAGTTCCACAGGTTGATTCTGTGTTGTGTGAAAAAATACTTCCTTTTGTTTAAAACCTGCCTATTAATTTCATTTGGTGATCCCTAGTTCTTGTGTTATGAGGAGTAAATAACACTTCCTTATTTACTTGCTCTATACCAGTCATGATTTTATAGACCTCTGTCATATCCCCCAGTGGTGGCATGATGACTCACCCCTGCGGCGCCTCCTGCTGGTCATCCAGGAATTAGTTCTTTACAGGCCAGTGTGTGTCTGCTGGCCCTGTGTCCCTCCCTGGACCCCAGTGCCCTTTTGTCTGGGGTGCTGTCCCCTGGCAATACCCCACAATCTGCCTCTGGGTCTCCCCTCCCTGGGGAAACCCCAATCCTCTAATCCCCAACTTGCCTCAGTCTAGGGTTACTGCCGGTCATCATCAAGCCCCCGCTCCCTGGGGCAGACTGCAGTGTAAGAGCCAGTCCTCATAGGCAAGGGGGTAGGACCGTACTGCCACTACCTGGGCTGCCCCTTTGGAGTCCTAGAACCTGTTTAAGCCCCACACAAGGCCCTGCAGCCTGGGGGGGTTTCCAGGCAGGAGCTCCCCAGCTCCCTCTGCCTTCCCCCAGCCCTGCTCTATTCAGGTAGAGCCCCCAGTTTTCCAGCACTCAGGCCCTTCCCTTGCTGCAGTCAGAGAGAGACTTCTTGTGCTCCTAGCTCATAACCCTTTTATCAGAGCCAGCTGTGGCCTGATTGGGGCGTGGCCCAGCTGGGGCTGCTTCCCCACTCAGCCCAGCTTAGCAGCTCTCAGCCCCAGCCCTCTCCCAGGGCTGACTTTAACCCCTTTTCTGCTGGAGTGGGGCAGCTGCCCCACTAAACCCCCCTGTAGTCATCTCTTTTCCAAGCTGAAAAGTCCCAGTTTTATTAATCACTCCTCCTACAGCAGCCATTCCATACCCCTAATCATTTTTGTTGCCTTTTTCTGAACCTTTTCCCAATTCCAATATATCTTTTTTGAGATGGGGTGACCACATTTTGCACACAGTATTCAGAGATGTGGGCATACTACGGATTTATATAGAGGCAATATGACATTTTCTGTATCCCTTTCTTAATGATTCCCAGCAATCTGTTCATTTTTTTTTTGACTGCCACTGCACATTGAGTGCATGTTTTAAGAGAATTATCCATAATGACTCCAAGATCTCTTTCTTGAGTGGGAATAGCTAATTTAGATCCCATCATTTTATATGTATAGTTGGGATTATGCTTTTCCATGTGCATTACTTTGCATTTATCAACATGAAATTTCATCTGCCATTTTGTTGCTCAGTCACCCAGTTTTGTGAGATCCTTTTGTAACTTTTCACAGTCTTCCTGGGACTTAACTATCTTGAGTAGCTTTGTATCATTTGCAAATTTTGCCACCTCACTGTTTACCCCTTTTCCCAGATCATTTATGAAATAGATTAGACATTGTTTTCGGGGCAGGCCCTGCTTACATCTCTCCTCTCTGTATTTGATCCAGTCCTTTAACCAGACTTGGGGTACACTGCAAACATGTCAAAAGATGAAGAAAATTAGAGATCTCTGCAACAAATTCATAGTGGAGAGAGGTTTGTGGATGCTGATTTCTAAAGGCATGCTTCTAAACATGCCATGTGAAAAGGAGATATTTAAAACATTTACATTCTATTTTTTGAAAGCAGGATTTTGGGCCTCATTCTCAACTGCTTTTCTCCCTGTGTTAGCGACATCTTAAGTGATCACAATAAATCTGACACGTGTGGTAGATTCCCATCTGAAGATCAATTTGTACTTTTATTTTTTAGCCACTTGCTTCTAGAGATAAATCTAGCTGTTTTACCCTGTCTTGGCAACATTGGAACCTCAATATGTAGGGTGTCTTTATACACTCCAGGTGAGATTTTCAAGGTACACAACACAGGGCAGTTAGGGCACACAGTTGCCACCTCCCATTTGTGCCTCTGCAATCCTATCCCTTAATGTCTAGGCTGGCTTTCACCTTGCTACTAAGGGAGTGAGAAACAGATTTATGGTACCCAGGGAAAAGCTCTCTATCCAGAACCTTCTGTGGAAATCGTGATGACTTGATGGAAAATGGGGCATAGGCAGGCTGGAACTTTCGGTCTTTGCCCCATGCTGATTGGTGTGTTCCAGGGGCTGGAGTCACAGTCTATTTGTCAGGCAGCAGATTCAAAAAGAAAAGAAAAAAGAAAAAAGTTAGCACCGGGGTCCTGAAGCTCATTTACTGTGTGGCTGCTCTGACAATGTCAAGGGGCCTCAAAGTGATTGCAAAAGTAAATATACGCACATTGCCAAAGCAGTGTAAAGCGGGTGGATTGTAAATAAGAATCAGGACAGGACCCATATACTGGGGAATTCTGTAATTTTGTTCTGTTTTTGGATTGCTAGAGATGCTTTGGCCGAAAAGTACAAACCTCAAAGCCGGGCGATTTTCTTGGAGGTGTCTATGAAACTTTCCTACTAATCTTATATTGGTATGTGCCCTATCGCTCCTAAAATTATTATCTTCTGGGAGCAATGAAGGGATCTGCAGGTATGTAGGATATTTCTGTGGAAACCTGCGATTACAGAGCATCCAGAGTTTGATCTGTGTTTTCTCTTTAACTGATGCACTCTATTTCTGAAGTGCCCATCACCACTGTATCTAGATACCATCTGTAATTCACAACAGCATCTATTTCTGATAAACATCCTCTTGTTTGAGGAAAGTAAGAACAAGAGCTATTTCAGCAGGTTAAGAAGTGCAGGCAATGAAAGGGACAGAAGGTTTGGTTGTATTTGATTACTTTATCAGCTGTAGAGGGGATAGTTGAATACTTTCCCCACACTTCAGCATGTCAAAGTAGTCTTTAATAAAATATATATATGCAACTGAGGGAGAAATTCAGTACTTGGCAGAGGATCAGCATAAGATCCATCCATTACTTAATTTCAGTTTCTTATGTGGAATTTAAGTGATGCATGGAGCTAGCCTTTAGCACAAGGGTGAATTTCACCCAGAATGAATACATTTCTAAACTAGCAATCCTTGTGGAACTCTTATATTTATAGAACTGTGACTAGTAAATGAAAATATTTTCTCCCCAAAAAATTTCAGAGTAAGACTCCTTTTAGGTTTGTGGGAACCAGGGACCAGAATTGCCAAAGAGCTCAGCATCCAATGTGCACCCAGCATATTTGGTGATTCTGAAAATCCCACCACTTATTTAGGTGCTTAAATGGATGGAGGGATGCTTTGGAGAATCTGGCCCTACGTGCTTAATTCTGTCATCAAACATCTGCAAGAGCCAGCAAAGTGAATAGAAATTGGGCATACATATCGCAGGCACTTATGATGGAATTAGGGTGCATTCATTTTTTTTAACCACCCACAGGAACACGTGGCAGCGCTGACGCACAGTAGAGTGTTTTTCTTACCTTGCAGTCTGGTGGGAAACGTAGGGATGTTCTTGCTCCCAGTACATAACCTTTGATGCTCTCTGGTTTATGAGTCAAGGCATATACCATGCTACTCCTCTGTATGTAAAAAGCAGAAGCGTGCTTAGTGCCAGTTACGATTCGCATCAGTTTAAGGTTTAATGCCTTTGAGCAGCTAGGGACCAAACTGTTGTTAGAGTCTCTTATCTCAAGAAAAGGCCTTTTTTCAATTTTCACTGTCCCAGGTGGGATGGTCTTGTGATTAAAGCAGGAGACAGAATCAGATGTGGATTCAATTCCTGGCTGTATCACAGCCTGTGTGTGTGATTCAGGGGAAGTCACTTACTTCTCTTTGTGCCTCAGCTGGAAAATGAGGGATAATAATGCCTTCTTTTATTTCTGTTGGGTACAATTTTTAAAAGTGTGTTTGACCTTCACTGAGGCTCCCTAAGTTGCATTTGATTTGAAAATGGGACTTACGGGTCTAAGTCACTGATGTGCTCTTGAAAAAAAAAAAGTCCCCCCTGTCTCTACAGACAGTTTTACAGGGCCAGGACTGTCTTATTAAATATAGTGCAGTCCCCAGCCCAGGTGAGCCTCAGTCTTGGCTGGTGACACAAGCAGCTACTTCATCCGATTAGGGTGACCAGATAGAAAATGTGCAAAATCGGGACAGGATGTGGCGGGGTAATAGGAGCCTGTATAAGAAAAAGACCCAAAAATTGGGACTGTCCTTATAAAATCAGGACATCTGGTCACCATACATCCGACTACCCTGGGATGGGAGCTCTATTGCAGAAGGACTCACCTCTTCATTGTCGTAACTCCCGGGCCCACGATAGGGGTCCCCTAGGATGGGGACCAGCTGGTTCCCCAGTCTGTCTGGGGCATGGTGAAAGGGGAAAATTTTCCTCGCTTGACATGATCCAAACGAGTTTCGCTTTTGCACGGCTACAGATGCAAAAAAGATCAAAGACTGGGTTAGAGCAAGTGGGGATCTGCCTCCACTGCATGGGGTGCGATTTACCCACAGTTGTGGGCTTGATACCTCATCCCTTCCCCACAATCTGCTCAGCACTGACAGAGGAGCTCAGGCTGGGAGGGGGCAGGGGAGCCCCCCGGGAAGTGCCCGGGCTGGGTGCAGGCAGAGGAACCCCACCCCCTCCGGAGGTGCCCGGGTTGGAGGCGGGCAGGGGAGCCCCCCCACCCGG
>ML677412.1:10377834-10439518 GCA_007922305.1 Dermatemys mawii | reverse complement strand
CCCCACCCGGAGGTGCCCGGGTTGGAGGCGGGCAGGGGAGCCCCCCCCGGGAGGTGCCCGGGTTGGAGGCGGGCAGGGAGCCCCCCCCCGGGAGGTGCCCCGGCTGCACGCGGCTCCGCTCACCGGTCAGCTCCCACTCCCAGATCATGCCGCGCTCCCGTGTGTACGGCCCGTTCCCATGGACACGGGAGCGGGCGGGGCCCGCGTGCAGCCGCCGGGCGGAGAATCCCCGGGATCCCCGACCGACCGGGGGCCGCGCGCCGGGAACTCTGCGCCCTGCTGCACGCGGGCGCCCGGCGCCTCCGCTCAGCGGCGGGGCTGTAGCCCCCGGGCCCGGCCGCCCCAGATCCGCCCTGCAGGGGTGCGCCGCAGAGAGCAGGCGGAGCCGGGTCATTCTCCGTCAGAGCCGACAACAGCTGCAGCCCCGGCGGTGCCCGCCCTTGGGGTACCGGTGCGGGGCCGCGCTGAGGCGAGGCGTGGCTCGTGACGACCCGGGGGGCGCTGCTGGTTTGTGGCCCCCGCGGCCCTTTCGCTAATTGCATCGCTGCGCCGACCCGACCCATTCGTATTTCCCGCCCACTTCGCAGCGTTCAGGGTTAGGCTGAGGCTACCTAGCAAAAAGGGATTGAATAAAATGTATCCAAGCCACAGAAAATTCCGATGAGTAGCAGCACCTGGGAGCAGTTCCTATCCGCATACTGCATTGTTTAAAAGCAGGGCTGCTGGCACAGTGGAGAGAGGGAGCGAGTGTCTGTTGGGACACATTGAACCAAACTGTAAACCTGCAGACCGGGGGGTGCAGCACCTGTGTTTGAAAGCATCCGTATCCCACAGGCCTAACCCCCCGGCACGCACAGTGTGGCAGAGGCTTTGCTGCTCTGAAAGGAGACTGATTAACCACTGCTTTTAATGGAACCGGTACTGGGGAACGTGAACTGCCAACAGTCCTTTGCCTCTGGAAATCGCTTCCCAAGCCTTCACTGAATCAACCACGATAAGATTACGCTGAAGACCTTGATAAGATATAGTTATGGCCCAGCTGTGGAGTAACCCCAAATTGCAGAGATGCAGTGAAGCTTATTGGGGGACAGGGGGAATAATAATGGGGCTTGGGAAGTGATAATCAGACTGCTTCATGAACTTGTGTTTACGGAGCTGGAGGTTCCTGCTCCATTTACAATTGATTCTTGTGCTTTTCTGTGTTGGAGGCTTGAGGTGGACATTTCACCCACCATTATTTCTGAGAAGAAAGGGGGTGGGGGCCGTCCATCTCCTTTCCGATGGCTTAATTGAAACAGCTTTCACTCCCACTGTTTTGGTTCCCTTGGGAGATACAATACACAGTATAAGGCAAAAAAGGTGTTCTTGGTGCTCTCTGCTTTGGGCTTCTGAGGAGAAGGGGCCCTCTTGGCCATGGCTTTATTACAAAATCAGAGGAGAGGAAGCCACCAGTGGATGTGCTGGTGAAAGAGAGCAGGTATGCCACACACAAGTGTTATTTTTGAGCTGCATGGATGTTCCCCAGCATGTCTTCAAACCCTTTCCCTATCCAAAGAAAGAAATCAAGATGGTCCACCTCATAGTGCACTCATAGCTTCATACTCTGTCAGCTCCATTGCCGGAACTCAGCTGTGCTTTCACAGTTCCTATGAGTGGAGATGGTTTCTTCTGGCTGCAGAACAAGTCAGCAAAGTCATCCAAGTCCACTGCCCAAATCATGGCACCTCCCAACTGGTTGTTCTTCAAGTACTGATCCTAAGAGAGGGGGCAGGGACAAAACCCACGAAGAACCTAATTAGATTCAGGTGAGACACAGTATTTGGACCCCTCTGCGCTATGCATAAAATCCTCTCCCCAGTTCTTGCTTTGCCCTCCTCCCAGTCTTTTCATAGGCCCATGTGCTCCATCCCCGCTGCCTTTGCTGGATATAATACAATCACATATAATGCTCTATATCCTGACACAACTCTTCCCACCCCCTCAGTTATGGATGGCAAGGCCTACACAGAGGAGAAATTGGCACTCCCACAAGCATGACTAATTATTTTGTGCTGAGCTTTCTATCTAGCACCAGGTCTGTCTCCAAAGTGGGTCACGTGGGTCATATGGAACAGCAAAAGAATCCTAAGGTTGCAAAGTCAAGCACTCAAAAGTTAGGAAATGTCAGAATTAAGGTGGACCGGGCAACCTTAACTCTGCCCTCTTGTGTGCATGCATTATGATATAGTCTTCTATGACACGATCACATACTATTTTTCCCCTGCCTCATTGAGTGCACAAGATGAATGGTGCTCACTGAATGCCCAGCTATTCAATATTTTGTTTTCTCCTCCCTTACCCAGCATGTGGCCTGAAGCCTTATTTACTCACCTTGCTCTGAATAGAGAATTATTAATTTCCTCATGGCCTTTTCTATGGTGTTCATCATGATAATATCTGAGAATGTCACACGCATTAACGGATTGATTTTCACAATGCCCTGTGACACTGTTATCCCTGATTTACTGGTTTGGAAATGAGGCATGGAGAAATTAAGGTCAGAAGTGGCCACTAATTTTAGATGACCTACTTGAGGCGCATCATGCCTGATACGTTAGAGTACTTAGCATTAAATAGCACTTTGCATGCTCAAAGCACAGGACCCAGTGACTTCAGCGGCATCCGGCAATGCTCGCTCGCAGGGTCCCAAGTTGGACATGTTGTTAATGGATGTGTGGAAAGTTCAGTTTAAGGGAGTAGGCCAGAAACATATGGGAACTCTGTGCCAGAAGCAAGGATAGAGCCCATTTCTGCAGGGCAGCATACAGTTGCCCTCATCACGAGACCTTCTTTTCTCATCCTGTAAGCCCCTGCCTCATTCATCGCACACCTTCTGACCTCTACAACAAATGAGGCAGGTGTTCTGCAGGCATCAGCCCTCTTCACTACACACCCCCAGGGCAGATCCACCCTGTGCACTGAATGAGGCAGAGGTCCTGTGGAAAATATAGTACGTGATCATGTCATTAAAGACTTATGGTACATACGAGGGGGCCAAATTAAGGTCACAATAGCTGCCTCTGACCATAGGGAAGTATAATGGAGCCTTGAAGATCACAGGGATCCACACTGTTAAGTAATTTAGACAGTAACATCTTTGGAGTAGGAACTAGAGCTGAGCAAGAACCAGAATTTCTGTACTGTGGACGAATTAAAGAAGGTTTCTCAGAACTGTAACACAACGTCAGATATGCAAAAAAATTTACTGAATGGATATTTTTTAAAAAAAATTTTGTCTGGCCAGCCAGTTCCCTGACTCTCCTGCATCCCATGTGACCAGCTGCTGGGGAGCCAATGCTCAGTGGACCCCAGCCATCCCACATCCTCGGACCAGCTGTGGTAGGGACCATGTCTATGTCTACTGTAGTACAGCTCCTAGCACAATACCAGAACATAGATATGTATTAACATCACCCTAAAAGAGTCCCCTGTTAGGATCTTTGCAAATCCAAACTACTGCCAGCGAACGTCAAAAGCACTGATGGTCTTCACATGGTATTTTCTTTACCCCAAACCATATAGGGACATATTAGTAAGATCCCTTGGGAAAATGAAGTTAAATGAAGTTAGAGACTGTTTCCTTGTTAAATCTGTTGGGGATTATTTACCAAGGGGGATCTTTACTGTGGAGATCTTAGGGTACCATCCTGAATTCAGGAGCTCTGCCCTTTCAAGTCACTGTGCCAACTGAAAGATATTAAAACACTGCAATATTTCCAGTTCTCCTGGAATAATGAAACAAAATAACTAGATTTCTTTCAGATCATTTTCTCTGCTGGTGTAAATGTGCGCAGTACATTGAAGTCAATGGAGCACCACTGCTGTTAGCCAGCTGAGAATCTGTCTTTTCTCATCTAACTAGCTAGCTGTAGGCGTAAATAACGACACTGGGAGTGTAGTCATGGCAATGACATGTGCAAATTAGGTGCACACTTGCACACACCTCAGCTAGTGCAATTACACACCAACTTTTCTGGAAATCTGGCCCAGCATTTCATATTTCTATGCAATGTGACTAGCCTGCAGAACATGCAGTCTGAAATATCAGACAATAATCATCACTGAGTGGTTTGGTTCATTTGAAGATTCAGCTTGTTTCTTGAGAGAAAGGATTGGAAGTTTCTTCATATCATCCTACCAACCTGTGGAACCAAGAATTTTGTCTGCAAGTCCGTTAGGGGATCCAATATTAGAGAGAAAGTCACCACTCCACCTTCTCAAGGGGTGGGTGCTTAGAAAAAGAAATCTTTTATCTGCAGCTTTTAGGATGAGATGGAGAATGCTGGTTTTGTTACCGTCTCAAGGAACAGCTTCAGCCTGCCGATTTCAAAGAGTTACAGTAATTCTAGTTCTCTTGTATTCAGCGGTCCATGGAGACCTTCAGCAGCTAAATCAAGTCTATTGTTCTCAGACCTTTAATTACTGAACTAACTAAAGAGCTGTGCTTGTTTATTTAGCTTGCAAACTCATCTGGAGAGGGGACTGAACAGAGCACCATGCCAGATTTCATACAGGGTCCTGCAAACAACAGGGCAAGATACCCATAAGAAATTACAGAGGGAAGTAGAATCCCATATCTGTCCGCCCTGTCACACTCTACTGAAAGCAGTTGTAATTTCTCTGCGAGAATCTGCTTGTTGACTGTTGATCCCCTGGCCTGATCTTGGAGGGTTTATAGTTTTGGGTAACATGTAATTTCTTTGCTAAGCATGCTTAGCACGTTATGAAGTCTGTGACAGCAAGTAGGAGAACACACACAATTGAGTTTTTAGGCTTTTCTATGGTTAACAGCTGGGTTTTTTTAGTAATATCAAAATATATTTTTTTTAGAATAGATATCAAAAAGTGAAAGGCCAACAAGGGTATGTCTACACTGCAGTTAGACATCCTTGACTGGCTCATGCCAGCTGACTTGGGTTCTCGGGGCTCAGGCCAAGGGGCTCTTGAATTGCTGTGTAGACTTCTGGGCTTGGACTGGAGCTTTGGCTGCAGGACTCTGTGAGGTGGGAGGGTCCCAGAGCGTGGGCTGCAGCCTGAACACTGCAAGCCAGTCAGCTGGTATGGTCCAATGGCAGGTTTCTAATTGCAATGTAGACATACCCTAAGTGTTCTAAGTCCCATAAATCATGAACAGCTTGCTTGTCTGATTAACCTCATGCATTCCAAGAGATTCTTGTCTGTCCTAAGTCAAAGTGTGAAAAATGTCAAGCCAAAAATAGTTTGTTTGTTGTGTGTGTGTGTGAAATATAAGAGAGAGAGGATGTGCTACATAGCTTAAATGAATGTTTCCTTTACCTAATGGAGATGAGTTTAAGGTTCATTGGTACCCCTATATTTTATGAGCAGTCTTGACCCCATCTATCACAGCCAAAATCCCACCATCCCCACATCTTGCTCAGGTCTGACAGCAGTTTACAAAGGTGGTCATTAGCATCATTACCCCAATTTTCAGATGGGGAAACTGAGGCACAGATCAGCTAAGTGACTTGCCCAGCCTCACCCAGCAGCCTAGTGGCAGGGCAGGGAATAGAACCATACCACTGTCTGTGCTTTATTGGGGCATTACGGGGATTAACTTGGGTGATGTAGATTGAGGTCTGCTGATGTGCTGGAGATACAGTCCTGTGTGGGAATCTAGATCATTTGATCCAATACTCTCCCTTCTGAAATTCACATCTGACCTCACGTTGTGGCTCTGACCCATATCTACTCTCATCTGCCACTTAGAACAGTGGTTCTCAAGCAGGGGTACATGTACCCCTGGGGCTATGCAGAGGTCTTCCAGGGGGTACGTCACCTCATCTAGGTATTTGCGTAGTTTAACAACAGGCTACATAAAAAGCACTAGCAAAGTCAGTACAAACTAGAATGTCATATAGACAATGGCTTGTTTCGATTGCTCTGTGTACTGTACACTGAATGTAAGTGCAATATTTACATTCCAACTGATTTATTTTATAATTGTATGGTAATCAAAAATACCATATTAAAAAAAAGGACTAGTGGCTGTGACACGTTTGTATTTTTGTGACTGATTCTGTAAGCAAGTAGTTTTTAGCTGAGGTGAAACTTGGAGACATGCAAGACAAATCAGACTCCTGAAGTCAGTACAGGAGTCTGGAAAGGTTGAGAGCCAGTGACTTAGAAAATACTATTTCTTTAATTTACTTTTCACTTGTGTGTGTGGTCTCTGAGTGTGCACACTGGCTTGAAGTGAGTGCCAGAGATCCCAATGGAAGACACCTGGGATAAGTCTCATTGCCTTCCCCAGCTGCAAAGGGATGGGTGAGGAAGCAGCTTGCAAGCAGTGATTGGTGGAGAAGGTGGGTGTGTGAAACCAGGAGCCCTTAAACTAAAAACTGCAGGTGGTATGTGTGTGTGTGTGTGTCTTTTCTTCCCTCTGCACACAGGCAGTCTGTTAGGGAAACTTAGGGAGAGAGGTGGGAGCTGTGTTGTCCACAGCAAAATGGAGTGTAGTTTAATGTAGAGGAAAGCAGGCTGGTTTTTATTCTCTGTATTGCCAACAGGCATTTTCTTTCTAAATGTTATACAGTGATTTGTAAGTCTAGAGGCTTACTCAGTATTTGGTTAGCTAGAGGCCTTTTTTTTCTTAAGTCAGGAGGTAGGGAACTATAGGCAAAACTCACAATCCTATAAAATCACTCGAAACAATAAAGGTAAAGCTTCTAGCAAAGAAAACAAAGCTGGTGTGGGGGCTAATATGCAGGGTTGAGAGTCAGAATCTAGGTGTACTTAGGGTCATTGGAAAAATAAGAGGATACCATAGAGTGACTGGGAGGCTTGATTCCTCTGTGGATGGCAGTTTGATCTCAGACCACTCAGATTGCAAAATATGACCCTCTTTCTCTTGAAATCATTCTCCTGTAGTCTGTCACTGGGGGAAGTTTCAGATGCTGGAGGCAGTATGATGCTTACCGTCTCAGAGATTTTTCTGTCTCCATTCAGAAGGGAAGTTTGGGAGGAAAACCAGCTATACAAAACTAATCTCAGGTGTGCCCTGAAAACCCAACATGATCCAGCACCTGATCTAAAACCCACGTGTGTCTGGGTTGGTGGTTTATGCAAACAAAACAAGTATCCAGCTTTATTCTGTTTTATCAGTCCTCTTGCAAGATAAGCTCAGCATTACTGCAAATAACAATCTCCAGGGTCTACCTAATTCTAAGGGGTAAAGGAAAGGGAAAGTTCCTTTGGCTATATGCTTCCTGCATTTGCATTTGGAAAGGCTTGCTGCTCTATCACTACAGGAGACAAAATGGAAGCACAAGTGTAGAAATGCAGTTTGAATTGGGGGGGGGGGGTGGCTTTGAAGTTATTGAGTGTGGAGGAGATGAACAACCCGACTCTCAAAATATAAGCAATCCATAGAAGACTCTTGCAGAATGTGATTCTGCTCTTGAGGGACATCTGCAGAATCTGTGGCAAGGGACCCCCCATTTTCCTAAATTACACAAACACTTTTAAGTTGACCTTTTTTAAAAATAAAAAATTCAGGTCCCTTTAAAAGCTGCTGGTGGTGGGAAATAATTGGATAAAACAGGGAGGACTCACTCCCAGAGGGAGGATTTAAGACTCCTATGAACACTTAGAGAAAGAAGCAAGGAAAAGGAAAGTTTTTGTGCATAGTTTTCTTCTCCTATCTACCAACAAGCCTGTGAACAGGGTGTTGTTTCCACAATGATGCTGAATTATAAAGCAACTTTTTTATAACACTGAACAGACATGCTTACTGGGATAAGGAAAACAGTATTATTCCTAGAGATTTATTTTTTCTTTTTCTCTCACTTAACTGTAGAGTTTCTGCCTTCAACCCTCCCCAGTTCTCTCCTGCCTGGCTTTTGCTATAGGTTGAAAGAAATGGGACACAGATGGGTCTATTCACGCAATTTGTCACCAACCAGTAGATGTCGGTGTTGCTTGCTCTTTTATATCAATTTGGCAAAGAGATGTTTCCCTAGCTGATAAAAGTTGCATATTCACACCAGAAGAAATGTTCCCTAATACTAGAAACAGTGGTTCAAGTCCCAGCTTTGGCTCCAGGAAAGCTGCATCTCTAGAGGTTGCTAAACATTCATTGTTCTCAATGCCGGCTCTAGCTTGTTTGTTGCCCTAAGCAAAAAACCAAACCAAACCAAAAAAACAACAACCCAGGTCGCAGGGCCCTGATTGTTCCAAAGCAAATCAAGATCCTGAAATTGTCCAGGGCCCTCTGTAGATTTACAAATGCCAAGTTGTATATATTAGTCTTTATAAAGGGTCAATGGGTCAAGACAAATGCAAATCACGTCTAGGCAGTGACTAGAATGCAATGTCAGCAGGCAGCTATAGTACCATGTGATCTTTATCCATCATTGATATATGGAAAATGAAGAGCTCCATGGACCTTATCTCCCAGCCAGAGCCAGAGTTTTGGCTCCTTCAGAAAAACAATTGATGATATGAGGCCCCTAATGTTTATACTTGACTTAATTTCTCTCATAAATGGCCAGCAGAATGAGAACTCTAGAAAATAGCCATGCTCAGCCATTGAGTAGAGATGAGATACAAATCTTGAAATATTAAGCTAAGTTGTTAGTTTTAGCAGCCATGATCTTTATTATTCAGGGAAGTTTCGCTTTCTAGGCTAGATCCTCATTTGTGGAAATGCAGGTACAGACAGGAAAACTACATGGCCTAATAAACTTATTGTTGGCACAACCGACTGTATTCGAGGCCAATTGCATGAGTTGCGGGGGGAAAAGGTTTTCCTTTGGACAATCACTCTATTCATATACTGGACAAAGTTTGTGATGGGGAGAGTGTCAATTGCAATAGCATCAGATTATTGCAAACACTGATTTCTGTTTCCTGTGAGCCATAAAAAAAAGTGTCTTTTATAGCACGTATCAAAATATCCCACCTCTTAATCTACCAATGTTTGTAAAGTACCAATCATCCTATCTGTGCAATATGAAGGAGCAGTGAAAGTTAATCAGAAGGGACAGTCAGCTTTCTCTTTATCCTGCTTCTACCTTATAGTCCATTGCAAGACTATTCTGTTTCATGGAATAATGGTATGATGATGAGTTGTGTGTTTGTATGTCTCATTCTTGTAACTTTCAGTTCAAAGTGCAAGGGTCACCTTGCAAGTGTGCAAGGATCACTCTATCTCCTATTAGTGAGTTCAGCGCCTAGGGCTTGCTGTTGAGAAGGTCCTCTGGCTTCGTTAAATCTTTGACAGCTGCATCTATCATGAGTTAGATGTTTAATCCCCCGAAGGAAATTTTTGTCCTATGGGAAATTGTGCTCAGTTGATCAGATCGGATAAGAGGCAAAGTCAGTATCTCTGGTCCCATTTTTTGTGTGTGGCCTTCAGATGCTGATTTTTACTCAAGTGGTTCTGTATGAGGCAAGTGTTGCAGGGTACTTGGTGTTTTGTAGGAATGAGGCACACACACAGCTGCTGAATAGAAGTAGTGAGTTTATTGAAGGCAAAAGTGGCACACCCGCAATGGGGGCTTTTTTGGTTGCTGCCACTGAGACGGGGAAAGCCCGACGCATTGGAGCAATGCTTGGGATGAAGCCCACTGCGTGTGGGAACACAGGCAGAGAAATAACAGGAACATTTGCATTTTATACATACATTATGAATAACTAATACCTTATTTTTGTTTTGTTAGTATTACATAATGCAAGCAGGTGTTTTATTAGTTTACACATTGCAGGCAGGCGCTGGAAACCGGTTAACTTTGGCATGTGAAATATGTGATAACAGAGCAGCAACCAATAACAACAGCATGTACTATAATACCCTTTCCTTCCCTGAAGTTGGGAGCGGGGGGAATGAGCACCCTTTTTTTTCCTGGAGTTGAGGGTAAGAGTGCCCCTAGCACTCTACCGTAACAATGTTTTTCGCACCCTTACAGCAAGTATAGATCTTTGAGCTTCTTGGCACATAGTTTATTAATCTATATAAGTAGGAAAATTTAAACCCAGATTTAGTGTGTTTGTGGTCCCCATCTTTCTCTTTATGGTGGACAGTTTTAGCTGTAAAGCAAGCCCTTAACACTTAAAAATATGAAAAGAAGCAGCCACTCACACATATATTTAATAACAAATATTATAGTCTCTGGTTAACAAGATTTTTTTTCTCATGTCCCGAGGAGACTGCTGCTGCCATTCAAGTTGTATACAATTGTTATCGTAAAGACACCCAAGCAAAGCTAACTCAGATCTACTGTCAAAGTAAATCAATATGCTTCCAAAACCTACAGTGATCACTTCCTTTGCATCCTTTGCACTTCAGTGCAATAGCTCATTGTCTACCAGCGTTCATCTCATTCTTCATTGTCTGTATGAGAGGGTAAGCTCCTTGATGGCAGAAAGAGCCGCTGAAATCATCCAGATCAATGGCCCAAACCATGGCCCCTCCCAAACCACTCTGCTTCAAATATGTAACCTAAGGGAGGGAAAGGGAAAAAAAACAGTTAGATGCCCCTGTGCTGTTTGAGCTCCAACAGGGGGCATCTCCTTTCAAACTGTTCCTCAGTGAGAAATAGCCCTGATGAGGCAAGCAGGGTGAACAGGACAGCCTCTCTCCAAATGTTTTCTAAGATCTTGAACTCTCTTTCCATTTGAAACAGACTTTCTTATGAATCGTATTTCACATCTTTTCCCTGCTTGACCTTCCTTTGGGATCTCAGCGAGGGATTTCATTGTGTTAGTGCAGGAATTCTCAAACTTGATTGCACCATCACTCCCTTCTGACAACAAAAATTATTACATGACCCTAGGAGAGAGGGCAAAGCCCAAGTCCCACTGCTCCTTGTGTGTGTAGGGGGGTGGAGTAATGGGAGGGGGCAAACCCAAGGGCCTCAGCCCCAGCCAGGGGGTCTGTAACCTGAGCCCCACCACCTAGGGCTGAAACCCCAGGGTTTTGGCTTTGGCTTCAGCCCTGGCAGCAGCAAATCTAAGCCAGCCTTGGTAACCCCATTAAAACACTTTGGGGTCCCGACCCACAGTTTGAGAGCCCCTGTGTTAATGAGTACTCATAAGAACGGCCATAGTGGGTCAGAACAATGGTCCATCCAGCCCAGTAGCCTGTCTTTTGCCCACAGCCAGTGCCATATGCTTCAGAGAGAATGAACAGAACAGGACAATCATCAAGTGATCAACTTGTTCAGTCCCAGCATCTGGCAGTCAGAGGCTTAGGGATGCCCAGAGCATGGGATTGCATCCCTGACCATGCTGGCTGGGTCCTGTCTGGTACCCACATGTTGCAGGTGGTATTGGGAGCTCTCTCCAGCATCTGCTTTTTACACTTAAACACCGGCTATGAGAGCTGCATTATCTCCCTGGGCACTTAATCCTGTAAAACAGGGCTTCCAATCCCCGATGCCGGTGTGGTGGTGAGTCTGGGACACAGCACAACATTCCTTGTCAAACCCAACAGAGAGCTCCCAAGTACAATATGGGGTGTGATCCAGGTTTAATTGACTGGGAAGAAGAATATTCCCCCTACACCTGATGGGTGGAAATGCACAGTTCAGTCTGGCACTGATCCAAAACAGCCACTGCTGCAGTGTGTATGCACTGTAGGGGACTGACTCCTCATTCAATGGAGACTTGCTTTCTCTCGGGACAGCAAGAACAGTATGACCCTTCCTCCCTGCCTGGCTCTCCTAAACAGAGCAGCCAGCTGACCTCGCTGTGGTAGTTTATTCTACTTTTCATCAAGCCAGACAGTTTTTTGTTGCCTGTCCTTAAAGAGCCATATGGCCTCCTACTTGATACTGACAGTCCACCTCGTGTTGCACTGGGTGTGTCATGCACACAACTGCCCCCACAGTTCCCCTGCCCCAGATGCTTAGATTGTGTTTCCTTAGTTGAATACTCTATCCAAAGCAAGTGGGAAGATTTAGATGTATTCAGGCATGCGAGCACCTGAACCATTTTTACAATATATTTTGGGGAGGAGGGTTGTGGCAGAATTCAAGCAGGTAAACTCTTGATTTCTGTTCTTTTTCATGCTGCCTTTTGGGCTGAGGACACAAGAAGCTGTAGCCCAGAAGAACAATATTTTCCTTGAAATGCATCATAAGCACCTGAAAACATAGAATGGAAAAGTGGGAACGGGCAGCTTCCACTGCACCGAATGGTGTTTGCTTGTCGTAGCAATGGAGCTATGATAATACAGCTGTTCAAATAGTCACATTCCTCCAGGGACTTTTATTTAATGTTCCCATATGGCACGGGCTGGCAGAACCTCAGCCTGAGTGGCGATGGGAGCCTGATATGGAGGAGGAAACGCCATGCACGTTGCCCAAAATGAAGCCGTTGCTCTATCCAGGTGACTTGGCCGAGTGGCCATACCTCTCAGCGAAACGTAGCTGCCATGCTTATTGGTACCGGACGCTGGGTCGCCCTCAGCCCAAAGCGAATGGTTGGGATCCTCCTTACCTTGGTTTTAATGCTCTCCGTGTCGTCATACCCTACCCACTGGTTCCCTTTATAGGAGTAAGGGACCTTCTGCTCCTCAATCATCTCCGTGGTGGCCCCTTGCTTAAAGGTGCAGATCTAAAACAAAACACATTGGAGGCAGGATGAGGTTGTGGGTACTGAGTCAGAGCCAGCGTGATGCGGGGGAGGAAATGTAGAGTAGCCTTTTCCTCCTTGGTGTGCAGAGTGAAACCATTTTCATGTTAGAAAACTGAGCACGACTTGCCTTTGATTATGCAAAACCACAGATTATTCTTATGGCTGCTTCCCTCATAGTAAGCCCAGATGGAAGAAATACGCTCCTTACCTCGTAATAAGCTAAAAATCCTGCTTCTGACGTGAAAGGGCCCGGCAGTCCAGGCTTGGAAGCCGGGGCCCCGACCCCTGAATCCAGCGTGTCAAGGGTGAAGCTCCGCCCATAGGCTGGGATTCCCATGATGATTTTCTCCCCGGGGGCGCCCTTTCTCTTCCAGTGTCTCACTGCGTTGTCCTGTTTGAAGGAAATATTAAATGGGTATTCGGCAGCTTAAACTGAGACCTGGTTTTTATACTGCCCTGTACAAATTCCAAGGCTTCCCAAGATATGGCTCCCTACATATCTCCATTTTTCCAGCAATATGTTCAATGTCCAGAAGCATCTCCATGCAAATGGTCTGCGTCCGTTCCAGCCCTGCTCCATGCCTACAGGGGACTCTGTTCCCAGGGACAGGAAACCATCCTGCAGATGGCATTATAGCCATTGAGAGGGCACAAGGAACTCCAATTTTCCATGATCAGACATTTCACAAGCTACTGGGCTGGCCCTAGAGTGGCCAGCAATGGGTGACAGCTGTTGGAAGACTGAACTTCTGAAAGGGGAGACAAAGACCTACGTTCAGTTCTATTGGTTAGTGTCTGAGTGCTCAGGGGACTGATAAGAACTGTCTGGAGCCCCCAGAAAGATGCAGACCAGAGCTGTCAGCTGGAGTGACACAGCTCTGCTGAAGAATCAGCCATCGGGGTCTGGATCTGGCCTAGGAGAGTTGTACATTAGTTTACATTCAAAATGGAGTTACTCCTGGATCTTACTGATGAGAGACCAGAATGTTCTTTCTTGACACCCCGTCATCTCCTCTTTCTGGCCCCACCATTTGGACCACTACATTGCATGATGACTCTGTGTATTAGAACAGTGGTTCTCAAACTTTAGCAACCTGAAGGCCCTCATTCTGATTTTAAATTTTTTCTTGGACCTTGGGTTGCTAACCCTCCCAGTTTCACTAGAAGTCTCCTGGAATCAGGCCCTATCTCCTGGAGGCTATTGAAGCCAAACTGGGAGACTTTAGGCACTGAAAGTCCAACAGCACAGTGGGGCTAAGACAGGCTCCCTGCCTTAGTCCCTGCTGTGCTCTGGCGTGCAGGAGGTGCTGGGAGGGAGGGAGGAAGAGGGAGGAATACCCTCGTGGATCCCCATTTGAGAAATGCTGTATTAGAACAAAAGGGCCAGATTTCTTCTCTTGATTAAAGCTGTTTTTACGCAACTGCCACTCTTGGACTTCAGCGGGGTTACTCATGACTTTCATCTCACATCTACGCTGGAACCGCCAAACTCCTCTCCTGCGTGATCCAAGCCAGATTTAAACCCCAGACCACACCGGACTTACCCGGAGACACTAAATACAGTTTTTAAAAAGATCCATTGCTGTCCTACCCTATCTGCCATCACGTAACTTTGGGCAGCAGATTTTAGCCTAGCACCAACATCGGAATATCTTCAGGAGAGCTGGAAGGATGTGGCCCTGCTGTTGATGAACCTCATCCCATGTGCCTCGTCATCTGTCGACACTGAAAATTCCCCTTGATCTGCCTTACTGTGTTGTAGGAATGTTGGCAAAGTACAGGGCTGTTTGTACTGAGGCATGTGGAGGAGTCAGGGAGTGGTGTCTGTCGAGCATTGCTCACAATCACGAGTTTCTCTAACTACTTCCTCTCTTTCAGAACTTGTGTTGCTTGTAAAACTTTAGGTGGATGAGGAGAGGGGAGACAAAAGGATCTTTGGCACTTACAACATTGTTGTATGCAGCAGTTCTAAGGTCTTTCCTTCCCTTTCTAAGAGGACTGACATGTCCTGTAGTCTTCTCCCAGGAGGCCCCATGGAAGTCATAGGTCATGAGGTTAATAAAATCCACAATCCTGCAGGAAAGGAAAAAGAAAATGAGATAAGTTACATAACCCAAAATAAACATCCTCAAAATGTCACACAGGAATAATGTGTGGAGAGGGATCGACAACTTGATATTTACATTCAGATCGGGATTAGGTTTAATAGTTTTGAGCCTGAACTATAATCATAGATTCATAGAAGATGAGGGTTGGAAGAGACCTCAGGAGGTTGTCTAGTCCAACCCCCTGCTCAAAGCAGGACCAATACCAACTAAAGGGCTTTGTCAAGCCGGGCCTTAAAAACCTCTAAGGATGGAGATTCCCCCACATCCCTAGGTAACCCATTCCAGTGCTTCACCACCCTCCTAGTGAAATAGTGTTTCCTAATATTCAACCTAGACGTCCCCCACTGCAACTTGAGACCATTGCTCCTTGTTCTGTCATCTGCCACTGCTGAGAGCAGCTGAGCTCCATCCTCTTTGGAACCCCCCTTCAGGTAGTTGAAAGCTGCTATCAAATCCCTCCTCACTCTTCTGTTCTGCAGATTAAATAAGCTCAGTGCCCTCTGCCTCTCGCACAATGAGTGTGTGGGTTTGGATTCACTGATAAGGTGGTATCTCTTGCAAACTGTCCTCAGAAGATTTCAGCCCAACATGTCTCATCTAACAAGATCTGCTGACTTTCTCTGTTGGTGAGATTTCCACCATCTTGAGAGGTGAAATAGTGAACCTAACTCTCCTGAGTCCCCGTCCAGTGCCCTACCCACTAGGCAATACTGTCTGCCAAAACCCCACCTATTTCTGTTGTATCCTTTCTAGAAAGAAGGTGACCTTCACTGTGCATTGAACACAGTAGTGCGGATGAGGATGTATCACTGAATTATATAATATCACTGGAGCAGTTTCAGGATGATTCTCTTCCTCATTCATCCTAACTTTGTTTTGCTTTTTTTGACAGCTGCTACCCAAGCAGATATTTTCATTGAGCTGTTCACGATGATGCTCAGGTATTTTACCTGACTGATTATAGCTTATCTAGAAGCCTTTGTAAAATAGTATCACTGGATGCACTTACTTGGAGATTTTGTCGACTTCATAGCCTGTGTCAATATTTATCCTTCCAGCGGACACTGCAGTACTAAGTAGAAGCTTCTCTTTTCCGGTTCTCTGAGCTTCCTTCTCAAATGCCGTTGCTAGTTCCTAGAGGGTATAAGTTAGCAGCTCACCTGAATGTCCAAATTAACATAGGAACTTCCCACATTGGATTAGACCAGGGGCACATCTAACCCAGCATACTGTCTGACATTGGTCAGTACCAATTGCTGCAAAGGAAGGTGCAAGGAACCCTGCAGTGACAGTTCCATGGGCATCCCTATCTAGTGTCTCTGAGGTTTGCTTCTGACTTGAAGTTAGGAGTGTTTAGATCCTTTCTGAAACTCCTGGAGGGGCTCTTTTAATCTAGATTAGTTTACCTCTGGGTGTTCTTAGGATCAGTATCAATTTCCAGCTCTTTTGTACTAAGCCCACATTTTTCCATCTCCCCAGGCTGGAGCACATGGGTTGTAGTGAAAATGAGACATGGAAGGGTCCCTGCAACGGTGTGTCCGGAGGGAAAGGAACTGAGCTATGATCCTAGCAAGTGACTGCCAGCAGGATTTCATGGGCACTGTTCAGACCTTCCAAAGTCTGACACAGCATGACTGTGTTGACTGTGTTGTTGCTCTCCCAGGTGATACTTCCTAAATGTTCATGTGCTTCTGAGTTCCCTTTATATCCAAACTCTTTCTGAAAGTGGTTTCATCTCTATGAAAGATGGACAAAATTCACCTGCCCAGAGATCTATCTCCACTGGATGAGTGATGTGCTGGGGGAGGTAGGCTGTGAGCTTGACAGGTATGTTCTGCCGTTGTTGGGTAGCACTTTTGCAGACTGTGACCACACCCCCTAGTTTTATTGTACCTGAATCAGCAAAGTGAAATGTCTCTTATCCTCCATCCCTGGGTAAATCCAGGCTACGTCTAGTCCGTCAAACTCATGCGTCCGGAGGAACTTTACCACAGAGCGGACAAATGTCCAGCGATTAGCAGCCGAAGCAGCCATGTGGGAGAAGCTGGAATGAGAGTGACATGCCTCCTGTATTCATGTATATTTTTGTATAGATTCTCAGTACAGTTTGAATGGGCTGCACTCAATATGCACGTCACAGCTGCAAACTGTCCATTACAAGAACAATAATAATGCAACCGCGAAGGTACACTAGATGTGCCCATACTCCTTTACATCTGCTCTTGGGGGAACCAATTTCCCTTTCTTCAACCTCCATGTTTATAAGCTAAACGTTTTCCCAGAGCTGGAGGTGGTGGGTTTGAGCCCATCGCTGGGTTACTTGGGGCGGCTCTACCGATCTCGCTTGGACTGTGCCGCCCGAACCAAAAAAAGAACCCCCCCCCTCGGACTGTGGCGCCCCAAGAATGGACGGAATATCACCCCTTAGAATGTGCCACCCCCGCGGGTGCCTGGGGTCGGCGCTGTGTGTCACGAGGGTAGATTAACTTGCACATTCCGAAGTGGAATTATCATGCAGATTCCAGTATTACCGTTCAGTTCCCATTCTTGCGCCTCCAATGGACAGCAGGGTCTTCAGGTTCCCATTCCTGTGGGTAGGGGGGAAGTGCATTGAAACGATGGATGGTTGGCTTGGCTGTCTGATGAGGAATCTTTCACTCGACAGACTTAATTCCCTTCCCACCCACTCCTCCCCGTCTGCATGGGGGTGGTTGCCGTGGGGAAGGAAGAGAGAGCACGGCACTCGGATCCAGGAGCACAGCGGTCTCTGTAGTTTGGAGAGCTTTGGATGATCTAAACTATGCCTGGGGCCGTTTCAGGCCAGGCCTACCCAGGATGTGTGGAAAGCGGCTGAATCGCCTGCTCAGGCTCTACTTAGCTGCGAATCCGGCTCAGAACCGGCTGCTGGTGAGACGTGGGGGGCAGCTGCTCCCCACATTGTCCTCTGTCACGGAGCTGGGTTTGACGTGACTGCTCCACAGTGGAGCTTTGCTTAACTCCCCACCTCTGGATGCTTTCTGTTGTTTTCTGGCTACATGCACTAGCCCCGCTTTTGCCCATGGATGACATGATGCTCCCTCGGAAAACTCTCACCCTTCGACCTGCAGATGGAGCCTTCCCTCCCGCAGCCAGCCTAGCGGCGAGATCACGGGAGCGCCCCCGTTTTACTCACTTGGCTTTAAGGCCGTTGAAAGCCTCGTAAAGTGTCACATCATTCCACTCCACGGTGGTGATCTCGTGGTCGTGCATGCCGGCAAAGGCATAAATGAGGTGGGTGCAGAGATGAGGGTCGATGTTATCGGGGTGGAAGCTCCCCTCCCCAGGCCTGTACTGGGACCAGTTGGTGAAGTAACAAACCAGCTTATAGGCAGAACCTGGGGAGACAGCGAGAGGAGTGGACGCCATGTAAATCAGAGAATGCTGTGCTCTCTCCTGGGGATCTCCCAACTAGAGGTGAAAGTAAGCCGGTACGGTCTGGAACTCCGTACCAGTAAGAAAAGGTGCAGCAGCATACTGGCAAATAAGTGGAGCATTCGGTTATGGCTTACTTTCACTTTCGGCTGCACAACAAACAGTTTAAACTCAAAGCTAATAAGAGCCAATGGAAGGGGAAAACTCACTGTCACATGTTTGTTGTTTCTCTTCCTTTCCTCCTCCAGCCAGCCTGCGACAGGGCTAAGCTCTGCATTTCCCCAACCCTTCTGCTCAGAACGGGGTGGGGCAACAGCTCCCCTCTAGCTTGTAGCAGGAAGCAGGGGCTGTCTGAGGGAGAAGCCTCCCCAGGTAGCCTATATTCTGTATATTTCATGCAGGCTATTCTAGTTATCCTTCTTTCACTCCTGCCTTCCCCTACTAATAGTCACCCATTGGTGTGCCCCCTGTGCATATACAAAATGCTTAGAGAAAGTTTTGTTAATTTCAGTATCTGCACTCTGCAGGACACCAACACAAGAAAAAGAGATCTGAGCCCCTATGTCCTAAGGATATTTCAGGTGTTTAATTTTATATATAAAGAGAGTGGAATGAAAACTATTATTTCTTTCCAAGGAGGCACAATAATTTGCCCTAATATCCAGTTTTCCCTTCCATGCCTTTGTAGTTTTGTCTATCGGGCTATTTGCTTTCCCTGTGAATCTTTAGTTGCTTTAGCAAAATTGCTTTGCCCAGAATAAACCCTGATCATCAGGACACATCTTCCCACCATGTTCTTCATATTTTAAAAAAAACAGTAACATTTTAAAGAGGATCTGCAAGCAGTTTGGACATCACAAGCATGATCCTCTGCTGCGGAGGGAATAGGATAGATTTGAACTTGGAAATGGTATCTGGTTTTGATTGTATTTTTTGTATATTATACTATTGGAGATTGCCTCATCTGGCGGGAGAAAAAACTTCCCATGCTTTGGTCTCCCCGTCTCCCCCTAACAACTGTGAGTGAAATTAACAAGGATGCCAGAAATGGCCCCAATCCCAGTCTGACCCACGGAAGGAGCAGCGAGTTTAAACTCTTCCTATGCAAGCATCAGGTTACCTGGGGAGGCTTGTCCCTCAGCCAGTCCCCAGCTCCCTGTTGCAAGCTAGAGGGCAGCCTTTGCAGCCCCTGCTGAGTGCGGGGGTTGGGGAAAGCAGGGAGCCTAGTTGTGTCAGCAGCCTGACTAGAGGAGGAGGGAGGAGAGAAACCTATGTGACATTGACTTTTCCCCTTCCACTGGCTTTTACTTACTCTGGATTTAAGCTGTGAAGCCAAATGCCTCTTCTATTCTGCCCCTGCCTTGGTCTCACTCCCCCACCCCCCACCAGCTATGAGTGAAATTAACAAAGATGCCAGAAATAGCCCCTGATCCCACTGTGGGGGAACAGCTAAGTTTAAACTGTTCCTATGCAAGCAGTAGGCTACCTGGGGAGGCTTCTCCCTCAGACAGCCCCCGCTTCCTGCTACAAGCTAGAGGGGAGCTGCTGCCCCCCGCTGCTGAGTGGAAGGGTCGGGGAAATGCAGAGCCTAGCTGCCTGGGCAGCCTGGCTGGAGGAGGAGAGGAAGAGAAACAACAAACATGTGACAGTGAGTTTTCACTTTTTCAGGCTTATTCCAGTGGTGAAGTTTTATTACAGACAGTCAAGCAATGGGAGGGATCCAGGAAGTATATAGGAGAGGTGGGTTGCTTGTGCTTGGACTGTATGGGTAAGAAATGTAACTTACTTCCACCTGGCCCCACCCCTTCTGCCTGAGGCCACGCCTCTTCCGGGGGAGGGGGAAAGTGGCCCCCTACCAGTAAGAGCTGTATTTTACTTTCACCCCTGCTCCCAACTGTACACCACCTATGGGGCCCGAATGGCCTCTTTAGTCGTCTAATATCAATACAGCTTTGTGAGTGGGTTGCAGTTTCTGTCGCATTTACTTTGGGGCCTCAGGTGCTCTATTATGAGAGGCCGTAATGTGGCATAACTCTTACAGGGCAGCGGTACAATAGAATCTTCCTGGGGGCACCCAGGCCCCACCTGGTAAAATAACCAAGCTGTGATCCACAAATGTCCTGAGCCTTATCAAGCCTCTGGCAGCTTGCGATGCTAGAAGGCGCATGTCTTGTAATGCGATATCCGGGTGAACGAAAGCCAAAGGAGAAGGAGAAATCTTGCCTTGAGTTCTGAAGCATGAAAGCCGCTCTGCAATCCATCCCCCTCTCCCAGTGACTAAGGATTGTGGTGCACCTTTGTGCAATGCTAACAGAGAGGACTGTAGCCTGCAGAGATCTGGTATTTATACCTGAAAGCTGTAGATAGAGGAATCGATATTCACCTCAGAGCAGTGAAGTGAGGATGCTAGATTGCCCATGCTCTACAGTAAAACAGAGGTACTTACTCATTGGAAGAAAGCGGGTGCATCTGCCTTTGCCATGGGTGTAGCTGGGATTGAGGGGGGAAGGACGAAAGGGGAGGTTTTGGCCGGTGGTGGCCTCAAGCAGGGACGCAGTGGATGTGCAGCCAAAATGAACCCTACAATTCCTCCTAACCTTGCAACTTCTCCCCTTCCTTTTGAAATGACTTCATGCCCTTACACACAGCATGTCCATGCAGAATGTGAATAGGCCTTGCACAGCTTTTCTGGAGCTGGTTTTAAGAAGGACTTTCCTCTTCCGCTTTTGAATTGCAGGTAGGGTGACCAGACAGCAAATGTGAAAAATCGGGACAGGGAATGAGGGGTAATAGGAGCCTATATAAGAAAAAGACCGAAAAATTGGGACTGTCCCTATAAAATCGGGACAACTGGTCACCCTAATTGCAGGGCCCAGTACAAGAATCAAAAATCCCACCCAAACTGGAGTACTTACTAAAACCCAACAACTTTTCTTCCCCATCCCATGTGATCAATCACGTTTCTCTTGGCCTCTGTAAAACCAGGTGATGATGTAAGTTGGCTACTTACCGCATTGTAGAGACAGCAAAAGAGCAAAACCTAGAGAAATACAAGAACAAGGATAAAGTGTACCATTGATCTCCTGTGGACTATATGAGAGTAAAATAATATTGGTGCTTTGGATGATAAATGCCACACTTCCTTACACCCAAACAGGCATATGCACATGTCTGAGAAATCTTCACAACGACCTTAACAATACCTCTTTTTGCCTCCACAGTTTGGTGCCTACAGTTATTTGTGAGTTCAATTTAGAGCACTTAAATATCAAAGCCTCTGATTGCAAGCACAAATTGCAGATGTGAAAAGGAAAGCCAGGATTTGGAAATCTCTCTTTTTAAAATCTCTTCAGAATGTTTAAGAACTTTTCTGCTTTTCCCTTCACACAATTTTTAAAAAATTTAAGCATCTTTCTTCCTTTAAAATTTGCTTTGTGGTGGCCCTGGTTTCAATCTATTAACAAATGAATCTCCAAAATACATCCACCCCAAGTGCCTGTTTCTTTGAGATTTCACCAGCCAGAAATCCCATCCCCTCCACTTCACCATATGCAGTACAACTTAGGGACTGTTCAATGACACCTGGCACAGGAGTTAAACTAGTTCACCAGCTCCAGTCTTACCAGCCCAAATGATTGCCTGTCCCATGCTGGGTCATACAGCTCTGCTCTGGATTCTGTCACTGTGGTGTGGAGGAAACAGAATCTGACTACAAAATAGTCAGTCTCTGCTTCTCATTGTCCCTTTTTATACCTGTCTGTCACAATAACCCTGAACTCAGCTTGTTTTTTTGGAAAGGGACAGTCTTATTTGCTCTGTCTCTCTGAGAACTCAATTGGCTATTTTTAGTGAAGGAATTCTTGTGCAATTTTAGCACGCACTGTGGGTGCGTGTGCTTATGTAGGTTTTGCAATACCTACCATCAGCCTGGCTCTGTCCTGATGCGCAAACACAAATAGTGCCGAGGCCCGGAGTGGGAGACCTTGGGTACACATTTCTGTGGTTTATTACTGTTCTTGAAGATGTAGACCAAAGACTCTTTAAATAGTGTCATTGTACTGGAGAGACTTGCGTAATTTCCAAGCCTTATTCTTTTATCATTGCATGCAAGTTCCCACTGCAGTAAGGTTGGCCCCAAAGGGGCTCAGACTCTGATAAGTCTGGTTGTTTTTTCACTTCTGCTATTGTGGCTACTTCACCAAGAGGAGGGTGTTACGAGAAACTGTTTGGCTTTCTTCGATTCCCAGCATGACCTGGATCAAATCACTTCCTCTGTGCTACTGAGGTCCCAATAGTAAAATGGAGATCATGCATCACAGAGTAGTGGGAATGTTTTAATGCATTTATGTTTGTCTACCTGTAGCACCTTCTGTGCCAGGTTCTCTAAGGATGGAGGAATGGCCACTCTGGATCAGACCATGGGTCCATCTAGCTCCGTGTCCTGTCTCCAGCAATGGCCAACAGCTGCTCCTTCAGAGAAAGGTGTGAGAAACCCTGCAGTTATGGGATAACCTGGCCCTGGGGGAAGTTGTTTATCTTTTCCCCTTAACTCTCCATTGAAGATCAGCTTGTACCTTGAAGCAGGAAGGTTTATATTCCTTCCAAAATTCCTGTTTGGTTTGTAAGATGAGCAGCAGCTGAGCTAAGTCTGTCCAGAGGGTAACTCTGTTTGCTTGAATGGTCGTAGGCTGGGCATGAATTTACCCCATGAAAGTTACCTCAGAAATATCAAAGGCAAATAAAAAACACAGTCCTTGGACTCCTTGGAGAGGAAGAAATCAGATGCTTTTGATGTGTTAGGAGTCCCAGGCAGTTAGTCATTCCCATAGCGGATGTAAGGCCACCTTTATTTTATCTGGTGTTGAAAATATTGTGAATCTATCCCTAAGTTTATTGGCTTGTCCCATCCCAGAGATCTCTGATTGTCAGGATTTCTGCGTTTGAGAGGGTCACTGGCCCAGTGGTAACAGCAAAGTCCTGGCCAATGGAAGACCTGGGTTTGTAGAAGGGGCCTCACAGTTTGGTATCAGAAAGATCAGTTGGCCTTTTTGTGCATGATTTGAAAACTATATATCTGAGTTGAACCTTCCTGGGTAAGCATGCAAGGTAGAGAAACAGCTTTGACACCTGTGGCAGACTGGACTAATAGCAGATTGTCTTCTCCTACAGTCACTCCAGTACATCTTGAATTTATCTTGCTGAGTAATCCAAGAGGGATAATATGGAGCTGAGATAATGCATGATGCTTTACTGTCCTGTCTAGTGAACCACACAGCAAACTTTAGACTATTGTATTGATGTACGGAGGCCATAAAGCTCCCCATTCCTTCCCTCCTCCCTGCCCCATTTTCAGTAGCAACATGAGCTTATAGGGCCTGACACTTCTACCCAGCAGAAGAAAGGTACAACTACATTTAGAAATGAAAACTTTTTTTTCTTGGTGCAAACAAACATGAAATAAGGACAGAGGATGAAACCAGAATCTGAAAGACCAATGCAAAATGAAGAAATAAACGCACGGCAGTTTGAAAATCCATCAGTCCTGCTTGTCGGTGCCAATATTTTGCTTCCGCTCACTCTCCTCCCTAACTCTGACCTGCATTGGTGCGATGGTTGTTGCCTCTGAAAGTAACTCACCCAGGATAGAGAAGGTGGTTGTTGGTTACACTTGCAATATAAACCATCTCCTAAGATCTGATTTGATGGCAGAGGAAACTAAACTATCTGAGCTGATGCAAACTGATCTCTTATTTAATTCTCCATGAAGGTGGTTTGAGGCTCTTTGCTTTTAAGGCCAGTTGCAACATTTGCATAAGTCGTCAAAAATCAACCCCTCCGGGCAGGACATTCGGAAAGTGTGCCTGTTGGCACATATGAAGAACATGGCATGGGCCTCGGGGACAGCATAGATCCCATCGGCCTTACTGAGGCAAAACCTGCTGGTGGCAGGGATAGACGGTAGTGTAGTGAAGCTGAGGGTTGAGGGTGAAACAGTTGGCGGTGACGTCGTGGAGCTGATGATGGTTTCTGGAACAGGCGTTGTTTGACCCAGCCCTGTGGAGGCATTAGCAGAAGGAACAACATTATCAACATCTACTAGTCGGAAAGAAAATGTAACAAAGGAAGACATTTTGTGGTCAATCCCTTGGAGGTTTTAGACAGCTTGGTGGTGGTTTAAATGGTCGTTAGGGGATACGGGGCTTTTTATTGTGAAATATGAATGAGCGATGATTAGGTGCCGATAGCTAGATCAGTGGCTCTCTAGGGCAGAACAAACCAACAACAGGGCAACCCTTTTATATGCTGCAGTTGTTGTGGACTCAGCATAAAGTCCACAGGGGTTCTAACTCAGATTTGGGCTAATCAGATACAAAGCTGTGATGCTGGGAGGGGTCTCTGATGTGGGCTCACTTTTTTAACTACCCACTCTGCTTTGGGCAGGTTTGGTGTCTCAGCTCATGAGTGCTAGATGTAAACTCTTCCAATTCTATGTCCCTAGTTACGTGGCTTTTCCCCCAGTATTCACAATGGGCTTGTATGAGTGAATTTTAGGAGGCATAACAATGTGGCCTAATGCAAAGATTTTAGACAACTTTTCATCAGGGTGTTTTGTGTCCCAAGCTTCCCTCTACGGGCTGGACCCTGCAACCGTGATGCAGCTCCAGCCTTTGTGCTCTAAACCAAAATCTGGCGTTTAGAAGAAAAACAGTGTATTACATAAATGTTTTTGTCATTGGGGCTTTCCTTGGAGACCACGAGAGTGCCCAGAGGAAGCTAAGGCTGTGTTGCAAGTTTGCAATTCGTTCTCTCTCCCTGCCCCCTCCCACAAATTTCTTGCCCAATAATAAAAAACATGCGTCAAGAAGATAATGCAATATCTGTATGGGGCAGAACATTAACTCATGGTTTACCGCAGCTTAGTTCTGTCTTCAGAGTTTGCAGAAGAGGCCACTTCCCCTGGCTGCAGAACGAGTCACTGAAATCATCCAGGTCGATGGCCCAGACCATGGCCCCTCCCAGACTCTTCTTCTTCAGATACTGAACCTGGGAGAGGAAAAATCTCCGAAACTGTGACATTGGGTGCTGGTGGGAGATGGAAGCTAAAACATCTGGCCTCTGTTAGATCTCCAGTAACTGTTACTTGTCTAAGGAGCCTCTTACCAGTCCAGAACAACCTGCCATGAGGTTGAGACGTGGATGGGAGAAGGGGCAAGTGTATGCTAAGAGCTTGCCTATGCTTGAACCAATGAATCTCCATGTAGGCAGGAATCCCTTTTGGGTTAAGCATGCTCGTGCGTGGGATGTTTGTAGCCCTGTGCTGCTTCCTGCTTGGTCTGAAATCTCATATGGCCCTAAGATTCTGTTGCCAGAGTGGATCAGATTCAAGTCATGAAATTTTCCTGCCCCAGAACAATGTCAGGATCCTCTCTCCTACACTTACCTGCAAGGAAAAGGATTGTGTGCGATGCTCATGGGGGGCCTGTTTGCTGAATTCACCCACTGATGGGCCAGTGAGTCCCGTGAATATCACTGCGAGTAGTTTCTATGCTTTTCACCTGCAAGGCTTTTGAATTCCCCTGGCAATGTGACAAGACCCAGCTGTGGTACACAGCTCACTTCCTTCCCATGTATCACTATGTACCCCAGCTACCAAGAAAGGAACAGAGGAGCCTCTCCATTCTAACTCAGTCGGCTCCTCCATTTTTCAGGAGATGCATCGTGCTCTCACTTAGGTGTTAGTCACCAGACCACGCTTCCGCTCACACCACACCACATATGTTGTCTTCTACTCTCATCTTTTGCTGTGACTTCAAATGAGTCATGTTCCCTTTCTGTGCCTTGATTTCCCCATCTGTAAAATGGGGTAAAACTTAGCCTTCCCGGAAGGTAGGCAGGACTGGAGGCTTAACAGGTTAACTTTGGTGAAGTGCATTGAGATTCTCAGATGCATAGTGCCAGAGACATGCTAAGCATTGTTTGTTGATACGCACAAGGAGGCAAAGTGGAGCCCATCTCTCTGGCTATGGGAAGGTTCTGACAGTCCTCCTCCAGCTTTCCACAATGTGTGGCTAGAAGAATGCATAGGAATGGCTTACTTTGATTTTAATGCTCTGCTGGTCGTCATACCCCACCCACTGGTTCTCCTTGAAGGAATATGGGACTTTTTGTTCCTCGATCCTTTTGGTGGTGGCACCTTTCTGGAAAGTACAGATCTGAAAAAAATACAGAAATGGAGAGATGGGAAGAGACGATGAAGACTGGCTGCTTCTCTGAATTAATACAGAGAGGGACGCTGATTCTCCTGGGGAATATTATGGCTATTATCATGTTTGCCAATAGAAAGATCAAAGGGGCAGTTTCAAGGCAGCATATTTAAATCACAGTAGACCCACGAGCATTCATGATACACTTACAGGAAAAGTGAATTATTCCATACCTCATAATAGGCCCAAAACCCTGCCTCTCGAGTGAAAGGGCTGAGTGATCCAGGCCCAAAGGCTGGGGCACCAACACCTGTCTCGGAGGAAGAGAGGGTGAAAGACCGTCCATAGGTGGGGATTCCCATGATGATCTTCTCAGCTGGAGCACCCTTGTTCGTCCAGTATGTCACAGCATAGTCCTGTACAAGGGGATCAGACATGACGTCTCTCCATGCAACAGTGGTGCTGGAACAGTTTTTGGAGTTTGCAACCAAACTGTAATGCAGCCACTGAATGCCTGTTGTCTGGGGTTTGTGACACAAGTTCTGATATTTGCCCCAGGGGTAAGGATTATACATGCAGGTTTGGTTGGAAATGTGGCTGTTCAACCATTTCCTGAAGCTGAGCTCTATTTACTGGTTAGGAAGGAAGGGTCAGCTACAAAGTTCTTTGACACTTACTGTGTTACTGTACACAGCAGATCCAGTGTCGGTCTTTCCTTTGTAGAGAGGACTGACGTGTCCTGTGATCTTTTCCCAGGAACCGTGGAAGTCATATGTCATGAGGTTAATGAAGTCTAAGGCCCTACAAAGGGAGAATAAGGAACCAAGATGACATTGATTTCCCCTCTGCGATAGAAGTGTTGCAAAGCATCCTGGATAATAGAATTTGGTCCCACAGCTTGACCGTTCTCTGTAAAACTGCATGGCTGGATAGACTCACTTTGAGATGTTCTCGACTTCATAGGCTCCATCGATGTTTTCCTTCCCAGCTGCTACAGCAGCAGTCAACAGCAGCCTCTCTTTCCCTGTCCTCTTGGCTTCCTCCTTGAATTCTTCAGCCATTTCCTGCGGGGAATAATAGCCCCAAAAAACCATCAATTACCCCCTTTTTAATTGTGCCTTCCATCTTCTTTTTTTCCCTTCAAAAAAGTCAAATCTAAACTAAAGGGGAGACTGCACATGTCTGACGAAAACAGTGAGAGTAGGGTCCTGAGCATTCTGGTAGCTGTGGGTCATGCCAATTTGATCATGTATTTGATCAATTTGTTCATGTATTCAGGGCTGATGCTGTGAATGATTTGATTCTGGGAGGGCACAGGTCTTGATGTTAGATTCCAGGAAGCATATTATCAAAGTGGCTGATCAGTATCTTCTGACACTGAGGCACTTCTGATGGGGGTTCCTTGAGCCAGGCCAGCAGGCTAGGAAGTCCAATTCCTGACTTTACCTGTATGCCCCTTGGACACACACTTCCCCCACTCTTTGGAGATCTCTGAGTTAGAGATGAGCCCAAACACTGGATCTAAAAAACATGGTTCAGATGGTTGAATTTCTGGTGACTTTATTCCGTCACTGGTCTGACTCTTTCAGATGTAAGCTGTCTGTCTCTACCTTAGAGAGTGTCTCAGCTTTGACTTCAACTCTGCAGACAGTGTAGTGTTTGTAGGTGGAATATGAGGACAAAGCACATATCCTGCATCCTTAGATCTCTGCCCTGGCAATGGAGGGAAGGGGATGTACTCCTAGGTCTTACTGTACCTGGACCAGAGCAGTGAAACGCTGTTTATCCTCAGGTGGGCTTCCCCTTGCACCTGGATATTCCCAGTCTAGGTCCAGACCATCAAATTCATACTTGCGCAGGAACTCAACCACAGAGAGGATGAATGTCCGTCGATTACCAGGCGTGGACACCATGTTGGAGAACCTAGAACAGAAGTGACATGTTAACTACCCCATCCATGCTGCTAACCACCTGCTGTCAATTTGGAGGCTAGTTTAGAGTTGCTGTGTCCAGAAGATAAACTCAGCAGCACAGAGGGCTACATACAGCTGAGAGGAAACCGGTGCAATGGGGGTCATATAGGTGCCTAATGTAGGTAGATAGAAGGCACAATCTCCTTCCTATGTGCTACTGTTCTGACTCTCCTGGACTTCACAGGATATTGAGGTTTAGTATAATTCACTCCCCCCGCGTCACACTTTGCATACAGAAAAAAAATATATTCTCATCTTACTTTGCAGAGCCAAAATTCCAACCACCAATGGCCAAGAGGGTCTTCAGCCCAGGATTCCTGGGTGGGAGAAAAGGTGGCATTAAAAGCAGCTGAAAAAGCTCACTTTCATTGTATCCTTTGCACTTGGTCTTGCAAGTGTTCTCCGATCTTAATAAGGACAGCCGTAATCAGTCAAGTATCAGAGGAGTAGCTGTGTTAGTCTGGATCTGCAAAAGCGACAAAGAGTCCTGTGGCACCTTATAGACTAACAGATGTATTGGAGCATAAGCTTTTGTGGGTGAATACCCACGTCTGACGAAGTGGGTATTCACCCACGAAAGTTTATGCTCCAATACGTCTGTTAGTCTATAAGGTGCCACAGGACTCTTTGTAGCCATAATCTGGACGCTTAATCTGGGGGAAAGCTTCCATACTTCTGCAATGTAAACGCCCTCAAACCTTCCTATAGATAAACGGGAGGAAGGAGAAGTTGGGACATCCCTGAAGTTTAAAGAACTGTCCCCAGATTATGCTGAGATACTGAATGGTGGGGTTTCCCCCCGTCTAGTTTAGCTGCTGCCCCAAGGCTTGATAATACATTATATTTTACTATAACCCTACTGAAAACCTATTTGTGTCCTTTCTGCAGATCTTTCAGACAAGAACCTATCTCAGATGCAAGAAATTGGGCTTTTTAATACTTATGGTGATGTCCACATGACTCTTCAAAGTGTCACATCCACTCTTCTCATGGAGAGGACAGGTTAAACTCTAAAGTCCTTGGGCCAAGAACTGAGTTGGTCTTGTACACTGCTGAGCACATGATAAATAATGATTCCAAAGGAGTTTTCTCCCTCGGTGAAGCTAGAAACAGCCTTAGCTTAAATCCCAGGTCTGCCTCCTCCTTCAGGATAAACCCAGAGTCCCCATTCCTTAGGGGTGAGACCTCAGTGCTGGGAGATAGGCCCCTCTCCCCTTTGACTCACTTGCTTTTGAGTCCGTTGAAAGTCTTGTAATGCTGCTCATCGTTCCACTCCACGGTGGTGATCCGGTTGACGTCCATGCCAGCAAAGGCATAAATGAGATGAGTGCACAGGTTGGGGTCGATGTCCTCAGGAAGGAAGCGTCCCTGCGCTGGTCTGTACTGGGACCAGTTGGTAAAGTAACAGACCAGTTTGCAAGCAGAGCCTCAGGAAATAGGAGAGAGGTGTCAAGATGCGAGGAATCAAAATGCAATGCACCCCTTTAGTTGGCTGATCACATGGGGCCTCCCAGGCTCTCTTGAGTTCATTGTACAGTATTTAAGTTCTTGAGTCCTGGTTCCCCAAACCCAGTAGGACTTGGAATTCTCTTCCAATTCCTTTCCTGTCTCTGGGGAACGGGACTGGTCGTGCTTTGGTACTGAGGTGACAAACGCTTTTGAGAAGAGGTGGGTTGCACCTTGGTGTAGAAATGGACATGCTAGGCCTCACTGCTGTTTTGCTTTGTACTTTGTCCCACAGCAGTGGCCCGTGGCCGCCCCTCTGAGAACTGCAATACACGCGCGATACAGGGCTAAAACATGCTAAGTGTTACAGTTCCAGAAGAAGGTCTGTTGAATGCAGACAGGACAAGAATCAGCTAAGTAGGAACAACCTCCATTGCCTCTGTTCTAAAAGTGAAGGTGTTTCACACTGTATGGGCCACTTGTGGTCATATGGGACAGTATGGGAGGGCAGCTGTTTGTTTGCCACTGCTCTGCAAGCAGCATTGCATCTGAAAGCAGCTGTGGATGGGCTCACAGAACTTTCACACAGGTAACTGACTCGAGCTTATTGGTAGCATCTAAACCACACTGAAGTTAATGACACTTCAATAGGCTTTGGATCAGGCTCACAGAGACCACTTCAAAAATTGAACCTCTGAACAAGGAAACGGCTTACTGAATCCCAGCTAAACACTGGACCTAATTCTCTTACCCAAAGTGATTTCTTTTCTACTACCCATGACTCTTTTAAGAAATGGATGATCGTGGAAAAGGCGACTTACTGCACTGGAGAAACAGCAAGACAGCTAAACCTACAGCAAAATAAAAACAGAAGAGAAGATTATTTAAAAATCCCTCCCCCAGGCCTGCAGGCTTCCAGCCTCATGTTACAAAGTTAAAATGTGCAGAAATGCAGAAATTCCCCTACCTGAAAGAAGTTTAAAGTCCATTGCATAACTAATGACTACGCATATTCTCTTGGTCCCATTATTACTGAGATCACTGACTATCTAACATATGCCACTGCACCTCTGTTCTGCTTCCTGGTTCCCCACTTGGGGAAGCAGTTGTCTTGCCTTACTTGTTATAATGGGACTTCGGCTCCTGACGGGGTTACTTAAGCGCTACTGCAATACAAATAAAGTCAAAACCAGAGAGAACCACATGCTGCGGTGTCAGTTCCAAAGACAAAGTCGCTCTCAGGCTCCAGCCTTGGCACGTGGCAGCAAAGACTGTTGCATATTGCAGCTGAGCGGAGCTTAGTTTCTGCTCAAGAATCTTACCCAGGAGAACTAAAAAGAGAACTACCGTGAAAAGTTAATTAACTAATTTGCAAGGAGAGGTGAATTAAGAGCACAGGACTGAGAGCCAGGAACTCCTGAGTTCTAATGGTAGCTCTAACAGTCTGCCTCTACGGCCTTCAGATAGTCTCTTAAAGTTTTCCTAGCTGCAAGATAGAGGATAATACTATGCTGCCTTATGGGGGTGATAAATGGTTCCCCATTTCCACCAACACCACTGAAGTTAAGCATACCAGCATTGGTTAACCCAAGAAATAATGTAAGTGAACATCGTTGGGTTTCAGTTTAGACAGATGCAACTTTTCTCTAACCCACTTTTTAGTAGTGGGTGTTTTGCAGGATGCAATTGGCCTATGCTAATGTCTTATCCGTGTAGTGGGTGAAGAATACATTATACAGTCTCACATCCAAATCCCATAAACCTCTACAGTCCTGTTCAGTAACATCCCACATAAATTCATCTCCAGTTGCAGACTTACCAACCCAAATGAACGCCAGGCCCATGATGGCTGCAGATGGTCTGGGCTAGGTTCTGAAGACCTGGGATGTGTCTCTGGCTGCAGCTTGATGCTCAGCATTGGCCTGGCCTCAATCTTTCTCTTTATACCTGACCACACCGAGGCAGGACAGCTGTGGTGAACTGAGAGGCATGCATGCTGCCAGTCTGCAGTTAAAGGATTTTGCCACGTGCAGGAACTTTTGCTCAATCTCCTAAATTTTCAAGGGCAGGTTTTGCAATTGCTCTGGTGATCACAGAATCACAAGAGTGTGATGATCTAAAGTCATTTCTTGAGGCACATGTTCTGTTGGACTAATTATACTTCTAATTCATTATTCTTGACAGGAGCCCTGCTGTAGTTAAAAGCAGCCTGTAAAGAACTGCAGAATATGGTGCACAACAAAGAGGAGTTGGTTAGTCTTGTAACACCCAGAAATGATGCTACATAATCTTGTATGCTACCTACTGGCACATTATCTAGTAATTATTTGCATACATACAGACCTCTCTCTTGTACAGAGCACTCCTCTAACACTAGTAGAAGATCTGGCTTTTAACGAGTTCCTACAGTACATTTCCTGAGGGAACTCAGTCTTTTGTGTTGAATAAAGACAAAATAATCAGTGCCTCTCGGCTCCCTGCAATTGAGTCAAGCACTCCCAAAATACTGGAAACCATGTAAAAACGTGGCTAAGAATCAGGACTTATTGATCCCATAGCTCTTTTCATAAAGAGGGATAGGAGTCTGCGACAGTGGTCCAAGCTGAAATTTGTAGTACTGTGGGCCAGCTGCTGCTGTTCACCCCAGAGGTGGCTGCATTTCAGTGGTGGGCTGTGCACCCTTAGTTCTAGCACGTATGCTCTCACCTGTAAAATGACACCATAAGGTCATCTATTAATTGTGCCTCAATTGTTCCCAGATCAAACTTGCTCAGTTTACAAGTGAAAAGATACTTTTACTGACTGCTGGGGTCACAAACTCACTCTTGAATCTAGAAATTCAGCTGGGTTCCTGCTGTCTGACATCACAGGGAATAAAGATTCTGTGGGCGGAACTTAGCTGACCATTCTGTTGAATGATGCACAAGACAGAATAAAATCTGGATCACCCTCCTGTCGCTGCAAGGGTTCTGTGGGAGGAGAGAGCAAACACTTGCCAGGAAGGCTAGCAGATGTGACTTTTAGGACCCACAAGAAGCAGCTAAGGATTTAGGACAGTGGCCTTTTCAGTCATTTTGCTGCTATTACACTAGTGAGTCCGCTTAAGCTGGATCTGTAACCAGCTAGTGAAAGAAAATAAAGCCCTAAAACAAGTCTGGCAAGTGGAAATCTGTTTAAGACAAGAGATAATTGCCATATCTTTGCTTAAAGGCAAGAAACCAGTTGACTTTATATGTCACTGGGTGTATCAAATAACCCTTTATGCACCGTATAGCACCAGGAATGTATACAAACCTAGGAAAAAACACCAGTCAATGGAGAACAGTGATTTGAATTGCCTTGTCTATCACTAAGCAATCAATGAAAGGTGAAGCAATATGATCCTCTTTGTTTAATTTGTATATCAACTTGTGTCCAAAGCACTTCTGAATTAAAAAATAGATTTAGCAGCAGTGATAGCATTAATGGAGAAGGGAATTTAAATACTACTTGGAGAAAACAAACCGCTGTTGTGGAAATATCTGTACTAAAGCTGGTCAGAGAAGGAAAACCTAATTTCACCAAAAAAACCACTTGAAATTGTTTTTCGCTGGGTTCAAAATCAACTAATTTTTCACTACTTGGAATTTTTTGAGAGTTTTAATTCCTTTTTTAAACAAAATGAGAGGACTGGGAAATAAAACCAGCCATTTTTGGAAGAAAAAGAAGGGAGTAGGGAAGAAAGGAAAAGGGTAAAAATAAGAAAAGGAAGGGAAAAAAGATTCAGATTTTGTCAAAACTGTTCAAGTTAGAAAGCAAAGTTCTTAAATATTTAATTGGATAAAAAAGACCATTTGTTGACCCATTTTTCTGAAAAAACTGCCTAGTTCTAATATGTATAAATAACTCAGGATTTGCCCTTGATTTTAGGTTTTTGTTTAATATTTATAACCTTGACTTGATCATAGCAGCTGTATTTTCTAACCTGCTATCTTCAGTGTTTAATTATATAATTACAAAATAGAATAAACTTTAATGATAGGACCCTGTGTGTGAAACGAATGCAAATAAATAACACAACATTGGATTCTTCAGAAGATTTTAGTTCATATGTGCAAAATGCCTTGAAGCTGAGGAGCACTGTGGTGTGGATGCTTTAGCACTGTTTGTAGTCTCTAGCTATTCGCAATACCATACTCTTAGTTAATGCGAGGCGTCTGTGAATCAGTGTTCCAAAAGAGGAAAAGGCTATTGCCTAACTTAATCTGTGTGATAAAATAAATTAAACAAGGGACCACTTTAAAAAAAATAGTTGCAGTTCACAGCCTCTGCTATCCAGTCTTCGACCTCAGGGACTGTATGAATTACTACAACAGGATATTTAAATTGGAATAAGTGACAGCTCCATCCAACGCTATATGTTGTAGCCATGTTGGTCCTAAGATATGAGAGAGACAAGGTGGGTGAGGTTAATATCTTTTTCTCCCCAATGGAAGCTGGTCCAATAAATATTATCTCACTAAAGCTCAGTTGGATGCAATCATCCAGTTTGCCAGCTGGAACTACATATGAGACACACTCTGCTTTTTTTCCCCTATGGCAGTAGTGCCATCTATTGGGTGTTTAGGTTACTCACAGTGAATAAAATAATCCACAATTTAAACATTGGCAGGAACCATATGTACTTATATCCAGGAGAGTGCAGCTGAGGTATAGGGTCTGTTTTCCATGGTGTTTTCTACTTGATGCCCAGGCTTCCTGATGGACAAAGTGAGGCACAAACGTGATTTTTGTAAAGGTCCCACTGAATGAGCAAGTAGCCCAGTCTGGATTATGAATTTTTGGAGGTTCTGGGCTGTAACCATTTTAAGATAGATGAATTGGTCTATAAAGTGGTGCTAGCTGAACAGCCTCCTCTAGTAGTTACATTTCATCCGTCTCTCTGTTTGGACATTCTCTGAACAGACTTTCTCCAGAGGAGGCTGCATTTCAGTGATACCTGGGTAAAGCTTCAGAGGGGTAGCTGTTGCTTTTGCAGATCCAGACTATCGGGGAGTCCTGTGGCAGTTTATAGACTAACAGAGGTATTGGAGCATAAGCTTTTGCGGGTGAATACCCACTTCATCAGATGCACCAAAGTGACGAAGTGAGTATTCACCCATGAAAGCTTATGCTCCAATACCTCTGTTAGTCTATAAGGTGCCACAGGACTCTGTTGCTTTTTCAGGGTAAAGCTGTGTGTGGGGGTGAAGGAGAAGGCAGTGGTACTTGAGCATGTGCCCTCTTTTTGCTCTGGTGTAAAGAAGTCCTGAAAGGATTCTCTCCTCTCCTCTAGCCCTTCCCTCATTCTCCATCCCCGGACTTATTTTGTTAGAAATTCAGGCCTGTCTAGGAGGAGCCAAGGGATAATTGGAGAACTAATGTAATGGGTCACAAGAGAGTGAAAGTTAAGCAGCTGAGAGGAAAAGGAATTATTAGTCACCATTGCTTTGTTAGTGTAATTCACTGGCGAGTGTTACAGGTACTCCTCTCTGCCAATGAGCAGATGATAAGAGTTATTACCAGCCCATCATTATAAAGCCTTGGCTCTTTAGCTTAAGATCATGCTATTACCTCTGGAGGTCCCTGGTTCACTCCCTCAAGTTGACTAAAAGTGTGGCTGTCCATTAGCACCTCCTTAATATCGACAATGAACATTTTGGATAAAAGTCTTCTCTGTTAAAACTACAACGCCCTTCAACAAAGCAGGTGAGCACCCCATAAGCCTCCTTTGAGGCACCCAACAAATCCTCCAGCAATAAGAAGGAAGGTCCCCAGAGGACATTCCTGATACTTCCAAACCATTACAATTTCAGCTAGAAGTGTTGCTCGCTCTGACACATTCGGTGCAATCATGGCTGTATCATAGCCATGTCTTTAAAACCCCCTTGCTAAATCAGAATGAAATCCAAAGTGGGAAACTCTCCAGACCAATGCTTTACCAGGGCTTTTGTAGCGTACAGTTAATGCTTAGTTTCTTTTAGAGGACCCAGAGAAGTGTATGCGAAATTCTGCTTTTCTTCTGACTTTTCAGTGAAAAATTACAATCAAAAAGGGCGAAGGGGCAGTGGCATTCAGATCATCTTGTTGTTCATAGCTAGTCCTATGGCGTTACTTTCACTCCTGGCTGTTTGCCATAGTGACTCATTAAACTCCTTGGGTTAAGTCTTGCGGAGCAGTGACCTTGGAGCGCCTAACATCGGAGTTTGTGCACTGGGGTGAAACGTCTGAGTGGAGCAAGGGGATGAGCATCAGAAATGTTGTTGACCACATTGGTGATTTATTTTTTGTCTCCCTCTATAGCTGGGCGCTGATGTCCTCCCCTCTGCTTTGCCCGTATCTGGCCTGAGCTACGCCCTCCTGGGAAATGATTCTGATGCAATCCTTTCTGGTACAGATAAATAGTGAGCATGTTTCCTGCAAAGCTGTTTCTGATCCCTGCATTAATTACCCTTATTGAATTTCAGAAGAGTAGGCTAGTTAAGGCAAGCCTGTCCCAGGCATTCATGCAAACACATTGCATTAATTTCATTTGCTAATGTAATCACTCAAAGCGAATAACTACATAGGCCTCCTTTAGGTTTTAACTTGGTGAATATCAATAACACTTTGCTAGCAACTTAACCACTGCTAGTGTAATCAGAGAGGTAATTTTTTGTACATGGTTCAGTTTTACTGGTGCTATAATAACTTGATGCGTAAACACAGCCGGGGAGAATGATTTTCCCTGCGTCACATGAGCTATCAGGCATTCTTCACTCTGCACGTGCCACAGGGATGATGGCATCTGGTGTCATGTTACTCACTGTGTGAGTAAGAAGATAGCCAGGGATCTGGCATCTGCTCAGCTTCCCAGCAGTGAACTGGAGAGCGGTTCAGGGGCAGTGGTATTCAGCCTCCTGCTCTCCTTTCACCATGGGAATCATTTAGGGCTGGGAGAATGATTCAAAGGGGTTGCGGCTTATGGTGCGGCGGTGGCAACTCCATTTCTACAGGCCAGCTGGGAAGAGCCAGCGAACTGGGCACCTACTGTAGGTGTGATAGGAAGAAGGCTGGCCCCAAAGGTGCAGAAAAAATAACTGCATGTTGGGGGAAAAGAAAATTCCTGGATCAAGGCGAGAGTGCCTGCAAATTTTACAGCCTGGTGATTCCCCGTCCATGCACCACAGGAAGAAGAGTGTGGGGATATTGCCAACTCATGAGACTACTATAGTGGGAGCCCCAACCCAGCTGATCCCAAACCAACCCGGCACAACAGCAGCCCACACACAGAGCTCCACACCAGCCGCGAGGAGACATGGCCCATCCAGAAGCATCCAGCGCTCCAGGAGCAGAGGATGGAGGCAGAGGATTCAGTTCTGTTTCAGATCGACGGAGGGGAACCCAAAGCTTAAACACATCTGGGTTGGCTTACCTGGAAGATAACCACACTGAGTCTCTTCAGAGCCCTTTGCCTATATAAGGTAGTCAGGAGGGAGTCCTATTTCTTTTTTATTAATGTCATGTGACACTCGTTGATTTGTTTAAAGGACTCTATTTTTAAGCCCCGCTTCCCTGGCCGTAGCCCTTGCTATTCTGCTTCATGCCCATACCCTGGATGCTCGGCCCCTCTTCTCTGTAGATCAGAATTAAATAGCTGCTAACTTCTTAAGAGGCCAGCCACTCCTGCCTTCAAAGCACACACTCCCATCGATATCTCCTGTAATTTACCCCTTGCTACTACACATGACTTAGAAAATTCTGTGGCCGGAGCAGTTGTCTCCAATAGAGCTACATCTCCATACACCAGCATATGCACATACACTGCAGAACATGCATGTGTTCTCCTAAGCAAAGGGAATGCCTGATGAAGAATGCTGTGTGTTTCCCCTTGCTCAGCAGCAAACATCTAGATTTTTCTCCTCCTGCTCTTGGGTCATGTGAGCAGCCATCAGTGGACCTGATCCCAAGATCTCTGGACTGGGAGCTCTTACGCCGCGTGTTTAAAGAACCTTAGTCTGTTCACTGAAGGCACTGAGGGGGACTCGGACATTAGCTGGCCATTGTGTTACGCTTGGATCTATTTCTCTCAGACGCAAATGAGACAGTCCTTGGGTTAGCTGTAGCCCCAACTCTAAATAAGCTACAGAAGGGCTCAGACAAAGAGGGCCTTTCCTAGGGTTCCTGGCTGCTGACTCCCCTTTCTTCACTGGATACTGTTGAGGTAGCTCTGGCCCCACCACTGTTCCACTTCCTCTAATTACTTATTTATTAAGCTCTTTTTCTGCCTGGCACCTCTGCGTAGCTGACATCTGCCACTTCCCAATTAGTCCTTGTTCACAAGCTCAGTAACCTAAACCATCTGCCTAGGTAACAGAGATAACAACTGTCTCCTATTAAACATTTAACAAGAAGAGTGGATCGAAGCAACAGGTGCGGAGATGCACCCGCCCAGCAGGTTAGAAGAGCCGAGAGAAGTTCTATGTGCTACTCATGACCAACTTAGAACTGATTGTGAACAACCTATTTCTGCCATTATTCTCTCGCCCTGATAATCCTCAACCTGCAATCTGTGGGGTATCGGACTGCAAGCAAAAGGGCAGTGGTTTCTGTTTCCTACATTTACAAGTGTATTGCTACTTTTGGGTCCCAGGGTGCTGAATTTCAAACAATTAAACAATTCTTGGATCATAGATACTTGGAAAAGAAAGCCCCTTTTACTAAAATAACTAATATTAAAAGACATAAACAATGTTTGATGCCAACTACCCTGAAAAGCATTAAATAGAAAAAAAACCTTTCAACTTGAATCCTTTCCTTGAATTTTCTTGAAGTTGGAGAAATGTGCACTGAGTTCTAGCAAAATTTACATTCTTTTCCACTCTCCATTTCACCATGTATGTTACCATCCTTTTTTGTAAGTGGGTTTTGTTTCATAGGTCTCTTTTGAAAACACTAGCTAATATGATTTTCTTGCACTGCCTCTTTACGTCTTACATTGCTAATTGTTAGTTGAGATGGAAACAATGACTTGAAATGCTGAGGAGATTAGTCTTCTGATGGAGTACTTATCTATAGAAGGAAAAGAGTTTAATGGGGTGTAGGAAAGTCGTAATCAACCAGTACGTGATGTCAAATGTATATGTTATACAGATACAAAATTAAAACTGAGCTCCACACAGTAAGCTACCAAGTAAATTCACTTTGTTTTTAGGATCCTTGACTGTTCTGGCGTATTGTTTAGTAAACATTTATGGCTGTAATGAATAATTCCATCATCAGATGGTGCATGATGATCCATCTTGGCTGTTACTGGGATATCAGGATAATGCAGTGATAGTGATCTTGAAAGCAAGTTAGGGTAGAGAGGTTGTTTTGTAAGTAGTGGGGGAGGGCAATGCTATTTTGGTACACACTTAACGCCTCTACAGTACCTTTTATCTTTGTCATTGACCATGTTTCTTGATTTAGTCTCCTCTTGTTGGACAACAAGGGGTGATGGCATCTGGTGTCATGTTACTCATTGTGTGATTAAGGAAGATTCTGAAGATTCCTGTCCCTGTTCAGAAACTAAAAAAAAGTCAAAATTATTCAATCTTATCGACTTTGGAAAATAAAGTCCTAGCTCAATTACATCGTTTGGGACCAAGTTTTCTTCCAAACTTCCATGTACTTGGACAGCTGACCAGGAGAAGGGAAAAGGTCACAAGGTCTGGGAGACAATACACCTTTGCTTTTACTGGGGAAGGATACCTCCAGCTCACTGTTGACTTCTCTAATCTGAAAAACAACTTTGAAGGAGGGGTTCCTTTGTTTGTTTTTGTCTCTTGTAAAGTTGATATACAAGGATCTTCAACCAATACACTTAGAGATGGGATAAAGCTCCCAAAACCTCTCCGTTCTATCATTAACTTTATGTAGATTTTTTTGTTTTGGTTTGGTTTTTGGAGTCTCTTCCCTTCTTGACTGGGCAGCTCTTAAAGTATCATTCTGGACGAGATAGGACAAAGCCAGAGTCTGACCATCTTCAGGAAACACATCAAAACTTTTCACCACAGACCACCTTCTGCCCAATAAACAAAATTAATAAAATGTAAACTATCAAAACCACAAACTCACGCATAGTATATTTTTTAACCTCAAAAGGGAGAAGAATCAGAGATGCTGTGAAGTCCACTAGGGATTCTGCTATCAGTTTGACATGGAAAGTGCCCAGATACTATGGTGATGGGTGGCAGTATAAAACCCTAACATAGATTACCAACTCCCTGGCAGCCATTCAGAGGGTGATTGGAGTCAGCGAGGTGACAGTTGATTCTCAACTGATCATATGAGGAAAAACTCAGTCTTGTGCGTCTCCTCCCCAATCCTTGGCCCCTTTTTACTCCATAATCTTTCTGCAGAGGCTGGATCTGCAGTATATTAAAGGGGCAGGCAGAGGGAGTTAGCTCTGGGTGCTGTTCAGGGCAAAGGGGGGGCCAGTAACACTCATCTGAGATCTGTCTTAGAATTCCAGATTTGTTCTTGTTCTTATAATCAAAACAGGGAGCTGGATAATGGCGGAGTTATTGTTCGGGTTGTCTGCATAGGAAACACGAGGGCTCCCATGGCACAGGGAAGGAGAAGCGGCAGGGGCCGGATAAGCAGCACACAGTAGGCATGATAATAAAACAGCAGCTCCGCAGTTCTAGCAGGTGGGAGGTAGGCTTGTGCTTTCAGAATGCCTCCCTGCCCCCGGCCACAAGGGGGAGCGGAGAATATGGCTCACGCGCTCCCTTCAGTCCTCACGAGATTTGTGTTTAATGCTGACATTTGTGCTCCATCCCCCTAGTGTCTCTATCTGAAAGTCTCCCATGACAGAGGAGCCTGCTGAGAATTCAAATCCCCGGGTGGAACAGCAACAGTTGAAGGCCAGAAGGGTCCACCTTCATCCTCTTATCTAGCCCCTTGTATATTACAGGCCACCAATACCACCCAAGTACCCGCATGCTAAACCCAACCCCTGAGATGATACCGAAGTATTACAGCCCACAGGAGACAATTATGTGCAACCTCTCTGAGAGAGTCTGAAATCTGATGCCTGGAATTGGATCCATGTTTTGCAAATGGCTCCTGTCTTCCGAAGGGGCTGAACTGAAATCCCAGACCTGGATTTTGTGGCATTTGAAATCCTAGATCTGGATCCAAATGTCTGTGGTTTGAGCCCCTTCCATCAACAACCTCAGCTGCTGACCATCCACACATGTATGGAGCTGTCTGGATCAAGACTGGAAGAGAGAAAAGAGACCTTGGACCAGATGTCCTGATTTTATAGTGACAATCCTGATTTTTGGGTGTTTTTCTTATATAAGCTCCTATTACTACCCCCACCTCCCGTCCTGATTTTTCACATTTGCTGTCTGGTCACCTGATTTGTACCCAAACTGTTGATCCCAAGCAGGGATATATACAACCTGACATGTTCTGCACCAAAGACATAGGCCTATATCGTAGAGTTACAGGAGTATCTCCATTAGCTGATAGCAGTAGGGAGGCTCTTATCCCTCTGTAGACCAGCCAAGAGAGGGAGACATTGCATGCTTAATTAGAAAATGTTACATTTTCAAACAAGGGTAGGCTGACGGTAAGCCTGATTGTAACGATGCATTTTACTCTAGAGTTAAGTTGAGGGATCTGCCCTTGAGTTAGTTTCTCCTATCATGATAGAGAGTAGCTGTAAAGTCCTGAATTTCTACTGGTGCTCAAATACCTCCTGATGCTTATCACTCCTGATGCTAAGACTTCTGGGGGTACATCCCACGGTTCACAGCATCACAACAATCTTCACTGCTCTATGAATGCTTTCACTGGGGGACAATTTCTACCCCTCAGGAGACCCTGGTGGTATGAACCTGGCAATTCATTAAAGTAAACCAGCTTCAACTTGGCAGGTTCCAGATTTCTGTTCAGGACCTACCTTATGCTTCTCCAATTAGGGAACTGAAACAATACGATGTGACTTACCGTGTGTGTCCACTCAGAACTAAGCACAGCTTAGATTTCAAATGCTTGTGAACTGTTTGCTGACCAGAATTAGTCATAGAAATTATTTAGCAAATAATTTCAAATACCACAGACATTCATGAAAACCTATTAAACTCAAGGTTTACAGCCAGTCTGGAAACAGTAAAAGAGGTGAAATTCATTAAAGAAACTACTGATTATTTACCTTGTCCAGAGACATGCTCTAGGGGGCAAAGAGCTGGGTTAATAAAGAGAAACATTAACGAGTTTGGAGTTTGCAATGTTGTCATAGCCATTTTAGTCCCAGAATTCTAGGCAGAGAGGATGAGTGAGGTAATATCTTTTATTAGACCAACTTCTAGTGGTGAAAGACAGCCAAGCTTTGGAGCTTACAGAGAGTTCTTCAAAAGCTGCGACTGGGAGTTTGAATTCATAACTTTGTTAGACATTAAGGCTATGTCTACCCTAGCACTTTTGTTGGTAAAACTTTTGTCAGTCGTGAGTGTGGAAACCAATCCCCCTCCACTCCCTAGCCCCGACCAACAAAAGTGCCGGTGTGGACAGCGCGGTTAGTGAGAGATGCTGTCCTGCTGTTGCTCATTGAGGGTGGTTTAATTATGCTAATGGGAGAGCGGCTGCACAGGATACCTTCCAGTGGCGTGGCTGTAGCAGTGAGGTCTGTAGTGTACACATAAAAATCATGAACTTAATAAAGACACTGGATTTATGACTCATTACAACAAGCGGTAAGCCACTAGACCCCTTTGTCTGCTGTCTGCCGGGGTGTTAACTGCCCACTTCACCTTGTATAGTTCTTGCAACTGTTAACTCCTGCTAACCAATCTGTTCCAATTTGTGACAGTAACCTAACCTAAACTTGTAGTGTAGACCAGGGCTTTGAGTACCTTTCCCAGGCCTGAAGAAGAGCTCTGGGTAAGCACAAAATCTCATCTCTTCCAGTAGAAGCTGGTCCAATAAATTATATTACCTCATGTACCCTATCTTGCTGAGGTCCTAGTTAACAACTGCTCGCTTGATCTCTTGTTTACCAGGTACATGGAAGTTGGAAAGCAGGAACTGGGTGATGGGGACTATCTTAAGGCAGCTCCTGTTTTTCAGAACAGTTTGAAAAGCTACTCATTCTTAGAGCTGGATTGGGCACAACAGAGGAGAATCTGTCAGAAATTCATTGAACAGGGGTTGAGTGTCTTGCTCACCTACAAATTTATTTCAGCTTAAGCTTTTGTAGGCAATAGCGCACTTCATTGGATGCATAGAATAGAACACACAGTAGGTAAGATATATATACACACACACAAACACACACACACACAGAGAAAATATGTAAAGGTGGAAGCCTCTTAGAATTGGTATGGCAACTTCCACCTTTACATATTTTCTGCGTGTGTATATATATCTTACCTACTGTGTGTTCCATTCGATGAAGTGGGCTATAGCTTACGAAAGCTTATGCTGAAATAAATTTGTTAGTCTATGTCTGTAAAAAGAGCAGGAGTACTTGTGGCATCTTAGAGACTAACACGGCTGCTACTTTGAAACCTTGCTCACCTACCTTAGAATAGAATAGAAATCAGGGTTGGAAGGGACCTCGGGGTCATCTAGTCCAACCCCATGCTCAAAGCAGGACCAATCCCCAACTAAACCTTCAGGGTTTCATCCCTTGAGTGCCATGGTGCAGTGGGTGAAATGGTTCAGACTCAAACTCCCTCCTTCACCCTGTCCACAGAGAAGATACTTTAACATCGTGCAGAAACCTCAACAGGGACTTTTATCCTCTTCCCATCTGTAGCATAACCACATGCGCTCTCTGAGTCCTGCAGATTGACCTTCCTTTCCCCCTGCCACACTCTGCAGGGAGTTGGGGTGTGTGTGTGTGTGTGTGTGTTTATAGCAGTGTTGCCAACTTATGATTTCATGGTGAGCTGTACTATTGTTAGTGCTCATAGTGAAGTCCCAGCTGCTGGAATCATGAAATTGCAAGAGAAATGAAAGCTTTTGCTTCTAAAAGGAAATGTGTAGCTCTCCTCATGGTTGCAGAGAAAGGCTTTAAAATATGGAGCGAGTGTGACCTAAGAGCTCCAAACCCACAGAGCAAATCAAAAGAACCTAGTGTTTTTTCCTCATGATTTTTAAGCCAATCGTTGTCAGTTTTGGAGTGGAGGGATGCATGCTTTTTGAATGCTTGGCGTTAGCTCTGTGTGTGTGCATGTGTGTGTGTGTGTGTGTGTGTGTGTGTGTGTTACTACGAGATGGAACTTGTTTTGGCTTCCCCTGGTGGCATTTCTGTCCCTTCAGCTCTGGCCCTCCCCCAGTGCCAGTTCTGGATCTGGAGGGGTTAACAGCTTTGTGTGTGTGTGTGTTTGTCTCCTACGTCACATGTTTATAAGCAGCTTTCACTAGCCTCCTCCTGGGGAGCTGATCTTGCTGACGTGTGCAAGTCCGGCCACGTCAGATGCCACACAGGCAGGAAGGGAAATGCATTCCTTTTATGGGCTCAGAGAGAAGCAAAATGCCTTGGCTGGGATGGAGGGGAGGGGCGAAATTCGGAGAACAGCTGGTCTCCGTCAGTAATCTAGTACTAATCTCTTAAACAATACTTCCCATAAACACATCCCAGGACTGGCAAATCTCTTTCCTGAGCTCAGCACAATTTTCTCCTCCTGTTATTGCTGAGAACTGCTTCAGGCAGAACGTTCTTCCTGGGGGTATTTTTAGTAGACTTCTGATTTCTCTCCAGTTTTGCTCACTGGTCTAACTTCTCCAAGGTGGCTACAGCATGATACTTTTTGAAACTGAGCAACACCAGCTGTGCTTAGGGCATGAATCTTCTGACAGCCTGAAGCAAGATTCTTTTGGAACCCAAGAGTTTATGCCTTGTAACTAGAGAAAGGACTAGAAACTAAGCCCCAGATCTGAATAAACAGCATATAACTCCAGCTAGGGTCTTGGCTTTAAAACAGGCCAGAAAAATAACCCTGGATCAGAGCACCCCTAAACTGCCATATGGATCTGAATTTGTCTAGACAAGCCAGTTCAGATGCTGGTCTTTGTCACTAAGATGGGATGAACCCAAACCTCAGAACCAACATCCCCCTTAGTTTCAGGGAAATTCAGAGCTGGACCCAAAATTCATGGTAAATGCCAATCTCTTGTTCCTTCTGTCTGTCTTTCTATCTTTCTTTCTTCAATAAAAGGTCTCTTTTTGAACCCTAGGTCCCAAGCTGGGACTCCTGCATCTACACTGCATAATCTGGGCCCATGTTCGACCACTCATAGCCCAGACTTCCTAGCGCCTTCCCAAAATGTGGGCCCTCTAGCCCTTTGCTCCTGGTGCAGTGTGGTAAAACTTGACAGTCCACCAAACTTGATAGTTCAGAGAACAAAGAAAGTTGGCTCTTGGAATTCTGGGATATTTTTGGAGGACTCCCCGAGCATGAATTCAGTGAGGCTGTGTCTATACTGCAAAGCAGTAGGGCTTGAACCCTGGGGCCTGGCTTGACTCAGGCTCAGACCCTCCACCCTTGTAGAAGCCTGAGTCCGAGCCTTGGGTTAGCACAATTTGTGTTTGATCCTAAATTCAGACCCTGGCCAGTGTAGATATGCCCTCATTCTCTGCCTTCCCTATAGTTCTGACTATTCTGTGAGCAGTGTTAAGTTCCTCCTTTAATGTGACTTTGCAGTGAGCTAGCCTGTCTTTCACCCACCTACACACATTTTTAAATGGCTTTGAATGTGTGAGAGAACCATGTTCAAATCCTGCTGCGGGAGAGGGTAGTTAATCTCGTGACTAGTTCTCTGTCCCTCCATGTACCACATTAATTGGACCATGCACTAAGCCAAGCCAGTTTAGTACTACCATAGGCAAACACAATGCTTACATACTGGCACAGTGGAAAGTACCTTTATTTCCCCTTTCCCCTCAGTACAATCCTGAGGCCACTGAGAAATTTGGTCTGACTTGATTTTAAGGAGTGTTTTGCCATAAAGGAGGGTCACGCCCAGTCTCTAATCTCATAGGCGCAGACTGATTGGAAACCACTACCCCGGCTAGGTTACATGGCCAGGCCTGTGAAGGCTGCACTAGAAATGCTTTTCCACTGGTTGAGCCTTGATCAGAAGGTATGACCCTGTGTCCCATGCATTTATTTATAGAATTAATCATAGTGTCGTTAGGCAGTCCTGTGTAATTATAGAGCAATCACGTAGGGTAGGTACTAAGCAGTATAACTGTGGGTGATTTTAGACTGCTAAGGCCCAAGGTGTCCCCTAAGTCACTTACCACCAAAATGCGGTTCTATGATGCACGGCCTAGGTGCTATTTAAAAAGAGGAGTTTGCCTTAATGCTAGGAGCTGCCACAGGGGAGAACCAGAATCTATTCCACCTTAGGGCCTCTCAGCCTCTGGGCTGGCAGGGACTGAGCATGACACAAGCTCATGTCCTGAAACTGGAATCAAGATCTGAATTTCTCCAGAGTTTGTTATGCAGCCATAAATCTGGAGTAACCTCATGGTACCCAAGGGAAATAATGGTCCAGTATCTCCAATGGCCCCTGAATACCAGTGAGAACCCTGACAGGGAGGGACAGATTCATATTTGTTACACGTGTGCCCAAGAGGTATTGAAGCAGGAAGGCTCAGCTGAGCATGTGGGGTCCAGAGGCGATAGGCAAGAACACGACAGCCTCGGAGCCTTCTGGTTCTTTGACCAAATTCATTGCTTTCGGAGAGCAGCAGGGGAAAGGTGTGTATTAACCCAGCTGCTCATTTTGTATTCACCACCTGTGACAATGTTCGGATGCTGTGCATAAAAACCCTCTGCAAGGCAGCATAGGACGGTCCCAAGAGGAAGAAGCAGGTCTGATGGCCTCTGGGCCCACTTCCGCTTCAACGGTGATGGCCATTTTAGCTGGGCATTCAGACAAGGACAAGCAGGATTTGGAAGAGGGTGCCATAGACAGAGCACAGAGGGCCATTGATGGTGCTGTGCACTGGAATCAGTGCAGTTGCACCAGGAATGCATTTGAACCAATTACTGAGCCTCTGGCCTATCTGAGTCCTGGGAAAGGTGGATGGAGCCCATCAGAATGAAAGCTCTGCCCAGTTCCCTCCAGTGATGGAGGAATCACAGAGCCCAGGAGTCAAAGTACAGGGATAAAAATACAAACACAGGGATGGTCGGGAAGCAGGTCGTAGATATGGAAAGGAATCAGAAGATGACACTGCGCAAAAAAACCCCAGACAGCCACTGCTCCAAGAATTGACGGCAGTCGCCATCCAGAGGAAATCTTCCATGCACGCATCCAGGCAAACTGGAAAACACCTGTCACAGGGATGCTGCCCCGCCACTCTCAATCGAGCTTCCACGTCTTTGGGATGACGAACAGCCGCTTTGGCCAGTGCCAGGAGGAGGCTGACATGGAGGGTTCGGATGGGGAAAAATGCAGCTAGAGCCTGTGCTCGAGGTTCAGGAGGAGATGGAAAAGGGGCTGCAGGCAGGTGTGCCACCCGTGTCTCCCTCTCACTACAGATGGGACAGGCCTTTGCATTGTCTGTGAACAGTTCCAGCCTTGAATCTGGGCTCACGGCTCTGTAGTGCCAATGCCCAGATCCTCTCCTCTTGCTCTCTGGCAGATCCCTCCTGTGCCACGTGTACCACACAGGAGAGAATGGGGCCAACTGGTGTCTTTAGATCCTGCAGGAAGAGGGGAGTAGGCCGGCAGACTCCAACACAATAATTATATTACCAGGGACTTTAGCTGCCTTTCCATTGCTGGATGCTCAGATGGGCACAATGCTGCTCAGTGGAGGACTTTTTAACTCCTCCTTGGGCAAAATTATAGTCGATCTTAAAAAGGAGCACATCCGCTTGTCCAACAAAAAACCCCTCAGGATCTACTTCAGAAATGGCTGCCAGCTCCTTGCCTGGTTTGGGTGGCACATATGCTGGGGTTTTATTTTTAAACATACAAGCTCCCATCTGCTCAGAGAGACCTTTCCAGGCCCCCCATCCAGATTCCAAAGCTGAGCTGCCTGGGTTCGATGAAATCCTACCAGATTGGGGGAAGGAGGGAGTGGAGGAGAAGGGCCTGGGAGAGGCACCAAGAGCTTGAATGCTGTTGTTGTATCAAGGGAACCCATCCCCTCTATCTCACTGTCCAGAGATGGAATAAAACACTAGACTGCATCATGTTCTGTTACACTGGTGTAAAACGGAAATAGCCCCAGGGAAATCGGTGGAGTTGTAAGTATTGCCAGCTCCCCAAGAGTTCAAAAAGCACATCACCCCCTTGCCAAAATTACGAGATTTCTTTAAAACAGCACATTTTGGGTTCTCTTTATTGGCCACCTGGATTTTTTGAACCTTAGGATGCACTTGGTTCACATTGTCAAGGCTTTGTTCACAATCATGGAGGGATCTAGAGATGTGTTTTAAATGAGTGCTGAGAGTCTCATGTAATGACTTGACTCCATGAGCTGGAGCTTTAAGAAAAACATCAAATATCGTGAGGCTTGCGATGAGATCATGAGAGGTTGACACTGAATTTCTCTGCCCCTTTCTACTGATGTAACTGGGAGCAGAATCTAAGTCCTCATGTTCAGCTAGCCCTGAGAGGGAGGGAAAAAACAGCCATTTATGGCAAACAAAAATGTGCCGGGCAATGTTTCCTCTGAGTTTCCTCTGAGCTCCGGAGCGGCTAGGATAAAATACGTGGGCTATTATTAGTTCCTCTTCACCATGGAGAGCACCTGCATAGATCCCTTCCTGCGAAAGCTGCTCAGAGCAAGAGTGCTCTTGAGAAGGGGTGGAGGCGGCAAACAGACATTTCAGACCCTTGTATGGTTTGTTTACTCCCCCAGGGCCAGACTCCTCCAGCCTCCGCAGATTTCAAGGACCTGTACATGAGGCAACTCAGAAATGCTGGTTATCCTGGCAGGAACTGGAGGCTCAAAGCTGAGAGCTGTCTGCCAGAAACATCTAATAAAACCAGAGTCGCCATGGATCACAGAAATTCAATATGGAAACAGCCTCACTCGGGGAAACTATCTCCCTTTAATGCGTCAGACACCACACTCATCCTTCACTCCATACTAGCTAAAATCTTTGCTATTTTCAGGTGTGTAGGGCCAGAGCCAATGGAACGCTGCTGATTTACACCACCTGAGGACCTGGTGTTTTACTGACCCAAACAATAATACTTTGTATTTGTCCAGAACCTTCTAACCAAGGATCTTCATGTTTTACACAGCCGGCTACGCACTACTAGACTCCATTTACGAAGGTAATGGCCAGACGAGTGACACGCTGAAGTGTCACACTGAGTTGGTGGCAGTCAGAAATAGCTCCCAATGTCTCCTGGCTCTCTGTCTGCTGCTCTAACCTGTAGAGCACGCTGCCTCATGATGAATAGGTCGGAGTTGGAAAGGTTTATTTTAAAATGTAATCTCTGGCCTCATAGGTTCTACCCTGCATTCAGTTTTGATCATCTAAGCCAAACTCTCATGGATAATTTGCCTGCTGCATATTAAACCTACAGAAATAGCAGACAAATTGTACGCGCACCTAGTTACATATAACTGGAGAGGCGAGTCCTCAGAGAAACGTGCAATGCCCTGTTTAGGAAACTCCCCCACAGGAGAGAACACAACAAAGCAAACCTCTACCTCTAGCTTCCATTTCAGCCTCTGAACTACGGGGATGTGGGATGAAAACCCCCACCCCATGTCCTGCACGTACACTTTTTGGTTCAGCTGGAGGCTGTTGTGGGGGACGTGATCAGCAGGCCCCGGGTCACCTCACTAGGGACATTCTTGCAGCTCTGTTCCCAGCCTCTACCTCTGCTGACTGGCTACGTAGTTCAAAACCTCCCAATGTTCAGAGATCTCAGAGCAGTTTTCCAAGAAAGCCACTATCATTATTGCCCTTTTATCAGAGGAAACTGAGGCATCGATGGAGGACATGACTTGCCTGTGGTAAGACACAGGTAAACGGCAGAATCAGGAATAGAATCTAGGTTTCATGAATGCCAGTTTAATGCCCTATGCAGTGGACTGCTCCACTTAGTCTTGTAACCTAGGAGACAGTTGCCTAAGAGCTGGACTGCACTGTTTGGTACCCAACATCTTCCACTCAGCTACGCCTACTCTTCCAGTGCTGGTTAGGCTACTCCAAATGCAGGGCCTGTGAAGCTTTGGCCTCTGATGTGACTAGAGAGAGGGGACACAGAGTGACAGCGACACAAACCTGCAGTATCTGAACAGACACACACACACACACTTCCTTCCTGTGTGAAATACTCCCTCTGCTGCAATCTTACGGTGCAAGCACACACAACTAGTCGGCAGATGTCAATCCCCTCAAAAGCTCAGAGCAAAGAGAGAAGCCTGACCCTCTGCCCTAAGGATCAATGGGCTTAGACTATGCTGGGCCCATGACAAGGAATGAAATCCCAGAGTCGAGGGGCCCGTCCCTGTAAGACACCAGAGCTCCCGGCTGACTTCACCTGTTGTGAAGGTGGACAGGGAGAGAGGCAGCTTTAGCCATCCATGCCAATGTTTGTGCTGCACCAACTGCCTCAGGAAGCCACCTCTGTATCAAGAGCCCCATGGGGGAGGTCCAGTAATGGACGTCCCAAGCTGCTGGTATGAAGTGGCCTTCTGCTTGTTGAGCAGGATGTGGTGGTGGTAGTGGTGGTGGGGAATCGGAGCTGCCAGGGCTCATGGGCACCCACAACTCGCATGGATGTTGCTAGAATGGCTGAGCAATTAGCTGTATGGTTGGGAGCTGCCACCTGGCTTGGCACTGTCCCTTTAAAATTTAAGGCTGGTCAAACAGCACCGATGCCTTTCTCCAGCGAGTGACATTAGCAATAAGGGCTGTGTCAGATCTTAAGTATGCTGAGAGGCCAGCGTTATGTGCTGTGGCTGTATTTTGTGATGTAACAGCCTGGCCCCAGCTTGCATTCCTGAGCCCCTGGTCAAACCTAGTAGGGGAAGGATGGGCTAGTGGTTAGAGCACCAGCCTGAGCTCTGGGATACCTGGCATTCAATTCCTGCTCTTCCCCAAGCACCATCTGTGACCTCTGGGCTAGTCCCGCGGTCTGTCTGTACTCAGTTCCCCATCAGTGCAATGGGGATAATAACCTGGCCCTTCCTCACAGGGGTGATGGGAGGATCCATTATAGATGGTGAAGGGCTCAGATACTGTGGTGATGGGGCTCATAAAAGTAGCTAAGATCGATCCCTCCAGAAACCCAGCTCCTCTGGTTCTGCTCATCAGATCTCATTCAGCAAGGCCAAGTGGCTTGCCAGGAGCAAGTCACTCCTTAGTCAAGCGGGCTCAGAAGAATGCAAATGGTTCCCAGTCCTGCTTCCCAGTTCAGAGGACTAGACCATGCCCCTTCGGTGAGCGCACGTAAGGGCCTCCTAATCCTTATAAAGGAATTGCTTAGTCTGAGGGGCTTATAGTGCAAAAGCAGGGCAGGACGGGCAGGGTTCTGACCCAGCACAGGAGGTCTCCCAGTCTCTGCCCCGGCATCTCCATTTTCTTCCCGAAGCCGCCACTGACGTCTCAGATTCGGCAACCCGGATTCCCCTTTCCCAGCAGCGATGAGGGCTTCCTGATGAAGCAGCTGAGTGGTAACAGCCTCCAAGCAGCCTCAGGAAGTGGAAAAGTTTCTCCAAAACATCCGTTCTTTCATAAAGAGAAAGTGCCACAGAGCCAGTGGCTGCCAAAGGCTTTTGGACGAAGCCCGGCTCTTTACGGATTCCTGCCTAGGAATTTGAGAGTGTGTTCCCCACATTCCTCTGGAACAGTTACGTCCAGCCTGGGGAACAGGAGTCAGGCGGAGGCTTGTCAGGAACAGCATGAATGTCACCGCAGCCAAACAAACGCAAAGGAGCCACATACCCAGGTGTACCAATCCTGGGAGCTGGACAGCATCAGGGTCAGTGGCTGGCACCTTGGGTGGCAGGAGTGCAGGGCCGGCAGCCGGGACGCCGGGCACAAAGCCCGGGGGTGCAGCAGCACTCCCCGTACTGCTACTTCCCGCGCCTATGGGGGCTTGGGAGCTTTGCGGATGACACTGAAGGCTGGTAGGGAGAATCAGATACACCCAGCTGAACAACGTGAACACAACATTTATATTAATCATTTGAGCTCTGCACTGGGAGGGCGTTCAAGGTTGTTGAGGAAGACCTGGAGTGGGGGTGTAGACACATGCCAAGTTGTTCCCTTTCTTCCCCTGCAAGACTGAACTAGCTGGAGGATTCTGGGTTCTGTATTTTTCAGGGAGTTCATCTTATTCCCTCAAATCAATTCCCCTCTAATATAAACTAAATCAACCATGTTCCTAAGGGAGCCTCTCAAACACTGGAGGATGAGGCTTTGATCCTGCTGTCCTTACTCACCTGAGCCATCTCTACCCTCACGAGTAAGTCTATCCACTCATGCAGAATTGGGCCCTGAGATATAGCAAACAAATCAAATGCCTTCCTCAGCTGTCCCTGAGCTAGCTGTGTCCATTTCTTCCTAGTGGTGCTTTCTAGGAAGTAGAAATTTTCTCTGTTCAGAGGGGAGAAGTTTAACCCTTCTCTGGCAAAGTATGGTCTGTTTATGGGAACATATTGTCCCACAGCAAGCTCCAGTGGGGCGGGGGTAGGGATGAAACGCAGGGACAAGTCTGGAGCAGGCTGTTCTGCTCCTGTGTATGATCCAGCAGCTGGCAGGGCAAGCCACGTTTAGCTTGAACATATTTCACTTCCAAACTTGCCCTTACCCTGATAACTCCTGTAACAAGTTCCTGGGCTTTAGTAAAGTGAGACTGGAGCAACGTGCAGAATTGAGCAATAGAACAAGTCCTTGGAGATAGCCCAAGGGTTTGAGTTGAAAACTGAAAATGGTTCAAAGTTCCCTCTCTTCCCCCCGTTCCTCGCACACCACTTTGAGATGACAGACTAAACACCCTTCTCACTCCACTTCAAATATGGATAATATAATGCCCCCAGAAACAACACCAATGTACTAGCTAGTGCTGAAATGCACGTTCAGTCCTTCATGATGAAACGGTTTTGAGGTGCTTTGTTAGTAACAGACAGTGGTCCAGACCGAAAGCCTGGATCTAAACTCTGGGCAGATTCAGACCCCCACAACCAGAGGTTTTTTGCCAGTAGCCCTTACCTTTACAGTGAGCCAATCGCAGCCCATGTTCCAAATACCCTGCACTTGGGGATGAATACTGAATCCAAAGCTGTATTGTTTTTTCACCTTGGCCCACCTCTGGTTTATATAGCACACCGGCTGTGGGGTTTTGCAATGAGTAGAATCTGCTAAAAGTGGGGAAAAAAACCTGCCATTGCTTTCCCTCCAAGAGCTTCCAATCCAAGGGTGCAAATGGTGCCGGTGAGGAAAACAAGGGGGACGTGTCACACGCTATGGCTGCTAGAATTAATGTTTCTGTTCTTCACTGTAGCTGGGTTGCTGTGGGTCAGTCACACAAGCCCTTTTGCTAAGAGAGCAATTGCTGCTAGAGGGGTTTAGTCCGACTGATCCCCCAGGCCTGCCTGTGTCACTCCTCTCTGGCTAACAAAACACCAGCCCTGCATCTGCTGCTGCCTTCCAGCTGCATTTCTGTGTTCGCTGTTAATGAGGCGGGAGCTAACGCAGCGTATTGGCCGAACCGAAGTCCACGTGCAATAGGAAGGCGCCGATTGCAGGGCAGGAGGAATCCAAACGGCAACCCTTCCCCACCCTCCTCACCCAGGTGCAAAGAATTCCAGAGCAGTGCCAGGCATGGCGAGGAGTACTTAGGACGAGCCTTAGGGCCTCTTTCCAAGTCCACCCGCCCCCTCTGGCACTAGAAGAATCGCCTTCTAAATTTGGGATTAACCCTCCGGTGACACCCAGGTTTGGATGCCAGAGCGTTGCTCCATCTGTGCGGTGATTCACTCTTCACGGGGAGCTGGGAGGTTCCTACTGCGCTCTCAGCAGTGAAGGGCAGAGCCAGAAGCTGTTCTTGGGGCTCTCATCTCCGCCAGCTCTCCTCTCCCTGACGTCTGTCCATCTGTCATGCTTGGTCCACCAGCCACCATGGTCTCTGATCTACGAGTAGATTCTCGCTCCACGCATACACTGCTCCAGCAGCTTCTGGGGGTCAAGTAAAGCCCCCACACTGCGTGGGGAAGGACCTCCACCAGCACAGGAGCAGCATAGCAGCCATTGCATCCATCACAAGCCCTGACATCAGAGGCAGGACGAGATGAGGGTGGGTTAGGGGAGGAGGCCTGAAGCGCATAGTCCTATTAGGATTCTGGCCTGTGCCAAGTCGTCATAATTTAAACCAGCTGGGGGTGGTTTCAAGCCCTGGAGCAAGCCAGAACTTGGAGAGTTTAAGGCCACTTCTTCCCAGGGCTGCACCTTGTGCGTTGAATCTCCTGGAGGTGCAGCACAGACTTGGACTCTCAGACAGCAGCTGATCCCACGGTCCTGCATTAAATATCCTACTTGCCCTGCTTTCCATGCCTGGTGTCCCCGCCCCGTAGGTATCTGATTTCATACAACTCCAAGAGCCAGGTCCCCTAGAACCCAATATGAAGAGCTCTGCCTGCTGGCTCTTTGGGGGTGCAGTGTCTCTGTGGCCCCTATGGACTGGTCATCCTCTACTCTAAGCAATTCTTCGCAGATCTTAAAGACAGACAGTATACAAATATGTCCCGCTCAGGAGCCATCCTATCCCAATCAGGGTGTCAGACAGTTCGGAGCTGGTTGGTAAATTCGCTCCAGTGCTGCTACACTGATGCCTGCCATTCTGTTCTTCAGATAGAATTGCTGTGGTGCGGAGTGATATGTTATTCCACATTAATGCTCTGAATCCTGCAGCAATCTTTACTTCCGGTGTGCTGCTTTGGCAGCTACTCAGTCGTACTGGTGTCCTCTGGCCACGTTCCAGTTCGGGGGAGGTAGTTACATTCTAACCACCTACAAATTCCCCTCCTGTAGTTTCAGCTGGAGGCGTTCTTCTTTTTCTTCTTCTTTTTTTTTCTCTTAACTGCTCTTTTTCTAAGAAAAGAATAACCTTTAGGTTAGCTTTATTTCAGGGAAGTGTGAAGTGGTTCCTATATATAGCAGTCTGCTATCAGTTAGAAGGAAAGGTGCCGTCAGTCAGTATATAAAGAAGAGATGGACCTGAGTGAGGAGGTTTGGATTCAGACTCTGAACTCTTACAAAATTGCAGGGCGTTCTGGGTCAGCCCCTTTTAAAGCTGGGTTGAAATAATGGGGCTGTGTTATTCTGTGGATAGGGACCTGTCCTGCAAGGCAGAAGATCTGTGTTCTGTTCCTAATGCTGCCATGAGAGTTTGGACAAGCCATTTCACTGCTGTGTGCCTCCGTTTCCCCTCCTACCTGTTGGCTGTCTTTTCTATTGAGCCTGTAAACTCTTTAGGACAGGGACAGCCTTTGTAGTGCCTAGCACAATGGGATCCTGATCCACGCACTGCTGTCATACTAATTATGATGAAGTTGGGTACTGGATCTAAATGTCCCCCAATGTTTGTGATGGGTGGGTGGGTAGGGAAATTCGGAACTTGTGCTCTAGTTGGAGTTGCCTCTAATATTAATTTACTAGGGGACTTTTCTACAGAAAGAGGAAGGAGCAGGCCAGCTGACGTGGCAAGCGTCAGTGTGTTTGTAATAAGGTGGAGTTGCCTGGGGGCCTGCTGGCCTCCCGCATGTGTCTGTATTTCGAAACTGTTTATCTTGCTTGCAGGAGGCTGGAACCATGGGAAGATGTATTTGAGAGAGAGAGATTGATTTTCAGAGCTCATCAAGCATGATGGTGAAGTAGTGTTGAGGGGCAAGTCTTGCTGCATTGCTCTCTGCTTCATCTATCTTCCCCAGCACTTCCTTTCTCTCTCTGCTCCTCTGGCCCTCCCTCTGTTCCATCCAGTGCTACAACCAGCTCTCTTGTGCCGATTCTTGCTTGTTCCTCGTCTGTTAGAGAGAGGCTTCAACCAAGACTCTGGATCTGAACATGCCTCATCTCCTGAGTCATTAATCTAGGTCGAGGCTTTGCAGATAGTTGCTTTCTCTGTAAAACCCCCCATCTGAAAAGCCTCAAACTCAGGGATGTTTGGCTCTGGGTCTAAATGTTGCTGCTTAGGCTGATCTCTGGTTTGTTTCTGCCCATGCCACCTCCTTGAGTTTTGCTCTGCCATGCGAATCAGTGACAAAAGCAAGGTGGGGTGGGAGGGACTGCATTCTATAAAGAGGATGTGGAAAAACTTTAACCAGATGCGAGGAACAGGAAACTCACTCCGAAATAGACAGTGAGATCACCAGCTCACCTTCTCTGGTGAGATTTCTGCATCGGGGTGTTTCTGCCTGGGCTTGTTCTCTTACTGGCCTGGCAGTCTTTGAACACACAGCTTGTTCTAAGATACGTTACTGTAAAGAGGTGAAGGAGAGCACCATCAGCACATGGGACCTGAAGTTCCACTCTCAATTCTTTCTCCCTGAAGTTAGCTGGAGCTGCGGATGCCCAAGATCTTTGAAAGTCAGGACAAAAGTCTTAAGGAAATTAGAAGAAAATTCATTCAGGTCCCCATCGCCGCCACTCTTCCATTGAGTACAGTAAGAAGGTGATGTCAATTGCTTAAAGTAGCTCTGCATAGATCCTGATTCACAAAAAGTCAGGTATGTTTTAGAAAGGGAAAAATTCCCTGGGATAAGAAAAGTTCAGCGGGGCAACCCTGGGAAGTTGCTCCCCTCTGGGAAAGTTGTTCACACTACAAAAACAACTTCATCCAAACCCACTTGTGAAATATGGCTGTCACCCAATTGTGTATAAATGCATTCTTGCCTTGGTGGACAGGGAGAAAAAAGATGTTGTCCTTGTATTTTATGGGCCTGTCTATATTCCAAGTCTCCCTGTGCTGTGCTGTGCCTAGTAATACACTCTAAAATGTCTTATCCTCACCACAAACACTGTGATGGAATCATGTTCCGAAATGATTGCAGCCTAAGTAAACCAACGGCACAAAGGAACAGCTTTTCAGAGAGAGCTTCCAGCGGCTAGATCTTCAGAGGAGCTCAGCACATTGAATGCATGTTGCGTTCTGAACTCTTGGAAAACATGCTTGCAAAAGTCATCATGGGAGCTATGTGGGGCTGAACACTTGAAAATGTGCCCCTTGCTGCCAGATAACGATATGCTTTGTTTTCCATCCTCACAATTTTCCTTGCATTTATCACGTTAGGTGACAGCCATGACGTTTCATAAACATGTGGTTTTAAAAAAGGTTTTATGTCTCAGTGTAGGCAGACCTTTGTGGTGACCTCTGTCTCTGGTGTTCAGAATCTGAACGGGCTCACTACCTACAGCTGTGTTTGAACACAGTGGCCTTGCCCACCTAGGTCCTCCCACCCAGAAATTTGCATTGATTTGTCCTTATTGTTGGTGGACAACAGGTTGCTGCTGGTATTATAACCATCATGGATAGACCAGTTCTGAGCAGGCCTAAACACTAGGGCTTGAAGTGGGTCAGCTTGTCTAGGGCAGATAAAGATGAGCTAATCTTCTGTCTTATTATTGCTTGGAAACAGACCTTATGTACTGATACAAAGTGACAACACAATACATGGTGGATTGCTATCCCTTTGAAGAACTATGGAAAAAGTGTATTTGATTTCCTTTACATGCAGGTGGTCAGCCTGTGCTGGTGCCTTAGCCTGCGGAGGCTGGGCTCTGACTGTGGTTTGAAAACCAATTGTTAATCTTTATTTAAACATAGTTCCAGCAAAACCGGTTTAAAATCTGGTTTGACTGGTTGGGATAAGCAGGGCCACACACTGTCTGAAAACACAAGTCTGAACTTGTTTCCTGACAGACGGGTTTTAAACCTAATTTGGCTAATCAAGAAGCTCCAAATTTAAAAATGTATTTGTTAAATAACCTAACCCACTTTCCAGCCAAATCCACTTGTGAAACTGGTTTAGCTGGAATGGTTTTGAAACCAAATGAAAACTCCTGATTTCAATTATTATTTTAAAATAATGTCGTTTTTGCTGTACATTTCCAAAGCAATTGGCAAATATGTAGGACACTGCCCTGAACAGTTTACAGTCCAAAGCAAGCATCCTGAAACTGGGTCAGAGAGAGGCCAAACTCCTGTTCCCAGACAGATTTCCATTGGTATCAGTGGGAATTTGCATTGGTGTCAGGATTCGTGTGCCGCTGGAGTATAGACACTTCCTAAATCAATGGAAGGGGTTTCTCTGCGAATTGTAGGTAATTCACCTGCTGGTCGCTTGGTCGACAGAAGAATCCTTCCAGCAACTTAGTAACGTCTCAACTGGAGGTTAGGTTGACCTAAGTATGGCGTTGACTATAGGTGTGAAATATTTCATTGCCCTGAGCGATGCAGGTGGAATGAACTACATTTTAGATGTTGATCGGACATTAGTTAGAGAAGGCCAACACACAAGGTGACACACTGGACAATAGCATGCTCCTGAGACAGTGCTGATGAGAGAATATTGCTGATGAGAAAGGCAGGAAGATTGCTGGAAGAGCTGATGATTAAGAAGGGATATAGCAGAGAGGGTTTAGCAGGTCTGAACTGAGAAACAGAGTCATCACACAGTTTGGCTAGTTGGTGAGGTATGGGAAGGACAAAAACCAAAACTTGTCAACCGTGATCAGGGAAACATTTGTAAGACCATTGTTAGCACCAACTTTATTAAAATGTACATTTGTTGCTAGCACTGTTCTGATCCCGTGGTGGGTTGGGTTTTAAGTGCAAGACCTATTGCTCTTCCCATGGTAAAGAGAGCCATTGGCCTAACAGAGCCCAGCACTGAAGACAGCTAATGTTCTCACATGATCAAGATACCTTTCACTGAGTTTGAACACCACAAATACTACAGAGAAAAGTCCTTATCTAAAACATGGGTTTTAATATTTCCTTTCTCCCAACCTTTTTCATTTTTTATCGAATTAGTTTGTAAACTCTGAAGTAGGAACTCTCTCTCAGGGCTGGTCTACGCTAAAAAAGTTACATTAGTAAAATGATGCCGGTTAGGAATATGATTTTTTTATCCAATATATTTATCACAGTATAAGCCCAAGTGGGATTGTCATTAGATTGGTATAAAGGTGCCTTATACTGATATAGTTTATTTTGCTTTCCAAACTGGAATAAACTATAGGCACTTTTTATACTGATATAGCTACATCCACATGGGGGCTGGAAGGGAGGTTTCTGCTTTAACTGCACCAATATAGTGAAAGCAGCAAAACTCTCTAGTATAAGTCACATTGTTTGGGTGTTAGGCATTATACAGTCACAAAGGGAGTCCTGAACCTAATCCCAGTAGGGGCCTTTAGGCATTGCAGTAATATAAATAACCTCATCCTGCTCTATCCTTACTCTTATCTCACGCATCCATGTGCTTCTCTAAGCATCACTGATTTTTAAAAAATAGTCCTTTAAGTGACTTTAATCTCTTTGTTTATTTCAAAGCCTACAGGAACAAATCTGGTTTATAGCAAGAGATTTGCCTGATTCCTTGTACCAGCTGATGAATGCAATGGCAGATAGGTCAGGGAGGGTAGGACACTGCTATTACTTTGCTTCACCTGCAGCAGTGGTTCTCAAACTTTTGTACTGGTGACCCCTTTCACATAGCAAGTCTCTGAGTGTGAAGTCCCCTCCCCTTATAAATTAAAACACTTTTTTATATATTTAACACCTTTATAAATGCTGGAGGCAAAGCAGGTTTTGGGGTGGAGGCTGACGTGTTTGGTGTGGAGGCTCGCGACCCCCACTTAATAGCCTCGTGATCCCCTAAGGGGTCCTGATCTGCAGATTGAGAACCCCTGACCTCAGGCCAGTCTGACACTCAACTGGGTGAATACCAATAATTTTTAGATGAGATCCAAAGCTTTCTTAAGCTACGGCCAGCACCAAACCTGGGCTTGTACAAAACTACAGGAGATCAATTGTTTTTAAAATAAACTTGTTCTAAACAGAAACAAGATTTTTAAACTTTCCCCCCATCCTAATCTGTTGTGTGAATGCCTGCCACTGAAGTACAGCCATTTCTGAAGTGTAACACTATGGTAATTAAACAGCACACAGCAACAAAGAGTGTATCTCCTGATCCTACAATGGTCTGATTCCACACAAACATACACCGATTTTGCAGTGGGGGTCTCGTGCAGATCTGATTGCACAGAAAATGTTTTTTTTTACTTCAACTTTAATGAGAAAAATATGAAAACACTTGTGAATTGTACCACCTGGTGCCTCAAATCCTCTCTGCTGAGAATGCCAGTATGAGGTGTTAGGGATCATAATGTCTTATGTGATACTTATGCGCAAGGAACTTGACTGAGTGGAGCCTTTGAAATATCAGTTTGTTAACTCTGTGGCTGATCAAATCAGGCAAGGAAGGAGAGAAGGCTGAATTTGTCTCAAATTGGGTTCCTAAAAAAATGAAACGCCAAATAATGAGTCACGGTTGAAAATGTAGGATTTAATATTCTTCTTAATGCAAATTTAGATCCTCGAGAAGTCATTGGGGAAAAGACCAACTCTTCACATATGCCAACCGAATCCACCCATAGTGTGTAACACCACCTACTTCACAGGGATGTCTGAGAAGAATAGCTGAATGAAGAATATTTGTTAAATGCTCTGAGACCCTCACAGTGAGTCACAGAAAACGCTGCTTTTGCCCAAGCTGTGTACACAGCCATCTCTGTAACATCTAAATGCCTTTCTCCATGGAGAGGATTATCATGTATTTAAATTTATGCACCTCTATCCATATGCTCCTGGCATCCTTGACATTAGTTGAAAATTAATAAGTAAAGTTCAGAAGTCCAGTGCAAAACAATCTGTTACTAGCAAGTCCAACAACTCGGGGAAAAAAGCTTATAGAGTTGCTAGTATAGAATAGTGGGAGTCAATTTCATATAATAGTAGCCTGTATAAAGCACTGATTCTGAATCGGGGGGGGGGGGGGGATACACATTCCCCTGCGGGGATGCAGAGATCTTCTGGTACCTATCTAGAGGACAGCCACTCATCTAGATGGTTGCCTAGTTTTACAACAGGCTATATAGAAGCCTAGCAAAATCAATACAAACTAAAACTGCACACAAACAATAGCTTGTTAATCCTGCTCTGTGTACTATACACTGACATGTAAGTACAATATTTATATTCCAGCTGATTTATTTTGTCATGACAGGGTAAAAGAGAACGTCAGCAATGTTTCAGTACCAGTGTGCTGTGGCCTTTGTTGTTGTTTTGGTCTAGTCTTGTAAGCAAGTAGTTTTGAAGTGCGGTGTAACTTGGGGGTACTCAAGACAAATCGGACTCCTGAAAGGGGTGCAGTTGTCTGGAAAGGTTGAGAGCCACTGGCATAAAGGGCTTAAAACAATGCAAAGGCAGCCGGGCGAGGCTGCGGTGCCCAGGCAGTCCATGTGCCATTCGTGTCCCTCCTCCTGCAGCCCCCCCGAATCAGGAAGGACCCTAAAAATAGCCCCCCCCCCCAGCTCTCTCCCAGCCCAGCTGCTATTGTCAGGCTCGCAGAGAGCCTGAGTTTCCCAGCACTCACGTCACTCCTTCCACCCTGCTGAGGTCACACCTCATTAGCATAGCAAAGCAGAGTCTCGGCCAATCAGAGGTCTGGCAGCTGCTGACGCCTGTCGGGGAAGGGGTATATAGGCTCCGGCTTCGCTGCTTCCTCTCCGAGACTAGCGCTGAGCCCAAGAGTGACCGCCCATTTACCCCGCCCCCCCCACACCCGAGCCTTAAAGGGGCCGCGCCGCACTCCGAGCCCAACCATGAGCCAACGCTGGAGCGGGGTCAGCAGCTGCAG
>ML677412.1:10314489-10377734 GCA_007922305.1 Dermatemys mawii | reverse complement strand
TGGAGGGGGGCACCCCACGGGGTGCTTGGGGCTCCCCCGTGGGCCCTGGAGGGGGGCACCCCACGGGGTGCTTGGGGCTCTCCCGTGGGCCCTGGAGGGGGGCACCCCTCTGGGTGCTTGGGGCTCTCCCGTGGGCCCTGGAGGGGGGCACCCCTCTGGGTGCTTGGGGCTCTCCCGTGGGCCCTGGAGGGGGGCACCCCTCTGGGTGCTTGGGGCTCTCCCGTGGGCCCTATTGTTGGGAGGGGGCTTGTATCCTAGTAGGGTGGTGGTGGGGGGGGGGCTTATCCACCACATCCCCACTCTTCCTCCAGCCTTTAGGCCCCCATTCTCCCCGGTGTTCATTCTGTGCCACGTAAGCCTACGGTGCTGTAGGAATTTAATGGCCATTTGCCTCTTCACCCCCGTTCAGCCCGTGTAATCGGGAAACACAGCACAGGGATCACTCTGGCTATCTCTTTTTGAGAGAAATTAATGAGCGTCCTAAACCAGAACGGTTACACGAGTGTCGTCACCTCATCACAAACACAGCTCTGTTAACACACAACACCGTCCTTCTCCCCACCATCTGTGTCCCTATAACCTAAGAAACTTCTTCGGTTGGGAGGGAGTGCGGGGTGCAGCTGCATTGTTACATCAGGAGAAGGCAGGTCTGGAGGTGGCTCCTTGCTTCACTGGGATTGGGGTAAGGAGATCAGATGGAAACAGGATCTTGAGCTTTGTGTGCTGCTGGGAGTTGAAGCCCCTTTGTTTCAGCAGCTGGTGTCTAGGATCTTGCTTAGTTACATTGGTTTGCTCTGAAGTCCATTGCAGCAAACTGAAAGGGTCCCTTTGATTTCAGCGGGCTTTGGATCACACCAACACCTCCACTTTGTGAGGAGTGGAGACGTTTCCTAACTTTGCTCTTGGGTCATGAGACGTAGGGTTCAGCTCTGCTATCTCTAGTTGACAACCTGTGTGTTGCTAACCACCACGTAGAGAAGTTTGTTCCTCTCTAGTCTTTGTTGCACACTGATGTTATTGGACTAGATATCATCTCCTGGAATAAGACACATCAGGATAACAAATACAAACCAACATGGGAGCTGGCTTTGGAGTTTATCAAAACTAAATTCATGGCGCTACTTGTAGTGGAACTAAACATTGCTCGTACCCCGGTGTTTGAGTTCGGTAATACTGCCCCAGCCCTACCAAGCCAAAGCCCTGCATGCATATGGACTAGGCTCCAAGGCAGGCAGTTGCCATACTGCCACACTATCACAAATCAGGAGATGGAAGATATCTGCTGGGTCCTGTTCGTGTAGTCCGTTGTAGTTTCATTCCCTATGGTATTAGAGCAGACTGACAGGATTGGTATAGTTAAGGTTAAAACAAGCCCATTCTGCTGATGCCTGGAGAATCCTAGCTCTAAATGTAAGAGCAAACAGCTCATGGTGTGAACAAATGAACTTAAGATGGGCCTCCATGGTTTTTTGGGGAGACTGTTTTATATGATGAGTGTGCCGCAAGTGCTTGTTGTCCAGTTAGCTCCAGCAGGGTGTGCATGTCCACTCAGAAATTTCTTCTCTTCTTACAGAGCATTATAAACATCACTGGTTTCCCGAGAAACCCTTCAAAGGTTCTGGGTATCGCTGCATCCGAATCAATCACAAAATGGACCCCATTATCAGCAAAGCAGCTAGCCAGATCGGACTCAATCTCCAGCAGCTCTATCAGCTCCTGCCCAGTGAGCTCACGCTCTGGGTGGACCCATATGAGGTGTCTTACCGGATCGGTGAAGATGGCTCCATCTGTGTTTTGTATGAAGCAGCAGCGGCGACACCTGTGAGCTCCTATGGGATGCTCACCTGTAAAAACCAGATGATGTTGGGTCGCACGAGCCCTTCCAAAAACTACATGATGACTGTCTCCAGCTAAATGCTCCTGTTGTTCTTACACTCCTAAGACACGGGCTACTGTATACCTCACTGGAGGATCTATTTTTAAATGAAGAGCTATTTATATTTTTTTAAAAAAGCAAGAAAATCCCAAATGAAATTTAAATATCAGACACTGCTCTGTAGCAAAGCAGTGTTAGGTGCCTTTTTTCTTTTTTTTTTTTTAAAGCTGTTGCAAGCTTATGACTTTTTATTATGAAGCCAATATCTACCTAATTAGTGTTGAATGACAATTTGGGTGGGTGGGCTTGCCAATCTGGGGAGCCAAAGGGAGTAGGAGAAAATACAGCATTTCTAAAGAGTATTTAACTATGGAGTAAGCGCTGAGCAACTGTGAATGAAAAGGCTAGAATGCCTAGTGGGTGGGGCTTTTACAGATACTATAAACGTTGACCCCCATTGAGTTGACTGGAGTGTCATGACCCCCCAAGAAGACTATTCTAGCCTTGATTGTTGATTTAAAAAAATCGCCTACTCCATGATGCTGATCAGGGGTTGCAATTTCATCACCTCTTTACCCCCATTCCCCCCAAAAGCCTGAGCAATTTGTGGCCTAAAGTTTCTGATCTTTAATCAGTTTTGACAGCCCAATGTTCAGGCTTTGGCCCTGAAACTGTTCGGTAGTTCCCAACGCACACTTGTAATTCGCCAAAGTGCCAGACCAATGTGAATTGATCTACCTGCTGGGGAGCACGTCTTTACCAGGACTTCATCTATTCACTGCCTTTTTACTGTCCCAACTGAAGCCCCTGCCAGTGACCCTTTAAGAGGTGATTAAAAACACAAGGCACTTAAGACTCTTTATTTTTAATGAAACTTCCTCAGGTTAGTTTCAAAGCACATTGGGTTTTTTTTGCCTTTCTGTTTTGAACTGGCAAGTGATTTGCATAACTAGAGCTGTTTCTTCCCAGCCTTTTATGACTCAAGTTCTCAGACACTGTGCAATATATTTCCAGATCTTGGGCACTCTGGAAAAGGAAGGGAGTTCCTCTTTGCCACAGTTTTCTCTCCCAGCCCCTACACCTTTTAAAAATAAGATAATTAAGTGTGTTTGGTCACTTCCCATGTGCAAACTTGGGTTCCAGTTTTTGTAGGGTTTGTATCAGCACTCGAACTCCTGGACTGCAAAACTTCCCTTCATATTCTGCATATTATTAAAGAGGCCCAATGGCCTGTCCTGATCCCCCACACAGTTTAATCATCACTGAAGAGATCTGACTTGCAAAGCTGAAGTTATCACACAGCTGTAACTTTTCCGTCAGCAAAGCAGAAGTTAGAATGAAGCGCTCTAGAGCCTTTTGTGAGCTGACAATGAGCCTAATTGTGCAATATTTTGTATTACAACAAAGGGAATACGTGGAAGCGACTGTACTGTAAATTTCCCTTCCAAGAAAAGTCTCAGTTTAAAGTGCTGTGTGGGATCCTTCTTTCTTATCTGGTGTCTTGATGAAAACAGATGAGTGAGAGCTTTATAGTTCTCAGAACAAACAACATTCGCTTTTCTACACTCCCTGTACATGGAATTTCCCATATACCGGTACTTGGTTTGTTTCACAATATGGTGTGATTGAATGCAAATCTTATCTTTATATGCTCCACTCCCTCCCACTAAAAATAGTGCTTTTGGAAAAACCAAATTCCTACACTACCATTGTTCCTATCATGCCCCTTCTTCCTTTTATTTTTTTTCCTGTTTAAAGAAAATCCTACCAAATTTCATGCTGTTAACTCCATGCCAGGGATTAGTATTAAATTTTGTTTGCTTTAAAACTAACCAAATTCGGACAGAATCAGTTTTTTGGTAGCTTGTTACATGTAGAAGCTGTGAATTGAAGTGTGTTCTCTGTTGCCTTCTCAAGCCTGTTGCCAAGCTGAAGAACTGTATCTCTAGTGTCTGTTGGGTTTTCTCTTTCATTGTTTGTTTTTTAAAACTGAGCTGGACTGTTGAGCGGGACCCGCTTTGTATTTGGTGAAAATGGTAGGAAGTTTGTAAGCTATTTTTTTGGAAGGGGGAGGGAATAATACTAATTGTATAGTAGTGTTTTATATATGAAATGTACAGACACACTGACAAATGTACACTTTTGTTACTTTAATAAATATGTAGCAATTTAAAAACAAGGTTGTGCTGAGAAACTCATCTGTGCTAGTGGATTGTTTGCAAAAGGGCATTATGGTCTTACCTAAACATTGAGCTCCAAAGACACTGTGCACAGATGTAACATCCACCTTTGAAAAAGATCTGGATCAAAAGAGCTTCACACTCAATGATCTTAAAAACAAACAAAGATCTCCCAGGGAAAAGAGCTAGGGTTGACCTACAACCTGTTGAAGTCCATGAAACAATATCAGTGAGGTTTTGAATTGGGCACCAGTTCCCATCCAGGGTGCACTGTGGTGTTAATTGGGTGTCCTTCAGGATCATAAAGAACATGTAGGTGGAATAGATTCTTGAACCTCTGTTTTGATGCTTCCACTATGGTTTAAAAATATGGAATTATAGAATGAGAGAAGGTGTCCTCTTAGGTCTGACCCCCTGCCACTGTTAAATGTCTGATGGCCCTTTGTTAGCATTGCTTGAAGGATCCCAAACTAGATGGTGTCTACAGAGCACCTAGGCAATCCCAAGTAAACAATGTTCCATAAACCAGTTTCCCTAAAGCTTGCGGTCATCCTTCCAAATGGACAAGCTAAGATGCTTTCTTGACAGAAGTCCTAGAGTGAGATCATTGGCTGGAAAAACCTTTGATCCAGTGACTCCAGTCCATTGATGGATCTGCAGTTGTCATGAAAATGGCACCTAGAGTTCATTCAGGGCGTAAGGCTACCTTGGTCTGACCTCTCCCCAATATATACTGTCAATTCATTGTCGTTTTGAGAGGTGGCTCTTCGGTGCCTCATTCTCAAGGAATGGCTCCCATAGGGGAACTGTAAATATGGTATTTAGGGAGGAGAGTCAAGTGGGAATGTTGAAGAGGCTGTTGGTGGTGTGGTTAAAATTGCCCGTTTCAGGATGGAATCTGAAGCCTATTAAAATCAATTAAGACACTCCCATTGACTTTGATCTCGAACCCACTGAAGTGTGTAACATCAATGGGCTTTGAATGGGATCCTGTTATTTACTTGTATTGTGGTAACACCCAGGACTACAGGTCATGAACACACACCCCCTTGTGCTAGGTGCTGTACAAACAGATCAAAAGATCATTGCTGCCCTAAAAATCTAAGGTAATGACAAAGGACCAATGCACAATAGCATCTGCCTCAGATCCATATAATTAAGGCTCCCCGAAAGGGAAGATAAAGTGGATTCTTCCCATTTCTTTTTACTGTCTCAGTACCTCTTTAAGGAGATAACTTCTGTATCACGGATGCAAAGACTTAGATCAGCATTGGTGCTGTGACTGACACTGCTTCTCTTGAAAGTCACCCCTCAATAAACACTTAGGCCATATCTACACAACAGGCACTGTTGTGCCCTAGCTTTGCTGCTGTAACCCTGGAGCATAGGCCCAGACTACAATGGTGTTTTTCCACTGCTGTAAGTGCTTCCCCTTCCTGAGCAACAGGTGCTAGGTCAAGGAAAGAGATCAAGGGTTCTTTAGTCAACCTAGCTGTGTTTATAGTGTGGGTTAGGTCGGCACAGGTAGGGCATACAGAGATGTGAAGTTTTCACCCCACCCCCACCCCCACCCCCACCCCGTGCTGTAGCTATGTTGATATAAGTTTTAAGTGTAGACTAGACCTTTAATTGCCCACTGCTTATGAAACAGGTTTTAAAAAGGAATGGCTGCCCTATTCAGTTGCTGATTATCTAAGAGTATGTAGGTTCAAGGGTTCTATTTAGAGCGAGCTGTCCACCCTCTTAATGACCTGACTACAGTCATCACCATCATACAAGGTTGTATTCTGAGTTTTCAGGTGACACTGTGACTCACTCCATTTTATGGTGCAATCCAGATAAAAATACAGCTGTATGCTGCAGTGCTAGTAAGCAGTGAATGATATTTCCACAGCGCCCTGACTTCACATGGGAACACTTGCCCTTTAATAAGCCATTATATTAATCTAAAATATTTGTGTCCACTTTGCAGTTCTCCTTTAGGTAGAATCATTAAAAGTGGGACTATCTAAAGGATGTTTTGATGGCGTTTAGCAATTGAAACTGAACTTGGGCCATGATGAATTATATATGCATTCACCTACCCCATGGTCTTTTGGGACTCGGGGAAGTATTTCGGTCCCATTGTAATACCACCACTTATACAGTGCTTTCCACCAGGAGATCTCAAAGCACTTGACAAAGGAGGTCAGTACAATTACCCCCATTTTACAGATGGGGAAACCAAGGCATGAAGAAGGGAAGTGACTTTTCCAGGGTCACCAAGCAAACCAGGGGCAGAGCTGGGATTTGAACCCAGGTTTCCATATCTACTAGGCCCAACCTGTCTCCCTGATTAACAGAATTCTTTCATGTCCCAGGAATAAGAGCACTGAATTGAAAGTCAGGAAACTTAGGTCTGCGGATGAAAAGCAAAGTCACTGAAATGAACCCAACAAAGATGAGCTGTAGAGAGAGGTTGTGAGTAAGCGCTAACTGAAATTGCGTGTTTAAATGTATGTCCTCCTTTGGTGTGGAGTTTCTTTCTAATTGAATAAATATTTTTCTTATTTTTTCATTGACACTATTGAGAGATCCTTTAGGTTAGGAAGACAGACATAAGATGGACTGAGGCGATCTGAGAAGAGAATTTTGCCCATTCTATAGCAGAGGTTTGCCAGACTAAACTATTGTGGGGGTCTCCCTGTTTTTCTGGGTGGCTGGATGCAGTTTTTATCTATAGGCAAGGCTTGAGCAAGCACTCACGTGGCCTACACAGGCCCCATAGCTCTGTCGGGTGAGACAAAAAAAGAGGCTGGCAGGAACTGTGCTGTGCCTCTCTCAGCTGGAAGAGTGCTTTTTGCACATCTTACAATAGCACCAACAGGGCTTGTTAACCAGCTCTCTCCTCCCCTGCCAGACTGAAGCAGACCGTATAAAAGATTTTAAGTCAATAAGAAAACCCTGTTTAATCAGGGCAATCTTTCCCCTGAAGAAATTTGGACTCAGTTTTTATCAAAGCTTTTTGGGGTGAAGGTCACTGTAAATCCACAATAACGCCCCCGGGGTCTATTTTGTTTTTTGTACAGAGGGATTTTTCCATAAACAAGGGTGTATGCCTGCCTGCGCATAGATATCTGAGAGCTAAGCCCTTTGCCTTATAAACCTGGCTGTAAACTTCTTCCTCCAATGAGGAAGGCCAATTCATAACTTGCTAGCTGGGTACATGCTGCTAATTCTCTGGCATCTCTTGGCTCAGCAGTGAGGGGGTTAAGGTTAAGGGCTTCAGGACAAACTCAGGGCTCAAACATAGAGGAGCTCTCTCTGTGTGATCTCCACGTAGGAATCACTTCACTGCTGAAGTGCAGCCACCTCTGGTGGGGAGAACAGCAGCTAGCACACAATGAGGAAGATGAAACTAGCATAGAAAAGCACAAGGGTAAATTTCTCCTCTCTAGTAATGAGCTTTTAATGTAGATTTTAAGATTTTATTAATATCTATAGAATCAGAGAGGTAGCTGTGTTAGTCTGGATCTGCAGAAGCGACAAATAGTCATGTGGTTCCTCAAAGACTAACAAAAGTATTGAAGCATAAGCTTTCGTGAGCTAATACCCTCTTCCACTGCATGCATCCGATGAAGTGGGTATTAGCCTATGAAAGCTTATGCTTCAATACTTTTGCTACTCTTTAAGGTGCCACAAGACGCTGTCACTTCATTAATATCTATGTACTTCTCTGGCTCCCAGGACTCATTTATACTACAGTAGCACCTAGCAGCTGCATTCAGGACCCCATTGCTCCAACACACTGTATATGCACAATACATAGTATCTGAGTGCATCACAAAATGTCAGTTAGTTTATTCTCATAAATTCCCCTGTGAGGAAGGGAAACAACCTCTCTGTGCCCCAATTCCCCATCTGTAAAATGGGCATACGTGACTTGCCCAAGATCATGCTGAGGGAGCTTGTGATAATGCAAGGAACTATATGTAGATCTCTCAAGTCCGCAGTCCAGTGCCTGCTCTGTTCCTTGGGAAAGATGAAACACTGACTAGGACCCTCCTGGGCTATGAATGCAGGGAGTGAAAGGATTGCAGATCTGGCCGACTTATGGGGGAGGTAATGCAGTTACAAGCTTTTCCCCATCACAGAGGTATTGGCCTGGAGGGGCTTCTGGCCCTGGGAAGCATGTTTGGGCTGGGAATGTTTCGCTGTTGTTGTTGGGGGTTTAATCCTCCCAGGCAGACCTCAGCTGTTTTGTTCTGTTTTTTCCCCTCCAGCAGCTGGTCGGGGACAGAAGTGAAACTAAGAGCTTCAGGGCCCTCTGTGCTAGCCGGGCTGTTTCCCGGAGAAGGCACTCAGCCCCCAGGTGCTTCCTGCACTGTCTTTGTTTTCTGATTGGGGTTGCGGGGTGGGGGTGGAGAAGGGAGCTCTCTATTTTGGCCCTGCAGAGGCCAATCAGGCAGCAGCGTGGGTGAAACTATGAGCTCTTGTATCTGGGGAGACGTGGCTGTGGCCTGAAGCCAGCTTGCAACACCTGCCTCCCCGAGCCACGGAGGCGGAGAGGCGAGAAAGCCTGGTGCAAGCTCAGCGCTCCTCGTTTGCCCACAGGCGCTCAGGAGTGGGTGGTGTTTTACCGGGAGATTCCAGGATCCAAAAGTGCATGAATCACACTGTCTGTCTCCTCGAGAATAGATTCCAGGATCTGATCGGGAGGCACTGACTCTCACACAGCCGCACAATTCCAGTGCATACGCTATTCTTGTGCCGCGAGCGCGGGTGGGCGAAGTCCCTGTTTGCACAGATAGAGCTTCCCCCGACTGGAAACGGGGGTGTCGACTGCTCTGGTGCATATAGCAGCTTTGTCTAGTTCCAGCAGGAGGTGACTCAAATCAGGGCAAATGCCAACAGCAGTCAAGGACTGTGTCATAGTCAGAGTTCATGGAGGGAAGGGATCCACCTCCTGAACCGCACAGTCCACCAGGTAGTTCCTGTACCATGCACACAAATAGTGCTGGCTTCCTCCAGTTTCCTTAGTGGGACCAAACATGCTCAGCGTTGAGAGCGTGTTAATCGACTCCCCACTACACTCCCATGACTGGTAGAGGTGGGTCCTGAACCAAATTTCAACACAGTTGGTGCAAGCTTGGACTTTGATCCAGACTCTGCATCTGGTCCTGTGTCTACAATGGACCTAACCAAATCCCTCACTCTGTTGAATGTTGACAGAAGTCCAGATCCAGGTGTTGACTTGGCACTTGGGGCCACATCTATTGTTCTTACAAATCCTGTGAGTCCTACAGTCATTATAAAGGCTCCCTTGGCCCAGGACTCCCAACCATCCCTCTCCGTAAGTGATCCTCCATTCAGTGCCATTTTGTAAGCTAGCAGCTGGGTGTCTACTCTAGTGTGCGTACACACAGTGAGCTAGAGTAGGTCAAAGCCAAATGGCCAACTCAGATTATAAGCTCTTTGGGGCAGGGCCCGTCATGTTGTTTTGTGTTTGTACAGCACCTGTGCGCAATGCGGTCCTGGCCCATGAGTAGGGCTGCTCGGTGCTATCAGGTCATGCAAAATAACGAATTTGTTTCAAGTTTTTAATTTTGGATCTATAGGAACCTTGATATGAGTGAAATTGAGCTGTGGAAAATATGACTTTAAGAGGGTCAGCTATATTTATGCAGATACAAGCATATGTGTACACATACACACCAGAGACGCACACCCACGCTCCCCGTTCTCTTCTGCTTGCTAATGTAGATGCTTTATGTTCTTTTTCGGTTCTTTCCTTGGGCTTGGTCTAGCTGGAAGAATTCCAAGATCAGAACTGAGCAGACTGAAGCGCTGTTTAAATGCTAACAAAAAGTCCCCCCGATCAACCACAAAACCTTCCAGCCACTGAACAACACAGCACCTTCCTTCAGCTCATTGTCTGCTCACTTCCTTTCACACAGCCACACGGGGTGGAAAGCACAAAACACGCGCTGTGGTCAGAGGCTCTCAGATGTGCAAGCTCTCTCCTGTTTATATTTTTTCCTCCTCATTTTTAATTTTTTTTAATAATGTCCCCGAGTAGGAAGAAAGTAGGTGGCTGTCTCCATTACGCTTCCTGAAAGACCGGCACTTCCCACAGAGAACAATGGAGCCGGGAGGCGTCCTTCTCCCTTGAGTCACTCCTGAAGGAGGCAGAATGGCACTAAGTGACATTCCCCCCCTCCCCCTCCCCGAACAGAGCCAATGACAGTGGTGGGCTAGGGCTGGGCTCAGAGAGCAGCTTTCTTGCTCTATCTAGGGGGGCTCTTTGGGGCAGAAAATGTCTCTTACTTTGTGTACATTAAGCGCCTGGCTTGAGGCCCTCATCTCAGCTCGGTTCTCTCAGTGTTTTTGCAGTATAGACAACAGAGATTAGTGACATACAGCTCCATCATATATGAGACTGTCTCTTTCCCTTCCCACCCTTTTTTCCTATGTAGATTGTAAGTTCTTTGGGGGCAGGGACTGTCTCTCCCTATGTGTCTGTTCAGCACCTTGCTCAGTGGGGCCCTGATCTGAGCTGGGGTCTCTTGATGCCACCGTAATACACATAATAAACAATAATCCTTCTATTGCCATCCAAAAATAGGCATGTGTAGGCGTGGGGGAGATCCTGTCCTCTGTAAAGTGAGTATTTGAGGTCCATGGAAAAGAAACACTTGGGTAGGCCCAGGGTGTTATCTGTAGAACATTTGTGTTCGCAAGCCTGTCACCCTCCAAACACCGCGAGCGCGTGGTCAAGGGAGTCCCAAAAGACCGACAGATGGGCTCCCATGGGAGCGTCTCTCAGTCGCGTTTTTGTCTCCCTCTCAGAGCCCTGACAACACAATTCCCGCCCCCCATCCCCAAGCGCTCCTCTGGGGCCTGTCTGCGGCATTCTCATTTACGACCTGTTGTGGGATAAAAGGGGCTCGTTCGCTGCGGCACGCAACCGGTGTTCGGGGGCAACTGTTGCCATCTGTCTAGTGGGGGACGTTGCGAAGGGTGGTGCGGGGGGGAGGTTGTATTTTGTTTCTCCTTTCAGACAACGCTAAGCTTGCACCTTTTGTCTCTCAGGGGGCTGGGGGAGCTTGGGAGAAAAGTGGCCTCTCTTTGTTTGTTCATTACACAGGTCAGGGCAGAACTTGCATCTCTAGCCGGGGGGATTTGCATGCTAATTCCTTATTCGGAGGAATCTGTCAAAGCTGAACAACCTAATGGCAACCCCCTTCTCCCCACCCCCCACCCCGCCCTGTACCCTACCCCAAATAGCCCTCTGTGGGAGAGGGAGTAGTCCGGGCATGTCCCACGCTGAGCCAGCCCGATAGCAGGGAAAGCAGCTCTCTGATCCTATCTCAGTCTCTTTCCTGCAGTGATTGTGGCTGTGGGGGGCTGCACATGATGGATGACCTCGGCGCCTCCCCTCCCGCAAGGAGTGCTGTGTTTACAGAGTTATTCCTCCCCCACCCCTCGCCCTCTTTCATGGTTGGGAGGGAGTGGGACAGGGATGGGGGGAAGGGGAGAAATGTAGCCCAAACAGCTGCATTGCACATCACATTGCTGGACTAGACCAGCCCTGACCATGCTGGCTGCTTTCGCTCCTCGCGGGGAATGTCAAGGGGACAGGACATACAGGAGACCTGCACAGATCAGATCACAGATCACCTGGGCTGGGCAGGGTCACAGGTGCAGCTAATCATTCAGACAGCTCAGAGGTGGGTTGGCCAGTGGTGATTGCGGACAGGAAGTGGTTAAAGCATAAGTAACCTGCATTCACCCCACAGGGTGTTTTATATCTGCCGCTCTTACACTGGTGTCCCGGTATCAGACAGGTGTCAAGTGGACTGTGAATCTCATGGGAATTGTGTTTTTGTTTCTTGCCTGGGTTTTGCGCTCTGTGGTGTGGCTGTCGGGCCCTTAGCCACTCAGGCTCTACTGAGTCACCTCTGGGCCCAGCCCTGACCTGCTGTTCCAGTGAGTTGAGTAGCTGAGTGTTTCAGGGTAAGAACTGGACAGATAAATTGCCTGGGACTGGGAAGAATGAACCAGGTGCTGGGTATTCACAGCCACATACCTCAGGAGCTTTGACTCAAGGTGGGACGCAGAGTGCTATGTACATCATGGAGGCCAGGGCTTTCTGTTGGTGCCTTTCTTCTCCTGTCCTCCTTATCCCGAGACAGTTACCACTCTGGGTCTAAACCCAGCTTGTACGCAGCTTCTGGAGTTGGCTGAGACTTAAGAATACATTGGCCTTGCCACCCTGAGCATTCCTCACGCCTTATCTTTGGGAAGATAAGGTTCCCAATTTGCCCTGTATGCAGCTGGTGTCCTGTCCCTCCCAAGTCATGGAAAGGCAAAGGAGTGGTTCAGGTTCCCGCACCCTCCAACAGGCAGATATGGATGTTGTGGTCTATGTTTAGGAGAGCAGACACCAACCCTGAGAGTGAACAGGGCCCTCAGCTAGAGAGCATCTAGAATTCACATAGGCAGGCTGAACAAAGCCAGAGAATTCAGCCTGACATCTCTCTGTACATCATGGCTGGGTGCTATTCCCTTCTCCAGGCTCACACAACTCAGGGGTACCCAACAGACAGGACTTTTTTAATCTTTATACAGTAGGATGGATCTTATGGGTGACGGAGTTCAAGCACCATTGAATCCTTAGCATCTCTGGTGGGTGCAAATGTGGTGGTGGATTTTGTGATACCCACCCCTGTGGGCTGGGAATAGGACCACAATCCAGCCGTTCATTCTTCATAGACAAGCCAGCAGGTGGAAACAACTCTCAGGTCACTGCTAAGGTTTGAATGGACGCGTTGGAGGCAGTAGGCCTTGCAGTCCATTCCTGATCCTCAGAACACCCAGCCCGGCTGTTTAAAAATGTCCTGGAGGTGAGAGTCCAACAAACTTGTGCCAATGCCAGTCCTCTTTGTGCTGATGTTGGCACCCAGCACTGTAATAACTCAGCTCTGCGGAGACTGAGGCTCCCTTTGGCTTTTCTATTGTCTGAGTACAAACGCTCCTTTAGGGACGTCTAGAAAACGTGTTCCTGGGAATATTTAATAGGCAACAATGTCAACAAACCCATATTATGCCCCAGGGCGTCTCCAGCTGGCAGATAAAGACTAAGGCACAGCTGAGATGTTTTTATTTTAATGCTGGGAACATTTCTCCTCTGACAATGCTCTTTTCCCAATAAGTTTATTTCTATTATATCAAACGATTAAATAAAAAAGTGAAAGCACTAAACTAAAGCAGAGCAGCCAGTCTGACTGATTCATTCACGGCATTGTTAATTAATAGGCTTTGGTCGAGCCAGAAAATAGGCTACCTTGCTTATTCAAAACAGTAAGGGCCAATTTCCTCCTGTTCCAACAGGGAAAATCTTCAAAGGGATTAGCTTGAATTTGACCCAGTGTGCTTGTGAAGAAAGTTTTGTTGAAGTTTTATCTGAGACGAAGCACTGACCTAGTGGTTAGAGTAGGTGACCAGCGTTCAAAATACTTGGGTTCTATTCTTAACTCTACCGCACACATGCTAGTTACTCGCACGCTCCAGCCTTCTGTTTATCCATCTATAAAACAGGGTTAACTTTCTACCCCTTTGAGGTTTAATTTATTAACGTTTGAAAAGTGCATTGAAATCCTCTGGTTGAAGGTGCTGCTGATATTGAAAGTATTTATTATTAACAGCAGAGATGGTGAAATAAAGATCTATCTGTCTAGATACTTGTATGGCCTCCATCAACGTAGTGCCTGAGTCTCTGCCACCCATCTGATTGACTAATACCGATTTCAGGCGTTCAGCTGTTAGTTCACAGATAGTTTTTCCTTTACAAATGACTGGCAAACACACAGTGTTTTCTGCGGAATCCCTGGAACATCCAATCTCTTGTCCCCCTATCCCTGCCGGTGACACACACCTCTCTCTCTCTTATGCATGCCCACGTGCCGATATATGCACACGAGGAAACTTGAGCATGTACCTGCACGCTCCCAGCTGGGCACTGGGCCTAGTTACCCAGCTCTTGGTTACTTCTTTTTTTTAATGGGTCCTGAACTGCAGCTATTCAGAGACAGACCCAAGGAAGAGAATTTGGAAATACAGAAGGAAGAGGAAGGGATTTGCTGTCGGAAATAAATCTTCCCCAACGGAGCTGGTCTTCTGACTAGTGGAGAGAACACCCTCCTTGTACCAGCCTTGCCACAAGCTCACTTTGTGTTGGGTAGATGCCAACAAAAACGTTCAGGGTCATTTTAAATAGGAGAAGGAATGGAATAAGCTGCCCAGCCCACACACACTTATTGTCAACCAGAGAGCACAAGCTTTAAACAACTCAGCTGACGTCTCAATCTGGGAGATCTTAGGGCGTGTTGGAACTTGTTAGTACAGCATGTTTTATAGGGCATCAGATCCGGACATGCAGGGTTAGAATGTTATAGGGCATGCTAGATCATGTTAGGACATTCTAGAGCATGATGGATCAGGTCAGGACATGACTCATTAGATTAGAGGCAGCCAGAATAGGCAGGATCAGGCTGGGAGATGCCTGTTTAGAGCGCATTAGCATTATAGGGCATGTTCTGCCCACTTACACACAGGCTGAGTCACGTTGGGGTGTACTGTCTACAGTAACCATGCTTCATGCAACACGATCTGTCTCACAGAGGCTGGCGTATGATGCACATCACATTAGGTGATTTTTTGGCAGGGGGAGGAATAAATGGCATTTTTGGAGGAAAGCTGGGGGTGGGCATTGATTCTAAGAAGGGATCTGTTGCCAGCAAAAATAAAGCCCCACACCCTTGTGGATGGGTGTATTCAGAATACCCCTTTATTTGTGCAGTGCAGACAGCCCAAGCAAACAGACACTTTCTATCTTCAGGCCTCTGATTGCGGGAGTGGGACTTGTGGACTGGAAGCGCTGAGGTTGCATTTCGGTTTGGTGTGAAGCAGTGTCGCTATTTTTAGGGCTCGGCATGCATATATTTGTATTAATCTCTGGGTTCTGCAGTGGGGGGCTCATTTGCAAAAACCCACTGGCATCTTAGCTTGTTAGAAATACTGTTTCCCCCCTTTCTTTACTGGTAGGCTGCACTTCTAGAGCATCTTTCACCCAAGGATGTCAAAGTGCTCTGCAATCATTGATTAATCAACCCTCCCAAGCCTGCCCAGTATTATCCCCATTTTAAAGATAGAGAAACTGAGGCATGAAGAGTTGAAGTGATTTATCCAAGGTCACATAGCCGGACACTTCATTCCCATTCCCACACTCTGACTACTGTATCATGCTCCCTCTTACTCATTATATAGCCACTAGCATGCAGTGCTATGGTATTTGCTACCTGGTGGCTTGGACGTTTGGCATTCAAAGGCTGATGACCAGTGACATGCATTTTCAGTGATATCAAAAGTTATTATTGGTAATATTACAATAGAATCTAGACACACCGTTGTATACAAACGTATAAGTCAGATCTGAAGCCGATTGGAGTCAGTGTAAGTAGCGAGGGAAAGCCATATAAATGTCCCTCCCAGATCTAAGCTGTCTGTTCTCAGATGTTCAGATGCTATGACATCCCTTGTGTGTGTATCCTTGAACTGGTAAACTCTCCAGGGCAGAAGCTGTCTTTGGTTTGTGTATTGTACTAGGCTGAGCGCACTGTTGGTATAAACTATAATAACTGGCGTAGGCTTGCAGGACTGTCCTCTAGCGGGTACTGTTCTAGCGATTGAGACTACTAAGGGGAGAAGCAGGAAAATAGAGCAATTGTGATAAGTTCGAAAGAAAAAAAAAGGAGAAAACACCAGAAAAGCACAAGAGAGGAAGGTTGGCGCATGGCTGTACATAGCAAACCCCGCTGGGAAATGGTATTATAACTAGGTGGACAGGATCCTGTTACAATTCTGTCACTTTCACCACGTAACTGACCCCTTATGTGATCAGTTACCCTGTTGAGCAGGGGTGGGCAAACTTTTTGGCCTGAGGGGCCACTTTGGGGTTCAAAATTGTGTGGAGCACTGGATAGGGAAGGCTGTGTCTCCCGAAAAAGCCTGGTCCGGCCCCCTATTCAACCCCCATCCACTTCCCGCCCCCTGACTGCCCCCCTTAGAACCCTGACCCATTCAACCCCCCCGTTGCTCCTTGGTCACCCCCTCCTGAGACCCACTCCCTATATAAGCCCCGCAGCTGCCCCGCTCCCCTGGCCGGAGCTCGCAGGCCATAGTTTGCCCACCCCGCTATAGAGTCCTTGCTGCCCTGTTCTGACTCAGCAGCTTCACAGGCCAGGACAATTTGCCCCCCACCCATCTGGCAGAGAGGGTCGTTTGAGATCTGATTCCCCTCTAGAGCTCCCTGGTGAAAGAGAGGAAAAGCTAAGCTGGGAGCCAAGGAGACTGGGAAGGTTTCCCTCTACCACCTGCATTTATGTTACAAGCGGCACAGCTGGGGCAGAAGCAATTAGGAAGGAAGATTTTTTTTCCCACCCCTTCGCTTTCTTTTTTTAAGAGATGCGCCTGAACCAACCTTCCCTGGGCCGAACACCCCTGAATGTGGCAGGGCTCCCAATCCTGGATCTGGATTGCAAGGCCTGGTCCCCTCTCTGTTTACTCAGAGCTCCATGCGAGCTGACTTAATGCCTCCTTCTCGCATTACAAATGATACCATGCAACCCAGAGCATCCCTGACACCGGCTGGCCCAGAGGAGCTAGGATCAAAGCTCCAGTGAATGAACTGCCAGATGCCCTGGGTGAGCTGCAGGCTGTTATTTCAATAGGAATTTACCTTCTCCGCAATCAAGTAAAGCTATTTGCACAGCTTACTGAAGCAAGGGCCGTTCAGGAGGCGAGAGGACATCTGCAGAATCCATCACACCACAGAGCGTCTCAGTGCTGGAGCAGAGGACTGTCAGACAGCAGTAACCAGTGGGGATAATTAGGCTGCTGCTCCTATCTCCAGGGCCCTCCCAAGCTACCTGTCTCTGTGTCCCTGTGACCGGTAGCGTCTATTCGCTTTGCAGGCCTTTGCTTGGTGGTACAATGTGCATTAGCGTAGCCCCACGAGTACTCAAGGTCAGGGCCTGTTGTGCTAAGCCTTGTCCTATCATGAGAAAATCCCTGAAGAGCTTATCACCAAAACAGACAAGGACACGAGGGGAAACAGGCACAGAAAAGTGAAGTGACTTACCTGAGGTCTGCAGGTCGGGTTGTACTCTCTGGAGCACACTGCCTCCTGCCTTCTTGTTCCCCATTTATTCCCCCAAGTCTCTTTGTCCTGCATTATCCCACTGAGCTCCAGCATGCACCTTTCCCTCTCCTGCCTTAAGCGGCAAAATCACCACCATATTGGGGTCAGCAGCTAAGGGGCCATCATGTCACATCAGTAAATCCTCCCACTTTGAGAGCTCGCTCAGCAGCAGAGAGCCAGCCACATCCCCAGCCTCCCAGACCCTTCCTGGCTATTGCTTTCTCCATGTTTGTCCCCTCCTCCTCCTCCCAGCACTCAGAGCATGGATTTGGGGGCTGGTATCCATTCTTCGTCTCTTATGCCCACCCCTACCATATTACAGGCACCCTGGTAGCTGCTCTATGAGGGGCAACCAGCACCTGGGGAAAGATGCCACTTCTTGCTCCCTGATCTTTTCAAAGGCTTGCTAGGAAGGGGAGTGCGGACTAGTGGTTAGAATCAGGACTCCTGGGTTCTTTGCCACTGACTTGCTGTGTGACCTTCGGCAACTCACTGACTCTCTGCCTGAGTGTTCCCATCTCTAAGATGTGGGATAATAATTCCCTACTTCACAAGGGGATTTTGAAGCTTCATTCATTGTTTGTTAAGTGCTTTGAGATCCTCGGGTGAAAGTTACTAGGAGAAAAACCCTACAGTTTCCTTTAGCTCTATTCTACAATGCCCGTTGCCTGCCTTGAGGATGAGCCCTTTGGAATGAGGGTTACGGGATCCTTTCTCTGGTGCTTGTCATGGGTAGCAGGACCCCGGTGTTTTGTTTACATTTCTGCTTGCAGCAGAGACAAAAGGAAAAGGAGAAGGTCTTTCTGCAGCTCTCATTCTCCTCCTGAACTCTGCAAGCATGGCAGATGTTAGTTGCAGCACTATCTCCAGGGCCAACACACACACACACACACACACACACACACACACCCTCCCCTCCTTTCCTGAATAGAGTTCTCTGCTGCAAGGCAGCAGCTGGAGCAGGGACACACAGTGAGTGGACTACCTTTCGTCTGGGGTCACAGTGAAACACTGCCAGGTTAGAAAGAGGAAACAATGAAAAGCAAACCCTACCCACCCAAATCCTGACCTCCCCAACGCAAGCACAGACCGGGGAAAACCAGAACAGCACAGCGAACCCTACGGGCGACCATGCCTTCCTATATGGAAGCCCCCATTTCGGAAACGCTTTGGTCCCCTGGCATGGATCAGTCACAAGGGCCTTGATGTGTCTTTGAGGCAGAAACAAAGCCAGTCTTGATATTTATGGCACGCGTGCTGTTACCGTATAATGGTGCGGGGCGTACTGTACTGCGAGACAGATGGCAGGTTAAACAAAAGGAGAGGCAAGAAAGAGAGCTGAATAGATTAGGAATTTCCTCCCCCCTTCCTTCTGCCTTCCTACCCTCCAAAAATGCTGATTGAGGACTTATTTGTATACAGGAAAGAGTAGGGAGGTACGCAGTCTCAAAATACACTGGTAAGGCTGGGAATCAGTACTCCTGCGTTCGTTTCCTGACTCGGCTGTGTGACCTAGGATAAATAATCTACTTTCTCCATGCCTCAGCTTCCCCTTCTATAAAATGGGGATAATATTTCCCTTACGTCCCAGAAGTGTTGCGAAAATGAGAGAGAGTTGGCGAAGAACTTTGAAGGCCTTAAACAAAAAGCATGGCACCAGAGCAAAATATTTATTATTTATTTCCTTGTTATTAAAGGAAATAAATGCGCTGTTTGAATGTTGGAAGCCAGCAGTTCCTGTAGTTCTGGAAGAGATAACAAACAACTGAGAGCTTATTAATAATAATAAACAATTAATAATTTGCTCATCGCTAGCACCTTCCCGCTGAAGGTCTCAGAGTCTTTCGCAGATAGTAAGGAACTAAGCCTCACAATACCTTTGTGAGGTGAGTGCTATTTTCTCAGTTTTACAGATGGCAGGCCTGTGTGTTTGCAAATGTTGATCTTAGCTACACAGGTATCAGTCCAAATAAACTCTGCTCAGTAGAATCACCATCATAACAGAGAGCAGAATTTTGCCTGCGGCCGATAGAAGTGACGAATATGTATGATAACTCCAACCAGGGAGAAACCCAGCCGAGAAGGGAAAAACACAAAGCAATAGGCAGCGTGTGGGTATATGTGTACACTTCCCTTTGTTATGACTCAGACTCTGATTATGCAAACATTTGCCCACATGCTTACAGTTATGTGAGTAATCTCACAAATAAGTTTGTAGAATCAAGGCCTTGGATAAATAGACAGACTCTCTCCCTCTCATTTTTTTTTATCGCAGCAGTAGTGTTAATCATCTTCAATGGATTAGTCATTGCGTTGTGATTTTCCTTGTGCCTTTTGTACTTTTCTTGGGGAGAGGGATATAGATATAGATGTAAACAAAAAAATTCATGTGTTGAAACAACAAACCCAAATAACCTTGAGCACCCAGGAGGTGTCTAAAGTTGTAATTGGGGGATGTTTATAACTAGACTAAAATAGCCGAGCATCTAGGTCAAGATTCTGAGATGTAAGCACTGATTTTTAGGGAGTCCAATTTTTAAGATATATCACAGATTTTCACAGGAGCTCAGTGTATGAGAGGCGGGCTGGGTGCTGAGTTCTTGTGAAAAGTCTGCCCATCTGGGGGAGTTGCTGGGAATTGAGAATTTTGCAAAACCTACACGGGGGTTGAGCTCTTCTGAAAATCTGGTTTCCGCAGTGGGTGCTTCTGGAAACCTGGTTCCGAGGGGCCGATTTGCAAGGGGGTGGAGTAGCTGCAGCACTGCTCGGGGTTCATGGGCTCAGCACCTTTGGAAAACCAGGCTTAAGGTGAGCGCCCTAAAGGGGAGGTGTCTGAAACCCGAGGCCACTTGGTAAACTGTGTTTTGCTGAGCCCTCTAACAATCCCCCCGCTGTGTGCCCCAAGACTGACCTCCCCTCTCCACCCGGTAGCATGCTGCACCACCATTGCAGGGGAAAGCACTACTGGATTTTTATTTTTGGTGATCTAGGAAACCAGGCAAAGACAAAGGTCCCCCCCCCGCCCCTTCCTGCAGTGGGTGGGAACAGCCCACCCTGGACAGATGGAGCTTTGCCTGCTCCCATCCCCACAGGGCAGCCTGTCGTACCAGCCTCTGCCTCCTTCTCCCAGCAACACAGTGAAAAATCTCCCCCCCACCACACCAAAGCCTTACTCCACCCCCCCATGACAACAGACCTCTGATTGGGCAGTGGAGGAGCCTGGTGGCCCAATGGGGGCCTTCCCCTTTGGGGGATAAAAGGTGGGGGGGAGGCACGAGTTGGGGTGCTGTTAAAGGGTGGGTGCCTGCTACCGTGGGAGGGTGGTGGGGGAGAGGCCCCTTAGAAATCAACAATCCTTGAAGCAGCCGTGGCCTTTGGTGGTGGGGAAGGGGGTGGGGAGAAGAAGGGGGTGCTTGGCAGCTGCTTGTATTCACCAGGGCTGCCCACCAGGCAAAGCCTGTTTGCAGGGTGTTTTCCCAGCCCTGACCTGCTTTGCAAGTCCTGAGCCTGTTTTATAAAGGGAGCGGGATACTAAAACCCCCTTGTCAGTCTTGCTGATGTGGGGGCGATTAGGCAAGACAGTAGCCCTGGCCAAGGTGGGATCTCCCCAGCCCCCACCCCACCCCACCCCACATGGTGGGTTTTTTCCAGACAACATACACGGAGGTATGCCTAGTGGCATTTCTGAGGCTGTCTGGGAAAAGGGCCCTCTCCCAGTCCTTGAGCCCTTCGTGAAGCTGAATATTAAGGGCCAGATTCCCAGCTGCTGTAAATTGGCCTCACTCCACTGGAACGAATGGGCCAGATCTCTGGCAGGGGTAAATCTGCCAAGCTCTAATGGCTTCTCAGCTGTTGTAAATCTGCATGTGGGTCTGATCCCCAGCTGGTGCAAATCAGCATCAGTCCATTGGTATTAGCAGGCCAGATTCTCAGCAGGCATTCAGTGGTGCTATGCTAATTTACACCACCTGGAGATCTGGTCCTAGAAGCAGAATCTGCAGAGTCCCCACCTGCCTGTGACTCAGCACGATTAGCTCTGAGAGCCACCTCTCATCACAACCCTTGTGGTGTCGGAACCACTTCGTCCTGCCGTTTAAACCGGATCTGCAGATCCCAGTGCATCTTCGTTTTTGTTTTCTTCCCCCTCTGCTTCACCCCAGGCCAAATTCGATGTCTTTGGGGATGTAGGATGGGTCAGCAGACAGGGCCTCCAATGCAAACCACCCAGGGTGTCCGTCTCACCTTTGCTCTTATAGGACAGCGTTATTTTTGGAAGGGCAGCTTGGTTCTCCAAGGCAAAAAATCTGATGCAGGAACAAAGAGCCATGTGTACAGGGCACTCAGGCAGCTTTTCAAGCACAGGAAGAGGAGGGGGGTGCTGAGCAGCTGGAAGGGAAGGAATTTGCAGCCCTCCTTGCAAGAGAAAGACTGTCCCACCAATGCTCCCTGCATTTAGGCTGACCAGATGACCCAATTTTATAGGGACAGTCCCGATTTTGGGATCTTTTTCTTATATAGGCTCCTATTACCCCTTCCCAACTCTAGTCCCAATTTTTCATGCTTGCTGTCTGGTCACCCTACCCGAGCTGCTTCAGGGGGGTGTTTCCCCTTCCTATCCCCCCAAGTTTGACCTGGATGAATGGATGCTATTATGGAGAAGGAGGATGGGTAGTGAGCCGTGGTATGTTTCTGGGTGGTTGCAGGCTGCCTCTGGCAGGGCTTGGAGACTGAAGGCAGATGTGTATCCGGTCACTTGCTGAACACCAGGACCAGATATGCCCTGGCTGGGACTCTGTGAGGAGGGCTCTAGCCTTCTCTTCAATTGTCCCAAACACTTCATCCCAGGGCTTATGCTGAGCCTAATCCTCTCCACAAAGAATCCATCTCCGGGCTGACCCTGTGGGGCAGGACTTTGGGAGTTTAGTCAGTCCCAGGGAGTGCAGACACATTCACTGCAGCTGGTATTTACCTACATCAAAACCATGTCAAAGCCTGGGACACAGCCACTGTTAATCGTCCGCTTCCCACCGATCATGAGGGAAGTCAGATGTGTGCATTTAGTGGCGTGATAAGACGGGGTAGGGGGTCAGCAGGGAGACCCATTGGGCTAACACCAGCTGAGGAGGTACCATGCATCTGACGAGAATCACTGATTCTCCCCCCCTTGTCTGGAAATTCAGCAGTCACTGTGTGTGAACAACTGTGCATGGAGGGCTGGCTGCACCTGCTGGGGAGGGACTGTCCAGGACTGATCCCATTTAACGGCACCCAGCATGCTCCCTGAAACTCCCATGCTAATGACAATTGGAGCTTTTGGATTCCTGCTGTGGGGTTCCCTTGTTGCTTTGGCTCCACTAGCTCCATAATCCAGCGTGACCCCCAATGGAAAAGGGTTCACGGCCTGTCATAGTCACTCGCGCACCATGCACCGGGAACCTTCTCCAAACCCAAGATAGGCAGAGGGAGCTTTCAGTACTTACCCCAGCGACTGGGGGGTTTGGGTGGTCTAGGCTGGTTGCACTTTTCTGCTCCCACACCCTAGCCTTCTCTTTGTTAGAGATTTAACATAAGGTCTAGCTTGACTGCAGTGAGTCCCCTATTGGTGGAGCCCCCAGAGCAGTGAGTCTTGGAGCTAACACCCCACTGAGATGCGTGAGGCAGTTCACACCTTTCAGAACTATTGCATACTCGGGCATTGGGGTCATATTTTCAGGATGTTCTTTGCAACTACGAAGGCTACAAATGTTTTGTTTTTGTTTATAATGAAAGTTGTGATCCTGACCCTGATCCAAGCACTGCGGCCCCACGCACTGGCCTATAGTGCCTCTGAATTCCCAGCCCAATCTCCAGGCATCTGCTGTTGTCAGGGTCAGCTTAAGTCAATCAGAGGAGATGATCAAGCCGATAAGAAGGGAAGCAACAGAGCTGGTGGGGAGGAAAATCATATGGTAATGGGGTGTGCACAGGAGAGTCAAGGCCAGCAAACATCAGTCGACATGAGGAGGCACGGATAGCTGGACATGGTGCTCATAAAGTTGCGAATATTAGCTGCCAGCCCCATCCCTGAATTTCACGTGTGCTACCTGATGCACACATGTTTCCTTCCAACTCCTAGGCAGAGAGAGAGAGAGAGAGAGAGAGGAGCGTACTGAGCTCCAGTGCGTTCAGACACTGACCTGTTTACAGGTCTCTCTCCTTATCTGGGTCAGGCTGCAAGCTGTTCCCTTCTTCCTGCACCATGGAGCAGATGCTGTCCGCCCCTCGTGGAGTAAGCTGCAGGAGAGAGGCTGCCATTATCTCCCATCTCCTGTTTGTGTAACCTCAGCTCTGCACACCTGTGTCAGGGCAATTGGGTCAGGTCTGGTAGTCAGCATCTCTCTGCAGCTTTCGCTGCCCCCGTTTCTCTGCCAGGCAGCCTTCTGCCTGGCTGACTTGACTATTCCCGCTGCAGCAGCTCAGCCATTGAGCTCCTAGGTGGGCCCATGCTGGGTACACATAGGCTGAGGCGTTTTCCACACCAGGACCGCTCCCAGCACGGGCTGAAATCTGTTGTCTCCACTGGGCATGACCCAGATTCTGTGCAGAGGGGAAGATCGTTGGTTTTGTGACTGCTAACGGACGTACATTGTGTTTGCTCAATGGTCCCATTGGTGGGTTAGGCTCGCTTCTCATCCCTCTCCCTACCCCATCGTTTGCCACCTCTGGGGGCTTCCGTCCTTCCTGGGGGGTTGCTGAAATACTGTGCGGGTTAGCTCAAAGTGCTAGCCGCTACCAAGAGCAGAGTGGGGAGTACCCAGGTGCCTGTGGGTCTCATCTCTAGCTGGCACTGGGAAGCCACCTGAAGAGGCAGCATAGGCCATGGGGTTGTCCCCACCTGAAGGTGATGGATTTTGGGTGCAGGTAGGAAGGACGGAGAGATAACGGGCATGGAAAGGCATCCCATCTGGAGGCAGCTGATCCAGATAGTGGTGTGCCAGCATCCAGCCGGTGGCTGTACATTAGGGAAACCAGCCTAGAAATCTCTGGGAATCTACTGACTCTTTATCTCAGGCCTGTCCTATCCCCCCTAGGATGAGCCTGTTTCTTAAGTGAGCCCTGATCTGAAGCGCCCTTCACCTCACCCGCTTCTTCTCTGAAAAGAGAGGAGCTGTGTCTGTCCCTAGATCCCTGTATTGCTCCTGGGTGTGTAGCTCGGAGCTGGCCTCTGATCTCCTCTAATCTTCCAGGGTCCAAGGTCCTTTTTGATTTTAACAGGTACTGACCGTGGCTGTGCCTGGGATCCCCCAGTATGTCCTGTCTGCCTCCTGCCTTCCCATGGGAGGGGGCCAGTGAAGGCTGTCAGGGAGGCTGGATTCATGAATATTTTTGGGGGATCCCTGGAGACAGGTGCCTCGTCCCAGACTAGGTTCTACTGGATACATCTTTCTTCCTTTCTCCCCCTCCTGAGTGGTTCATGGTCCTCCCGTTCCATCTGAGTTCAACCCTCCCGAGCATGGAGCAGTAGCTGGGGTTTTGTGCCCACCAGTCACTGCTCTGCCATCGACTTCTTGTTGAGTTGGAGGCACTTCAGACTGCAGCCTCAGCTCCCCCCCGGGTCTGGTCTTAACCTACCCCCTCCCATGGGGTGCGGACGGCGTTCTTCATCGGGGCTTCGGAGAGGTGGCAGATGTCTGGGTATCTGGGGCCGCAAAACTTGGGCAAAACATTTCTATGCTGGCCCAGGCTTTAAAAACAGAGCAAGCTGAATGCAACTGACGTGCAGCACTGGCACCTAGTGTCAGAAACACAGTGGTGCCTAAAAAGATTTTACTCATCACAGTAAATACGCATTTAAAATAGAGGTGGGCCTTACCCTGTGAATCACACTGCCTCTCTGATGCTTTGCTGGAAAGCAACACCCACCCAGCCACAGGCTATAGTAAGGGGAGCAGGCAGGGCTTAAATTCTCACACAGTATTTCCTACCCCTGCCCCCATTTGCCCCTGTCCCATTCGGACCCAGCTACTGTTGAAGGTCCTGCCCTCTGAAAAAACATGCCCCTTTAAGGTTAACATCTCATGTTTGGTACCCAAAACCACTAGCCACTTTTCAAAATTTAGGCTTAAACCTTTATAAAGTTCTGGAGCAATTGTTTTCAGCCCCATCTCTAATTGCCATCCAGACATTCAGAACTTGGCCACTCTTTTTTGCATTCCTGAAACATGTTCTGTGCAATTATAAAAAGGGTTTTATTGGTTGGTATGATATCTACAGTTCATGCTTTGGTGAGAGTACAGATTCCTTTATATTGTTAGCATGCAGTTTAAATGTGGAGGGTTTAGATGGCCTCTTGAGCTCCTCAAGTCCCTCAGAAGCTCACGTGACCCTTGTTCTCTGCCTTGTCCAATGAACCCAGCTGGTATTTTGGCTTTTGTGGAATTCAAATTCACCGCCAAGATTTTTTGTAAAATGGGACCCCAATCTGGGCTAGGAAAAAGGGGTGTTTCAAACCAAAACAATCCAAGGGGATTGATGCTTAGAGCAGACCGAGCGTTGTTGCTCTGTGAGTTCCTCAAGAGAAAAGAGCAAACAATTGTACAGCCAGAGAGTGACACACTTAATAAATGCAATTAACTACAATGGGAAGGCACAGTGGGAATTTGCAATAAGGGTGAGTTTGGGCAGCTCCTTTCGTTTGATTGCGACATCTGTCTGGGCTCACACATAACCATGAAACCAGCTTTCCAGAATCAGATTGTCTGCCTTAGTTCTTAGTTCTCCCCTGCCACCCTTGGGAATTCCCTTTTATAAACCAGCTCCTACATCTTGCTAGCTACACAGAAGCCTGCAGTGTGTCTTAGGAGGATAGATCCCTGAAAGTTCAGCAATCTCATGTCAGAGGAGACCAGTAAATACAGGATGTAAGGTTGCAAATCCTCAGCTGGTATAAATCAGCATCATTCATAAGAACATAAGAATGGTCATACTGGGTAAGACCAAAGGTCCATCTAGCCCAATATCCTGTCTTCCAACAGTGGCTAATGACAGGTGCCCCAGAGGGAATGAACAGACCAGGTCATCATCAAGTGATCCATTTCATGTCACCCATTCCCAGCTTCTGGCAAACAGAGGCTAGGGACACCATCCCTGCCTATCCTGGCTAATAGCCATTGATGGACTTATCCTCCATTAATTTATCTAGTTCTTTTTGAATCCTGTTATAGTCTTGGCCTTCACAACATCCTCTGGCAGGGAGTTCCACAGGTTGACTGTGCATTATGTGAAAAAATATTTCCTTTTGTTTCTTTTAAACCTGCTGCCTGAAGTCAATGTGCCTACACCCATTTACACCTGGTGAAGTTCTGACCTATAGATGATAGCCATTTTTCTATTAGAATTTTCCTCTCGCCGTTCCTCTCTGCTCCTCTCTTCCACATTCTCGCTTCAGGTGATCCCCATCCTGTCCCATGGCCTGTTCTCTTTTTCCACACTACTTGAATTCTCCTCCTCCCCCCTCTCTGATTCCTTTATCCCAGTTCCTCCTACACAGAACATGAACTTCAAAACCATCCCAGCTGGCATCAAACTTTCCAATCCATTACATTTGAATGGAGACAACTTGAGTCCCCTCCAGGCAACCCACCCATGCCACCCAAGAGAACTGATTGGCTGGTTAAAGAGAGAACCGTAGGGCTTTTATAGGACAAAGCAGAGACCTGCCTCCATGCTGGTGTGGCTAAAAAATGTAGCATCTAGTGGGTGGAGCTAATGACACACCCCTCCTACTCTGGCAGGGAATCGGCTGCTACTGTGCCACCCGTATTACGCTACTGCAGAAGCCAAATCAAACCATCAAGCCGCGTTAAAACGAGAGTGAAGGCCTCCCCCAGCCTGGGTTACTGGAACAGATGCGGTGCTGCCCTCAGGACAGGGGGAGGGCGGTATTGGGGTTAAATCTCAATGACCTCAGCACGCCTCAGGCAGAGGGGGGCATCTGGGGGCACCGCATTCCGTTGGATCTCGTTCCCATCCAGCCGCAAGACCTGGAGCTTGGAAAAGTTCATGACGTCGACGACTGTGCAGAAGCTGCTGATGGAGAATTCTGCAGGGGGGAAGGAGACAGAGTGCTATGAGACAGAGTGTTCATGCAGTCCTGATGGAAAAGAGCCCTGCCAAGGATAGATCAGTACTAACAGCACCATGGGTAGTAATAGTCATAGCAGTGGACATGACTAGAACGCCTAGGCACTATGGTATTACACTTGTTTAGACAGCGCATTGTATTGCCATGTCTTGATCCATAGTGCAGACACACGGCCTTGAAATTCAGCTGAGAACCACTCTGCCCCTTTTGTCCCCCCCACCAAATCCCTCCCATAACTAAAACCCACACTTGCGCTATCTCAGTGGGGTTTGAAACACGTATTACTCTGAACAAGGGCCAAGATTTTCAGAACTGAGCAATTTTTAGACACCTTCAAGAGGCCTGATGTTCAGACAGCGCTGAGTGATTTCTCTCTGCAAATCAGGACCCTTAAAGTTGGGCACCCAACAAACTGAGGCTACCAACATCACTAGCCATGTCTGAAAGGGCAGAAAATTTCCTGGCCCTGATCCTCCTCTCAGGTACTCCTGTGTAAATCAGGAGTCGCCCCACTGAAGTCAACGGAGTTACACTCGTGTAGCTGAGGGAGGGTTCAGACCCTGCCCTCCTGTTCACAAGGGGAAGGGGAGTAGACTGCAGAGCAGGGCTGGGTCTGTTCCCCTTACTTCTAACAAGATCACTCTGCTAGCAGTGAAGGGGGGTGAACCACTACAGAGCCACACCAAACCTTGAAACCCCCCTGTTATATCGTGGGAGAGGGTGTGTTTTGGAGAGGGGCACAATGGAAGGAAGAGAGCAACCAGGGGGCAGCAAAGCTCCAGGACTTGGCAGAGACTTAACAAATATCTAGCTGGGGAGAGACAATTCCTTAGCACAGAGAAGCCTTGTTTAAAGCTGGGCAGGTGACGGATGTATTTCTAAGTACATGTACAAGTTCTTTCAACCCCTGTATTATAAGAATTAAGTTAATTCTTATAATAGCTCATCTGTTTTTTTCTGGCCCATTATGGAGTTGTTGCTGCAGAAAAGTATCCATATAAGGGGGCCTTGTTCTCGGGGGTTTCCCCAGGCGCTGTGAACAAGTCTCCCCATTGCAGCTGGGCTGGGGAGCAGGTCTGCCACTGCCGGTTGCAGTGACCAATCAGAAAGGAAGGTAGGGGAAGGATGCCACCCGCCCCCGGCTAGTGCAACAGCAGGGCCAATGGAAAAAAGCCCTGGTGACTGCAACTCAGGGCTTGAAATCCTGAGCTGGGACAATGGGTTCTGGGGGCCAGCCAGACTCTGAAACCATCCCGTCCCTCCCAACTGTCCCAAACAGCTATGTTGAAAAAGTATTTGCAGATAAAAAAGTTATTTATTCTTTAAGTACCTTTCAAATGTACTTAAATGTTCTGCACTTAGTATTTGAATTTAAGTGCTGGTATGTCGAGTACCTCACCATACTTACCTACTCGCAGTAGCATCTAAAGGCTCCAACTAAGACCCAAGCCCCATTGTGCTAAGTGCTGTACATACCTATAGTGAGACACAGCCCTGGCCCTAGAGAGCTTCAAAAGGCAAGGCAGTCCATGGATGAGAAGGTTAAATGACTTCCCAAAAGTCACACAGCTCATCAGTGGCAAAGCTAGGGGTCAAACCATCCTGAAACCTAGTTCGATGCCCTGTCCACTGGACCACACTGCCTAAGCTTCAGTCATTAGGATTTGTAAAGTTCTTTGAGCTCCTTGGATGGTGACATTAAAGACAAAGTGGTATTGTCCACCAGAGACGGGTCACGGGGAGAATGTTTTCAGTCCAGGAGATCACAACATCATTATCTCAAAAGCTCAGCAGAGGCCAGGTCTGTGTTAAAACAAAACACTGCCTCTCACTTCTGTTGATCTGCAGCGTTCCTCATTCACTACAGGGAAATAAAGATCTTCAGAGAACCCCATTGAATACTTTCAAGTTCAGCTGCTAAAACAGCTGCAAAAATGCATGACAAAATACCAACAGGAATTGAGTGCCGGCATCATTTAATGCCATCTATGCACAGACTCAACAACTGCACATGCGGAAAGCAAACATTTGGGAGTCTGTTCTCATTTTGCATGTCTGTCAGTTCCCCAGTGCAGGGCTATGTGTTTCCCCTAAAATAGTTGATGTCGTCACTAACACTCACTTTAATTAAGTGCTGCAGGGAGCGAGGCTTGTTGCTCAGGTTTCTCTGATATTATAGAGCATCCTGATTGCAGGGCTTGTCAGGGGAGCGAAGCAGGAATGGATTTTTCCAGTCATTCAGATTTTTTAAAAATGTTCCATTTGTTTTCCTATTTCAGTGAATTTCACCCTGGTGAAAGATGCCAGGTTGGTTCTGGAGATGAAAGTCTTCGTTGAACCACAGAACTGGGGCAGCACAGGAAATGACAGGGCAAGCTTCCCACACATGATGCTCCCATTTACCTGGAGAGGCCCCTTTTGGGGTGTCTGTCTTATATGGCCCCTGTTACTACAGTAACTGAGCACCCCACAATTTCTTAAAAATGGATTTACCCTCACAACACTGCGGTGAGGTAGGGCAGTGCTCTTATCTGCATTCTACAGATGGCAAAGCAAGGCAAAAGAGACCAAGGGCTTGTTGACATACGAAAAATAATCCAGAAAAAGGTAGGATGCGAATTTTAAGCAGATTAACTATTCCTGATGTGTGGATGTGTGGATCCATGTGTGGATGTTCTTATTCTGGAATCAGAATGCCTTATTCTGAAGTAGTGCAATCCACTTGGGAGGCAAACTGAAATAAATAGAAGTTAGGCACGTAAATACCTCTGGGACCCTATTGTGCTAGGGGCTGCAAAGACTCCTGGCCAGAGACAACCCTGCCCCAAAGAGGTTGCGTGCAGATCTCAATCTCGGTTAGGTCTACAAGCAAGACAATAATACATAGTAAGATGAAACCTCTTCAGGGTACTGAACACCCTTCAGAAAATAACATTCATGACTTGTGGTCAGCAATGGACCTAGGCTGGATTCGAAGTGGTGACTGTCAGGTGAAAGGTTCCTGAACCCCGCAAATTAGCACATTTAGAATCTCAAACAAGATTTTTCCATTGCCTTTGGGGGTGGGGAGCAAATTTTGAACAGGAATTTTGCTCCTGTGACTTGGATGTTTTGGATAGAAATCTAGACACTGACATGAGACTTTCTGACTTGAAAGAATCTACCCATTACATCAAATCTGCTTTTGGTGATCCAAAGTTTTAGAATAAATGGTCCAAAGCCGAAATCCCTGATGGTGCCAAATTGGAGAAATTTTAAAGAGATGCTGATGGCAGAAGTTTAGTGGATCTCAGTAAGGACGGCTAGAGAGAGAGGCAGACAGAAAGAAGAAAGATGCTTGGTTTAGTCTAGTCCTTTCTGTGTGTCTTCTTGGGATCCCTCTGAAGGAAGAGTCATCTATGGAACCCAGTAACCTTTGTGTACTGGCTACTGGAGCCCATAGTACGGGTTGCTTCAGTTACATGCTGTCATGGACTGAAGGCTTCCTCCTTCCCGTATTTGTTCCATGCACGTTGAGAATAGCTGTAGATGTTATTAACTAAGTAGCCAGCACGCAAGCTACCATTTGGGGTTGCAGCCACTCTCCAATCTGGGCCTGCAGAGCTTCCATTGATGGCAGCTGGTTTCTGGGGACTAATAAGTGACCTTAGGAATGGAAAAGGAGAGGTGGGGGCCACAATGACTTTCCAGCCAGGAGATGCTGCCCCTACAGATGGGAGTTCTGCCGTGGCTAGTGACAAGTGGTGTAAGGGCTGTGTCAAAGTCACAGCCAGCATGCGCGAGGGAGTCCTCCGAATGAGACCTCACACAGCACCTGGTGTCTCTTGCAACATGGTATCGTCCTGTTCCAGTGAACCAGAATAATTCCTTGGCTCTGTTGATTCTCAGTCAGCTGTGTGCATGCTACATTGCAAAGGTGGCTGGAAACTTCATAGCTCCTTAGAACGGTGGTTCTTAACCAGGGGTCCAGGGCCCCCTGGTGGGCCACAAGCAAGTTTCAAGGGGTCCGCCAAGCAGGGCCGGCATTAGGCTTCCTGAGGCCCAGGACAGAAAGCCGGAGCCCCACCGCCTGGGGCTGAAGCCAAAGCCTGAGCAACTTAGCTTCACAGGGCCCCTATGGCGTGGGGCCCCAGCCAGCTGCACTGCTTGCTACCCCCTAACACTGGCCCTGGCTTCTATATGTGCAGACGAACAGTTGTCGTGGCACAGACAGGCTGTGGGATTTTTATAGCACGTTGAGGGGGCCTCAGAATGGAAAAGGCTGAGAACCCCTCCCTTCAAATGTATTATGCACTGGTAAAGAGGAAGCAGACAGAAGCTCAGCATTGAGTAGAGGGCATCCTACCCTGATGGAGACTCTCCATCAGATATTTGGTCAGGCTTTAGTGTCACTATCATGCAGGACACCCCAGCTAAATCCACTCTGGAGTTTCTTGGCCAGTGCAATTGGATTTAGTTCCTGTGCCGAGGAGGCTTCCGGAAAGGCCAGGCATCAGCTCTCACTAATTGGCTGTATTGGTGATGCATGCTGGGAGCAGCAGGGTGGAAGAGATGCACCAGGGAGGGGAGCATCACTATTTTTGGCTTCCGAGCCAGTAATGTCAAGCAGCCCAGGTGTGGATACAGGATTAAGTTAGGCAGAAGCCCAAATGCCTAGATACAAGTGCACTTCATGCAAGCTGGAGTGAGCTGGTGCAACTCCCATGGGTCAAATCAGTCTTGGTGTAAATGACAGAGTGTGTTACGAGGTGCATGTAAGTGGCAAAGTAGCACTGATCTGGCATTCAGAAAGCAGCCTTTGCCTGTGCACATAAATGGGAAGGGGCACCCACACCATTACCCATTCCCAGAGTTAGCTTCAGGTCTGGTGTAAGCGAACACAATCCCCACTAGGTTTAACAGGAGTTGTGCTCACTATTCAGGTCTGAATCTGAGCCCCATAGACTTGCACACCCACTGAGCATGGTGTAAGTTACACCATTTGCCACTTATGCCTCTTTTCTGATCTAACCTGTGTCATCTGGACTCACCCACACCGTTGACTTCAGTGGAGTCATTCCCCATTTACACTCACATAAGTGAGAACAGAATCAGGTGTGTCACGTGCACAACAGTTTACATCCCGGTGCAGGGAACCAAACGTACGTCTCTAGAATTATTCAGCTGTGCACCAGCGTGAGGGAAAGCAGAATATTGTCTTTCGCCTGCCATACAAAGGATCAGTTTCCCTCTGTTCTTTTCACACCTTTTCTGTTGTGCTTTTTTTGCTTTTTACACAACAAAAATTCATATAAAGAAACCACATGGGCGCACAGCTGGGTCCCAAATAACTGTGTTTACTCGACGTACACGAATGCGCCAGGCCTAGCCTCCTACACGCTGCTGCTCTCACTGGCTTCTAATATAGAGGACACGACGGGGTTCTCAAAATATTTAAAGGGATACTATCCTATCCGTAGACACTATGCTTTCTCATGTCCTCTTCTCTTAGGGTGACCAGATGTCCTGATTTTATAGGGACATCCTGATTTTGGGGTCTTTTTCTTATATAGACTCCTATTACCCAACACCCCCATCCCGATTTTTAATATTTGCTGTTTGGTCACCCTATCTTCTTTCAGTGGCATCCCCCATCCTCAGTGCAGCCACATCACTTGTGCCCGAGAAGACACCTTGTCATCTGACCTCTGACCATTTAATTCAACTGGTATTTTGTAATCATGAACGTATCTCAATCTCATAGTTTCTTCACCTTTAAATTCTCAGTGGAGTTCTACCTCAGCCTGCAGAATTTAAAAAGATGATCTCACAGACATGAGAAGGACTTCCACTGAGCAAAAGGATAACACCTTGCACTTACCAGGGCACCGGGCACCCCAGCCTTTCAAAGCACTTTACAAAAGTACCATGTAGATGGGGCAAACTGGGGCACAGAGTAGGGAAGTGACTGTCCTAAGGCCACCTAAGAAATCATGGGTAGAGACAGCAATGGAATTTAGGTTTTCTGAGTCCCAGTTCCTCTGCTCAGGCCATTAGATCAGGCTGCTTTCAACAAACCGTGCCAGAACCTGGCTCCCCTTCTCCCTACCCCTCGTCCTGACCATTGGACAATGGGACCCCTAGCATCAAGAGGTTGCTGTTGGGATGCTGCTCACCATTGATTTGGTTCCCTTGGAGGTAAAGGTTCTCGAGGTTGGTGCTAACCCGGGGGATCTTCTGGAGCCTGTTATAAGACAGGTCCAGCTCTAGGATGCTGCTGGCATTGAAGGTGTTGGAGGCGAGCCCGTTGTTGGTCAGGCTGTTGTGGGACAGCCTGATATAGAGCAGCTTGGGGGACACCTTGAAATACTCATCAGGGATGGTGTTGATGTAGTTGTGCTCTAGGTAGAGCTGCTCCAGAGAGATGGGGAGGCCATCGGGAAGCTTACTGAGGTGATTGTAGCTCAGGTCAACAAGGATCAAGGACTTTAACCCTTTGAAAGATGCTCCTATATCATGGATCTGGTTGTGGCTGAGATACAGGGCAGTGAGGTTTTCCAGGCCCTCCAGAGCATTGGCTGGGATCCTGGAGATCTGATTGTAAGCCAGGTGGAGTTCTCTCAGGGACCTGGGCAGGGGGCTGGGCATCTTGGTCAGGTTGTTGTTATCCATATACAGCCTTTCCAGGTTCTTGAGCTTGGCAAAGACCCTCTTGCCCATCTTCTCGTTGGTTATCTGGTTGCCGTGCAGCGCAATCCATTCCAGCATCGTGGCGTTGTCAAAAGCCCCTTCTTGGACAGTGGTAATCTGGTTGTTCTGAAAGTAGACATACTTCATCCTGGAAGGCACAAAGGGAAGGTACCTCAGGTTGCGGCTGTCGCAGTACAACGCTGTGGAGAAGTTGGGGGGGCAGTCGCACTCCTGGGGGCACTCCCGGGAAATGGGCTCGGAGATGGGCTCTGCAATGGAGGACCCAGGCAGGCCATAAGAGTAAGGGGGGACCTCATCCTCGTAATACGGCATGTAGTTATAGGACGTCTGGCTGCGGAGGTACTGATGCAACCAGTACATATCTTCTTCGTCTTCATACTGGCCCAGGGAGACCCCACACAGCCCAGCTACTATCAGGACAGAAGCCCAGTGCATTGTGCAGAACCCCATGGAACCTATATGGAAGGGAGAAAAATATGAGCGACTTTAGGTCAGGCACAAGTAACTAGAAATGGGAAGCAGGAGGGAGTTTACCATGGAGAGGCATGGGGCCTAGAGCATTGCAGAAGGAACCAGGAGACCTGGGTGACATATTGATCATAACATTTATTATTAATAATAATTAATTATTATTTTATTATTAAAGTAGTGTCTGTAGATGCTACAGCTGAGATTGGAGCCCCATTATGCTAGGAGCTGTACATTATAAGAGTTCCTGCTCCCAGTACATACTGACAAGAAGTACACAGGTTGGAGAGGAGGGGAGAATGACCCTGCAGAGTGAGGAATCTTCCAGTACATACCACAAAGCGCTTGATCAACATTTAACAGCTTGGCCTTATTGTGATGGAGTGACCGGCAGGTTGGAGTGTGGGCTGCTCCCAGAGGGTTCCCGCTACTCTGAGCATCGTGTGAGACCAACTTATTGTTAAGGTCTGCTGTGCAGAGGGAGAAGGCTGCCCTTGTGCTTCCAGCCCTGGCCAGGACTGTAGGAGACCAGACTTCAACTCTCATCTCTGCTCCAGTCTTCCTGCGCTACCTTATCTCACTCTGGGCCTCAGTTCCCTATCTGGAAATGGGGATAGCAATAACACTTCCTATTCTTTCGCTGTCTGGTTTATTTAGACGGTAAGCTTTGTGGGACAAGGACCGTTGCTGCCCGTATGTTCAGCCCCTAGTGTGATGGGGCCGCACTCTTGGCTGGTGCTACTATAATCCAAATAAGAGTGGAAGATCAGAGGTCCCCTTAAAATCATGCCCAGGCCCATGCAAAGCTGTGCATTCTGATCTGGATTTGCTGCCCAGACTAATTATCACAGGAGGCCTCTGGGTTACTTGTAGCAGGCCTGACAGCATCCATAGCCCTGGCTCAGACATACATACAGAACAGAGCTGCAGGAATGTGGGGAAGAGGGATATTTGTATCTCCAGCCCTAATGAGGAATCCCAGCGCTCCAGACAAAGAGGATACAGTCCTGCTCTGAGCCAGACTGTGCATCGCCACCGAGGCACACTGCTGGCTGGCAGGCTGCTCGTCTGGGAAGAAAAGAGGGATTGAAACACTCAGTGGGGTGTTGGGCTCTTGGGTTTCTTCCATTTTCCGTCCGTACAGGAGTTCCTGCAGCTGATGGGGCCCATGAAACGTGGTGTGTTCCTGAGGCTGTGTGCGGAGCAGGAGCTTGGCACGCAGGCTGCTTAAGAGAGCAGCTCTCCTCCTCCTCCTCCCATTCCAGGGGTACTTTGACTGGTAAAATACTAGTCCTGCTTCTGAGAAATGGGCTTCCTTCCCTCCCACTAGAGGTCATCTTTCCCGCTGTACAGCATCATTCCTCGGGGGTTTGTCCTCTCTATTTGGCACCATTCCTAGAGGGGGTCTGCCCCAATTCCTAGCTGTCTCCCACTATGTGGCACTGTCCCTGAGGGGGAATCTCCACCACACAGTGTTGTTTCTAGGGGTACCTTCCTGCAAGTACACACCATTCTGGGGCGGTCTTCCCCCCAATCTACCCGTTCCTAAGGAGTCTCTCTTGCATATACAGCACAGTTTCCCTCTGTCCAATGCCAACTCTACGGGGTTTGTCTCTCAACCTACAGCCCCCTTCCTATAGAGCTTTCCACTGCCCAACCTCATTTCTACAGTGGGGTCTGTATCTCTGTCATGTGTAGGATAAAACAAGTTTAACAACTTCATCTGTCAGCAATGAATAAGCTGGTCCCAGTTCCACTGGCTGCTAGTCTAATTGGGATTGTGTTGCGTAGGGCACTTTGCTGGAACAACCAGAGTCAGACAACATGAGCTTCATCCATCCCCATCATTGCCACCTTCTCACCCCGTTAATTAGGTAATATCCTTCATCTAGAACCCAATGCAGAGGCAGGTAGATGTTGTGCTGGGTAGAGGAGGTGGGGGTTGAGGGTCTGGAGACTAGAGTCTGGCATGAATCTGTCTGTCTAGCTTGTCTCACCCCTCCCTGCCAGGAATTTAACAAGTCATCAAAGAAAAAAAGAGCAAAAGCTCCCCCAGGAGTAACCAAAGCAGCCCTTGAGGCTCAGACCTGTGCCATCCATGTCATTGGCGTGTGATTCACATGGCTCCCTGTGTCAGCATCGTGCCACCAAAATGGCAGGGGAGTTGCATTCCCTCTGCGGTGCAGGTATGCAAACAAATAAAAAAGACAGGCAGCACAACCCATGATAAATACAGAAATCAACTTACCAGACTCAGAGTCCCTTTTCCAAAGCCTCAGTGTTCGTCTGCCTGATCTCCCGTGTATTAAAGAGCATGTGCGTGTCTCAATATGCCAGGGATGGTGCCCGCCCTGCAGTCCTGATCAAATATTGTGCTTGCAGGTCATGGGCGCTGTGGGGTTTTTCTTTTGGAGTGACCTCCCAGAGGCAGACAGTTTGCAGACTCGAGTGAAGATGCCCTACCACTGCCTGACTTTATAAATAACCTGCTTTTTTCTCTCTCCTCTCTCACTCTCATGTCTTTCCTTGCAGAGGCTTTGGCAGTTTCCAGCCTCTCTCTGTTTAACAAGTTAGTGGAATCGTGGGTGTTGTTTGGAACAGACTTTTGCTAGGTCGCCTGCATTTCTCATCAAACAGAGTCGATGCCGCATTAAAAATAATAATAATCAGGCTTTGGGTGGGGGGAGATGCTGAGGATGAACGGCTTAGAAACAAAGCATCTTTAACATTTTCGCTGTGGGGGGAGAGAGGGCACAATGGCCCACAGGCTGTGTCCCTTGGCTCTGGGTCACCAGCGAACCTTGATATTTTATTATTCTACTATTAAATAGGAATGTGTCATAGAAATATTTATTCTAATGAAGCAGCGTCCAAGGTACATAAACTACATACCAAAAACTTAATGTCACACTAAGGATTTGTTTTCACCTGCTGCTGAAAGGTGCCAGGTGGTCAGTCCCGCTAGCTGGAGTCCTCTGCCAAGCCACATTGGAAGCAACATAGTTTCTTGCTTAGATACTCTAGGGAAGGATGCTATAGAAACATCTAAGACGCACAGCACATAGACTAGGACTTGGGAGTCCTGGGTTTCTATCCAGCCTTTTATGATCCCCATTACTGTAATATCCGGGCACCGTACCATCTTTAATTTTTATCACATGCCTTTGCAGTAGGGCAGCGATACTGTTTCCATTTTACAGATGGGGGACCTGAGGCCCAGAGACCTTTAGGGCTTGTCTCCTCATGAATGTTAATCTGGAATAAGGCAAACTGTTAATTTAAAGTGGATTCACTGTTCTTGATTAACTCCACATGTGGATGATCTTATTCCAAATCAGCTTAATTCGCTTGCAAAGTGGAATAATGCTCATGTAGACAAGCCCGAAGGCGCTTGCCAAGATTCACACAGCTAAAGAAATTGGACCAGAGACTTTCAGGGTCGCATGCTAACTACGGCCCCACCCTTCCTGCCTAGGGGGCCCTGCTCCCAGTTCTGACACAGCTACTCGCTCAACTTATGCAAGTCGCTTCATGTCTCGGTGCCAGTTTTCCTATCTGTGTTATGAAGCTAACGCTGCTGACCCAGCTTTGTAAAGCACTTTGAGATCTGAGGATAAAATGGGCCTATACAAAGGCTTAAATATTATTATTTATCCACCACATGGGCCATGGCAGTCCAAGCTGCTTCCAGATTCCACATTAGTCCCTGCCAACTCGCCTCTGGAGAAGCAAGAGGCCTTTGTAACTCTGGGGCTATCCATTTCACCAGCTCTCGATGCACGTGGTCTTTTTAAAACTTCAAGACATCATTATTAGTTATTCAAACATTTCCTTCCACTCCCCTCACGAAGGAAAAACCAATAGATCCTCATCCAGCTGCTAATAACCCCCAAGTACAGCAGCAGTCAGGGCATCGGGGCTAGGGTTTCTGAAGGAGCCTGGAGTAAATTAGTTAAATTCAGCAGGCAATTGATGCTAAACTCCCTTAGGGGTTTGTATTTACATAGATTCCTTTGAAAATCCCAGCCTAGACGACCACTGCTTTTTGGGATCCTTGCAGTGACTCTAAATAACCCATAACGAATTGCTAGTAGGAGCGCTCATTGTTGCTGGAAAGAACAGGGGGCAAATTCATGAAAGTTATTAGGAAAGGGACTGGTTGTATGGAATCATTGTCCTATGAAGCAGCTGTTATTTATTAGGGAAGGGTGTGGCCAGAGAGATCAAAGGGTGGCCCTTTCTGTAGCAATGTGAATGCTGGTCAGAGCAGAGTTCTCTCCACCCCGCAGTAAAACACCTGCAGCTGGCCCGAGTTAGCTGACTCGGGCTCACGAAGCCTGAGCTGTGGGGCTATCCAATTTCAGGGTAGGGCAGAGGATCCCAGAGCTGGACTCCAGCCTGAGCCTAAATGTCTACATTCTGCCTCAATGTACACTATCTGCCTCAATGTAGCTGTGTCCTGAAGCCCTCTGCTTCTGAGAACTCTGCAAACCAGGCTACACCGTTCCTCCCATAGCCCCGTTCCTCAGCCTTCCACCCCACAAGAAAACGTGGAGAACAGGAGAATCGCCCAACTCCCACACCCACAAGGGACAGGCCTTTCTCTCCCCCCCACATCCTATCCCATGAGATGCAGGGAGCATTTCCGCCAGGTGTGCAAATTGGTGATCTTGAAAACACAAATTTGTGCTCCCCCAGCAATGTGTTTTTTGGCACTGTCTTGAAAGTTTGCTCTGTGTAATGCCCAAGCAGTAGTTTTTTTGCTGGTCATAACACACAACTGGGTGGATGATTGCTTATTACATTGAATGTCATTGGAAATGTCATGAGGCTGTTTAAAAATTTCTCCAAAGTCTTGACCGAAGCAGGATAAAATCCCACAGGAAGCTTTCAATGAGCCTTGCAGCATACATCACTGGTCCCTGCACACAATCACGAGAAAAGCCTTACACTAAGTTAGATGTGTTGTCCCCAAGCCTGCCTTGGCCTCATGGCAGGAGCATAACACATCCCTGACCCTGAGTCCTTGACCAGTTGAAGCATTTCAGAGAAGCTGCCTCTCTGGCTGTTCGTAATGTTCAGCTTGTCTGTTCACCTTTTCCTTCCACCCAGCTCGACATAACCCCAAACAACTTTAAAGCGTGGACATATGCTTAGGTACGTACAAGACTCCTCATTCCAACGGGATCTGAGCCCTATGCAATCTTTAATATATTTATCCTCACAACATGTTTGTGAGTTGGGTAAATGCTATTATGCCCATTTTACAGATGAGAAATTGAGGCACAGAAAGACTAAGGCATTAGCTTCATTAAGAAAAAAGATGTGTTCTTAACTTGAGTTAGCAAACATGAGGTGAAATCATAACAAAGACAAGGCAGTTTGTAGTTTTCACACAAGTTTGCAGGACAAGGTAAACCTTAGACTAAGAACAGACATTGATTCCTCATGAATATACACCTTAAATGTGTATTCACCGTCAAGTACATAAACGGTTGTTACAAGGAGGAGGGAGAAAAATAGTTCTCCTTAATCTCTGAGGATAGGACAAGAAGCAATGGGCTTAAATTGTAGCAAGAGTGGTTTAGGTTGGACATTAGGTAAAACTTTCTGTCAGGATGGTTAAACACTGGAATAAATTGCCTAGGGAGGTGGTGGAATCGCCATCATTGGGGATTTTTAAAAGCAGGTTAAACAAACAACTGTCAGGGATGGCCTAGATAATAGTCCTGCCATGAGTGCAGGAGACTGAACTAGATGACCTCTCATGGTCCCTTCCAGTCCTGTGATTAGCGTCAAAGCACAGACTTGACCCTAGGCTTCCCAAGTCTGAGGCAAGGGTCCCCTGTCCATTAAACCAACCAGGAATTTCTAATTTGTGTGCTGTTAGGTGAATCTAAATTTAAGAGGGAAAGAGCCTATTTGCTTCACACAAGCTATCCTTGGTGTAACGTGAAGAGCAACACAGTTATGAAAGGGTCTCTCCCACTGTCAAAGAGAGGAAGTGCACATAATAATATACATTACCCAGTTGTGAGACAGGTGAACCAAAGTCAAATCTTTGGGAATTCAAGATACCACTAACACCAAGAACTTAGTAGGCTGTTAAAAGGATTAGACATTTCTTTGGCCAGTGAGAACACTCACTCTTACATTAGACAGGGTAAATACAATATAAATATGATACGCTCCTAGGGGTGAGTGACAGTGGGAAGGGTACCATCTGCAACACCTAAGGCTAGAACACCTTCCCATAGAGACCCAAGAATCTAGGACCCAGGCTGTGCTCGTTAGCCTTGTCTATTTTCCAGAAGGCACTGAGAGAGTCTGATGATGAGAATGGTGCACATGCCTACACAGACAGATCAGCTAGATCTTGGAAGTGGTGACTACAGAACATCAGAGCAAGAGGTAGAGAAATAGCCCTTAACTGACTTCAAACTCGGCACCTGGTCTCTGCAGGGCCTGTGGCTCTCAGGACTGATGTTTCCTGACTGGCATGTTGGAGAGTATATCCACACAGTCTACTTTGCCAGTGCTACCTCTCTCTATCCTCTTTGAAAGGCAGAAAGGATGCTTGTATTGACTAACAGAGGGGGTGCATTCTCCAGACAGATCTGAGTCTCACACTCTCTCTCCCTTGCTCATTCTCACTGCATCCTGGAAAAGGCAGCTAACAGCCGAGGGGTGGGCAGCAGGTCTACAAGCCACTGGAGGGCTCTGGTGGCCAGGCAGGGGGTTGAGTCCAGATACTCAGGATGGGCTGAGCTTTCGAAGAAGAGGCAAGGAAAGGCAGGTTCAAAGGGAATATGGAACATCAATCAGACCCATATTAGAGATACCACCTGCTGCTGTACTAATGTCCAATATTATAACCTAAGCAGCACTGGCCCTGGTCACTACTTGGATGGTTGAGTTGCAGTGAAAAGCCAGGATCGTGTAGGAAATAGAGCTAGTGATCCAGCAGGTGTTGCCCTTCCTTCTGAGTTAGTGCAGGACAAGTGCCCCACCCCCTGTGTGCCCGGTGCTGCTGCAGTAAGCTGAGACCTAATGCCAAGGGGATGGGCCACTAGTGGTCATCAGAGGTTCCCAGGGGAACTGCCAGGGTGTGAAGCCCAGGCTTTGTGCCCAGTGTTAGCATAAGCTGAGAAACCATTTCATTCCTTTAGCTTGTTATAAGAGAGTCTGTGCTCATGAATGGGAGTTTGGGGTTGGGAATGGCCTCTTACCCTGGAAGTGTAAGCGGCGGACACAGAATTCAGTCTGCTCACTTGTAAGAGTGTCCTATGGGAAACCAAGCACCTCTTAAACCCTGCTCCCTTGTATGGATTGCTTAAATCAAAGCCTAACCATGGAGGAGGAGACTGGCTGGGCCCCCCGGGGCGGGGACTTTCTATTGAGAAAAAAATCGAACTACAAGTCATGCACCTTTGACATTTTGCTCGGTGACAGTCACTGTTCATCTGTCTAGTCCATTTAGACAGCAAACTCTTCCCAGCCTGGACTGCGTCTCTGTTTATACAGCACCTAGCGCAAAGGGAGGCCAGGCTTGACTGGGGGCTCTAGGCATTATTACTATGGAAAGAATAATCACAGCATGGCAAGGCATGCCGCAGAGCTGGAACCAAAGAGTGAAGTAGCCAGAGGTGCTGCAAGTCCAGTTTTGGGTGTAATGGCAGAGCTGCAGTGGAGCCCAAGACTGGATTAGGTGGGTGGCACTGAGATGCACTAACAGAGTGGGGTGGAGGTGGCAGAGGGTTATCAGGGGACGTGGCAGATCAGAATGGAGGTGTCTCCATCAACCAGTGCCTGGGAAGCCTGCATGGCACCCACATGACATCTACAAATTGGCTGTAACCAGTGGTCCTAATTAGGCTTGGGAGGCTTGGATTTGTGTTGGCAAATGTTGGTAAACATTGATTCCACTGTATGCACACACACCCTCACAAAGAGATATATCTGTTGATAATCACAGAAATAGACAGATGAAGTAAGAAAAATGCTGCTTGAGAACTTATTACAGCCAAACTTCAGTGATTTTGAAATAGGCTTGTTACCGATGGACTAGCCAATGAACAGTACAAACAGGGATGAGTTGTTGATTTAAGGCTATTTGCTTTGTATATTTTGACAACAGATATTGATAATTTGGTGTCGACCGTTTATAAAGCTTTAACTTTTTCAATCTCTCCGTTTACTCTCATTGAATAATTATCTGAACCCCCATCCTCTGCCCCATCATTTCATGCAACTGAGATAACTTAAATCAATCAAAATTGAAAGAAATGCTTGACAATAAAGATTGATATTAGTGGTTAAATTAAATAAAAAATTTGAATTTTGCCAAGCCTCATTATAATACTGCTTTCCAGAAATCCAAAGGTCATGATGGGGATGGGAGGATTAATTCTCCTTGGACCTGCCTCTTCAACCATGATCTCACTTTTCCTAATGATAGTTTTTTCAACCCAAACAACATTCTTGAATCGAGATTTGAGAGTGTCGGAAGAGAGAGGACGGTTACTCGGAGACAATGCGGCTACGGGAGCAGCCCCAGCGCCGCTCCCGGAAACTCTGACTCCAAGGAGAGTTATTTGGTTGGCGTTTTAGACACGATGCTTGTGTTTCAGTGGAAAGTTTTTGCCACCTTGGATCCCCACCAGGCTCTCTGGGGTCACACTGTTTCCATGGGAGAGTCTTTTATTTATTTCATTCGAGGGTAAACATTAGTGTCTTATTCTAGAAAACTCCAGGCTAAGAACTCAGAGTGGTGCAGTGCGAGAACCCCCTGCTAGAAGGGTGCACAAGTCCCACTCTGCTTCCAGCTGCTGTCTCGGCTTGGCTGGGGAATGACAGTGTGCTGGAGCAGTCTCTGACCTGTCCCATGGTAATTACAGCCCAGATCCTAAGGGTAATTAGCACTCTCTTCTCCCAGAGACTGGGGGATCGATGACAGGCTGGACACATTGTCTTCTCCCTCTCGCAAAAGCCAAGACTCACTAATGAGAGTCCCAAGGCCTCATCAAGGAAGGAAGGTCTCTCCAAACCCCCTTGGCTGGACCCATTTCAGAGCCATTCGCTCGAGGGATTTCAAAGCAGAACCTCCATTGTTTGCCCTAGAAATCCACTTCCTCGCCAGCCCCGGGAGAGGACAGGCTGGGTCCCAGGCCAGGGAGATGCTCTGCAAGTACAAGACAGGATGGATGTGAAGAGGATATAATCTGAGTCACGGGTTTTTTAAAGTCTGACATCTCACAAACCACCCAAGCATGGGAAAGCTGGGACAATGGGGGTGCGGCATGAGATTCTAGCCACAGAGGGTCATAAGATACCATCATCCAGTCAATGGTCCCTGGGACTGAATAGAAATACAAGCCATTTGCTAGCCCAGGTGAGAGGTGTTTCCAGGATCCTCCACATCCCCACTCTTCTGGGACTCTGTATTCAGATGATCCTCCACTGGCTGCAAAGAACTGGACATAACTCTGGAGAACTGCCACACAGTCCATTAGACCAGCTTAGCTGTCTGTCTGTCTGTCTGTCTGTCTACCTAATCTTCATCTTTCCTGTCCTCCTTTCTTTTCTCCTTAGCACCCGTCTCCCTGCAACCTACATTTTGTCTCCTCGTGGCTCCCAGCTGGTTTGGTCTGTTATCCTCGTAATAAGAGTGACCCTGAACACCCACTGTGTACTAAGAGAAAGAGTAACAATACCCACGAGGTGAGGGGAGACTCACGGTGCTGAATGGACTTGAAAGGGGCGGCTCTTTAATTGGGGAAACTGTTACGGGTGCAGCAGCAGCTTCCAAAGGCTCTCCCCGTCCTCAGGGTGCATTAGCGAGGCCATGCTGCATAGCCAGGAACAAACGCCAGGCACTGTGAATACCAAACAAGCTGAACGGAAGGTCAGTTATTAGCATGTAGAGAAACAACTTTGAGAAGAGAGGAGCCAAGAGAGGCATTTGCACAAGCTTAGCCAAGTGCAAATCCATTCAGGAGCACAATCAGTGAATTGCCAGTTGTGCTTATTTCTGGGAGGTGGCTGGGTTTTTGCAGGGTAGAATAAAGAAATGGGAATGCACCCACCTGAGGCAGCTGCATTTTCGTTTTTGGGGACTCATGTTTCCCTCTTGTGGTTTATGCTGTCACCCTGGATAACACAGTGCGGCTGAGTGCAGTTTGTTCTCTTTATAGTACTTCACAGGCCTGAGTCTCAGTTACCCTGGTCCTGTGCTTGGGGAAGGGTGTGTGGGTGGGCGGCAGATGGTCAGGATTGTGCATCCCATATTGTAGAATTGGTCAGGACCTGCCTAGCCTCTAGGGTAGGTTAGCAGAACCACAGAGCACGTCTAAGGGCTTATCTACAGTTGAAATCCTATAGTGGTGTCACTGCAACTGCATGTCTGTCGCACTTTGGTGTAGAGATGTCTCTTCTCCCTCTGGCGTAGGTAATCCATCTTCCCGAGAGGCCATAGTGGGGTCCCAGCCATGGGACAGTAAAGAAGCCTGAGCAGAAAGGAGGCAGGGATCCCAAAAAGGGCTTCAGTCTGGCAAACCCCCTGGCCACAGTGTATTAGCAATATGAGAAGTAGGGTGTGGATGGAGACCAAGCTTCCCAGGCTCTTACCCAGACGATGACAATGCAGAATTATCACATCCCGTGGAATTTACCAAGCCAACCCTTTCACCTCAATATTTCCAGAGCCTGTTTCCCTCGGAGCTATTTCCCTCTGACACAGCACTGGCTATGGAACCTGTTTCACTGAGATTCAAGGGGTGTCAGGTCTAGAAAGTGAGGCATAGAGAACAGATCCAGACAGCTGTACCTGGCTTGCATCTTCTCATATTTTGCATTGCTGGGAGGGATGTATCACAGGCCAGGACATGTCTTGTTTGGCATAAATCCTGCACAACTCCACAACAGAGCTACGGTGCTGTATCTGAGATCACTATTTGGACTCTTCTTAAAATTGGGGTAGCAATTTTCCCATTCATAATCTGAGGGGTGCTACAGCTATCTGCCCCCTCCCCGACATTCAGCACCTAGTCCTGATTCCATGGAACAGATGGCAAATTTCACACCGAGTGATGGGAGATTTAGCTTTTCAGCAGGTCTCAAGACAGAGGCCAGGTGTATGTGGCTCCTTCTGCTTAATGTCTGTTATGTATGACTGTGCTGTAGGGTTACAGCAGCCACTTAGCAGAAGGCAAGCTCTCTCCCTCCCCCACCATTCCAGTCTGTGGCATCAAAGCTGCTGCTGTGAGCGCCAACAGCAGTCAAAGGAGCGAAGGGAAAAAATGTTGCATTTCCTTATAGTTTTGAATTCATGTTTTCAAAGAACCACTGAATGCTTTGCACGTCTCAGAAGCCTCAGTGTCCTAAACAAACAGCACAACAGAAACAGGTTCCTTTACATCCCATTGACAGCTGGCTGAGATCCCTGGAAAGCAAAGCCCTCTGAGGAATGCTACTCATCATTTTTCGTTCAGCTGGCCAGCTGCTGAGTCCCCTCGACACCCACTAGTTTTGACTTCAAGGCCGTCGATGTGGTGGTAAAATTTGACCCCCAAACCTGCCCTGCTCAGCTTCTGTGTGCTTTTCAGAGCATAGACCCTCTTTTTAGATCACCCTTTCCCTGTCAGGCACTTTGTGAAATACGGTACATAGGAATTGCTTTACCTCTTACTGAAATGCAACCACTTCTGGGGTGGAAAGAACCAGCCGTTTAATAGCGCACAGCAACAATTTAGGGCAGGAGGTGGAGCATAAGCATCCCATTGTTTTAGGAGCAGAATGCACTTCCCCATTAGAACAATCTGCAGTTCTGTGTTTCTATATGCCTGGGCTGGAGAGCAACACACTTTATACCCGGAAGTCCATCTCCTCCTTTCCAGCAGGCCCCCTTCCCCTCTGCTATCTTTGCAGGTGGCCTGCTCCCTATAAGACGTGTTGATAGGCAGCCGAGGACCCTGTGGATCATTTCCGCACTTCTTCATGTCCATAATAGTTTTCCCAGTTTCCTCTAGCCTGCCTTCGGGGAGACATTGTGCAGAAGGTCACACACAGAACGTGTCTCTCAAATGGTACAGGGGCTGGTTTTCTCCCCTTAAAAATGTCTGAAATGTGAAATTGAAGGGAAATGTCAGCTGTCTGGGAAAGCCATTACAAATCTATGCTGCCTGGCTCCGTCGCCTGGCTTTCGGTTAGAGCAAATAAATAAATGAAATGCCCGGCTTTTGAGCATCTCTTTGCCCTGGCGTCAGCCATCTCATTTCTCCTGGGACACAGAGCTCTTGTTTGGTAAAGGCAGCCAATGCCTCCCTTCAAATGAGCCGCGGAGGCACTGCCCTCCCCTCCTTCAAACCTCCTTCTGAACTACGTAGGCCTTTTCTCTCTGCACACGTTCCATGGGTTTAACTAAAGCCGTGCTTTCTATATGGATTGAGTTCAACCAGCACACAAGTCTGAGTGGATGTCCTTTTAGCTAAACCATACTCCTGTCAGACAAAAGCCAACTCGATATAAACCAGGTTTGTATTGATTAAAGGACATCCCCACTGCCCCTGGTCCCGGTTTAATGAAATCCATTTAAAATCACTCCTTCAGAAACACCGGGGCAGGTGTGCATGTAGACAAGCCCATTGACTGTCAGGGGCAGGGACTCTCTCTTTCATTCTGCATGCATTGCACCATGGGAGCATGTCTGGGACTTCGGAGCTATATTGCATTGCAAATAATACCACAGGTTGGTTCCATAATGCCTACAGGGTTGGTTAATCACAGAGATCAAGGAGCCACTGGGTAGATTTGATGTGGGTTTGTTTAAATATATTACATCAGATTATATAATTATTTAATTGTAATTTAAATAATAAATAGAACATGTATATTCACTGAGGCGGTGTTATCGAATGGTCAGGGTTCTAGATGGGGGGATCAATAGACGAGGGTTCTATTCCTAGTTCTGCCACTGGCCTGCTGGGTGACCTTGGGCAAATTGCTTTGTGTCTCAGTCTCAATAGATGAGAGGTGGGAAGAGAAAACAAAGATCTTCCCGGAAGGGACCGCCCTTTATTATGTGTCTGTGCAGTACCTAGCACAATGAGATCCTCACTTGGTGTTATTTGCACTGTACTACAAATAATAACAGAAATCACGGTTTCACGCATGGCCTGGAGGATAATAACATGAAAGAACTCCAGGTTCTAGGGTGACCAGATGTCCCGATTTTATAGGGACAATCCCGATTTTTGGGTCTTTTTCTTATATAGGCTCCTATTACCCCCCATCCCCGTCCCGATTTTTCACATTTGCTGTCCGATCACCCTACCAGGCTCATAAAACTAAACTGGCTCTTTATTAAGAGAACTATTTACGGATGTGCTGCAACCCTAGTCAATGTTTGACTCTGACCATGTGCCCCTTGACTAGTTCCAGCTGCTTCCTCCAAACTCTTCCCTCTTGAAACCTGTGTTCCTCCCTCTAAGTTCCGGCAGCTTGCTACAATAACATGCATTGAAAACTTGTACATATTTCCTTTGTATCTGTCTCTGCTCCCCTGTGTGTGCTGCAGGAAAGGGGCAGGTTGGGGCCATGATGAGGGGCCATGTAGGTACTTAGATATAGATTGAATTCCTGGTGTCAGGGGGAGGAGGCGGAAGGGCTTAACACATTGTAGGCGCTGCCAGAATACAAATAATAATTAATAATGATCAAAGCTGCTTGCAGATAACTTTCATGAATATTAATGAATGGAAATCCCAGTTGGATGCAAATCCTCTTTCAATTCCCCAGTGTGAAGACAGCAAAAACCTGCTCATGTCAGAAACTCCTCAGTATATAGCAGACGCAAAATCTGTTTGTATGCAGAGCTCTTTCCCTGGGCTGAACAGGATTGGCAGTGTCCACAGAGTTGCACTAATAAAGTTAGGGAGTCTCTTCTCAAGCTGATGCTTGACTGGGAAGGGTTGAATATAGGGAGGGTTGGATATATGCAATTAGAACAAAGTTTTCCAGACATATTTTCTTTAGATTGTCTTTTGCCTTCTGGTTGGCAGATGTTTTCTAAGGACAGAGCAGGGATCTGATCTCAGGGATATGAACTGGAACTGTGGTCAGCTGAGTTTCCTCCATCTTCCACAAGTGAGGCACCAGTGACTTCTGTTCTGCACAGACCAGGAGTATCCTATTTGTTACTGCCATAAGCTGCCTTTTGCTGACACCAACACTTGCCAACACGGCTTCAAGATTAAAGTGACCGGCTTAGTATGTGAAATTAGCGGCACCCTGATCTACTCTCCCACTAAAAGCCAGTACAAGTCATTGCAAATCTTGGCCCTGTTACGCCAAATAATGCCCCACACTGATTCCACTGTACCCAGTTCCCTCCACACCTGTGTGGTGCCCCCATGAAATGGCCTTCCCCCAAAACTAGCCATAGTCATTGCAAGCCTCTGCCAGTTACCCCAAACCCCACCTTTCTCTGATCCTTCAGACCTCAATCAAGCTTTCTGTACCTTTGTGATTCAAAGATTACTCCCCCCTCCCATCTGCAATTATATGTGTTGTGTTTTGATATCCTGGGAGCTCTCTACTCCTGCTGGGATGAGTTAGTTCTCTGCTTTTAGGGGAGATAATTAAATGAGTAAATACATTCTGTCAAGCTAAGTTTGCAGAATTGAAAGGATTCCATCAGCAGCTCCTTGCCAGACATTCCCAGGGATGGAGCTGTGTTTTGGGGATGTGGCTGGGCTCTGAGCCCAGAGCTGTATTCAGTCGGAGACCATGGCAGTGTTCCCCTAACTGGAGACACAGAGAGGAAGACTACAGAACAGAGCTTAGTGCCTTACAGCTAGCATTTTCACGGCGCTTTATGAACCCGTAAATTGAGCTCCTCCACTGAGAGGGAGGCAGTAGATGCTTTTTGGAAACACTGGTGGGCGCAGCAATGAGATGCTCAGAACCCTGCTGCAGTAAAATGTATTTGTTATTTAAGGTGCATCAGTTCTGGAAGCCCAATCTGAGACAGGGTCTGAAGATCAAGAAGTGCTGAGCACGCTCGCTCTGATAATCTGGGCCTCTTAATGGAGCTCATGGTGGGCATCCAAAATCACTGGCTCTTTAGAGACGCTTGGCCACAATGAATCAGCGACCACGCGGGGGCTAGGACTCAGGAGGCCTGGCTCTGGGGCCTTTGCACTAATTCATGCACGCACTGGGAGATCTTTGAAAGGGGAAGTTTCTTCTGTAGCGTGAGTTCGTTCCCTGGAGGAAACGAAACCTATTATGAAAGAGTTCAGTCATGTCCTGCAGGACAATCCAGCCTGTCCATCCATCCGTCTATTCATGCAATAGAAAATGTTACTAATGCAATTGCTCTCACATGGCCACATGCCACTCTCTGGGATACAGAGCAAACTCTTGGGACCCAGGCAAGCTATGCCCCCCGAGGGAGGATCCCATTATTGATGGCAAGGAGCCTCAAGGGTTTTGACTCCCTCCCAAATCTCCACATCTGCAGTCTCTGACTACCTTGGCTGGCATTCCACCAGGGCTGAGAAGACAAGTGGCATGAAGAGAGAGGAGACACACTGAAGGGCTTGTGACGACTCAGGTGAACATGGGGGAGGGAGAAGAGGTTGACTGAATGGGTCCCTGCTCCCTCAAGCTCCCTGTGAAAGGCAGCCCTGCTAGGACAGCTGCAGGCATGAGCCATTGTTTGTGCACGACCCCTGTGCCAACACGATGAATTCTCCAGCAGCCTGGGAGAAGTGGGGGTGTGTGGATTTATTCCCAGGGTCAGCAGCCTTGATACCTCTTCCTCTTCCTTAGGAGATGAGGGGAGATCAGTTTCTTCCTCTCGAGGAGCAGCACCATTGCAACAGCTCTTCTGTGCTCACGCCGGCCTAATTTTCCTGTTGGTCCTGCTGCGCTAATGATTAAAAGGCTGCTTTTGTTGCACAGATGGCAAGTGGGCGGGCTCGGGGAGGTGTGCGCCTGACGCTGCCCGACCTGCCAACACAACAAACGTTACCTGTGTGTGCAGGGGAGGGGCTGTGGCGCAGGGGCTGCTGTCTTGCCTGGTTGAAGACGGATATGGCCTGATGTGGGGGCTGCTATAGGGCCTGTCCCTAGGGCATCTGCCGCGAGGGGCAGCCACTGATGTAACTGCCCAGGTGCAAGCCTCTAGAATGGACTGACTAGGATGAAGCGACATCCCTGGTTAATTAAGCTGTCCTGGTATGAATCATAGTTTATTTCCCTGTCTGCGCCCATGAGCATGAAGCGACGCTGCTACCCAGAGGGCTGGGATCAGGGATTCTTGGTTCCTGGCAAAGCCCCCTAGCTGGGAGTTGTGGGTACCACTGAGCTCTCACTATTGGCCACAGAGCTGTGCCACGAGATCCGACTCTAATGATACACCCCTAACACCTTTCATCCTGTAGTGCTCTCAGGGCCCTTCCCATGGCTGGGACACAGAGGGCGGCCACCGCAGGGTGCACCCCGCAGCAGCACAGAGAGGAAAAGGTCGGGCCCTTCCCGAGACAGTCATTGCAGAAAGACCTCTAACAGCTGCTCTGCGGGGAATTCAGTGGATTGCAAAAGTTGCAGAGCTGAGCCAATGCTGCAGGCGTTCGAAGCTGATTCCATAGACCTTTGAACTAGAGGCCAAAGCATCTGCAGTCTGAGCCTCAGTGACTCTGCCAGCGTAACGGGGCCTTAACGTTTGGGATTGTCCCCTGAGAACACCTAAGGGCCGGGGGCCTCCCTGGCTGGGGGAGAGCTGGGGCTCTCATCACCCCACTCCCAGCCCCTGGTGTGGAGATTGGATTGGAAGTGTAGCTGGCGTTCAATGTGTCTGTTCACAGCTTCTCAGCTATGGCTTGTTTCGGGGGCCCAAGTTAGAGCAGCTGTAAGGCTGCTCTAAATTACACCAGGGCCCCTGCACGATCATAGAGTATGGGGATTGCAAAGGAGCCTTCATCTACTTTTGTCCCCTCTCCCTTCAGGGCAGGAAGAATCAGACCCCTTAGCTCTTCTTTCCAGCCAGAGACTGGATCTGCTCTCACCTCCCCTTCCTGGAGAGAGGCATCATCCTGCAGCTGGACCCATGGGCTAATATCCCACAGGGACCACCATGGAAAAAGAATTAACAAACCCTAGGCATCTCATTGCCTCTCAAAGAACAGCTCCCCTTTCCTCCCCTCCCACCCCCCATTCTCCTCTGGGTGTGTCTCTCCACCAGCCCACGGATTGGTGGGATTCTCCACTGCACTGGCCAGTAGAATGACACCTTTTCTCCCTAAAAGAGTCTGGGCCAGCACATGGCAATGGACAATCCCACCCCCCCTCCAGGCCCCAATGGGAACTGCAGCGTGAGGCATATGGGCAATCATGCCCATATAACGGGATCAGACTCATGCATGCCCAACATTCTGGACTAGGTCTGTCCTATGGCAGGTGGCTCCTCTTCCGGCAGGTGCACAGGCGCCGTACAAACAGCTGGGCGACCCTTCCACCAATTCCCTTGCGGCGATGCAGCACTTGACACGGGGAACACCTGTACTTCCAGTGCCCTTGGAGTGTTCCCTCCTTTCTGGGAGCCGCTGGAAAAAGGATTCCTTTTACTGCTGTTAATACTTTTTGCCCCGCTAATGAAAAGCAGCTCTATTCCGGTCCAGGCATTGCTGCTTTATGTGAGGGAAGGGGTGGGGCTGGAATATTAAGCATGCGAGTTTTCTTCTTTCCATAAAAGAATGCGAGAGATGCTGCCGGGCAGATGGATAGGCTCTGGGTCTCTTTGGCTCCCTAGGTTCTCTACGGCTGGTAATAAAAGTCACATTGCGCGGAAATAGCAGCAAGGAAACTCATATAGAACTCGCCTATACTCTTCCAGGCGCAGGCACTTAAATTCCCCTTGTGCTCAGTGTTGGCTGCCTTGTGCTAGACAGAGAGAGAGTGTGTCTCTAAAGCCCAAATGGAATTAATGGGCTGTAAAGGATAGTACACACGCCTCTACCAATGTGCTGTTCTCAGTTCATTGAAGGAGGCTGGGTCTTCATCCCTCCAAGTGTTTTCTCAGCTGAGTGGGCTCCAGGATTATTCAGGGAAACTGATCTCATCAGCCCAGGGATGGATCACATGACGGTGCTGTAGTGATACATACACACGGACAAAATGGAATGAGGGGCGGGGAGGGCAGGGGGGTTAAACTCTGTTCTCAGAGTCCTTAGTGCTGCCCAAGGGGCCTTGGCTGTTGAAGAAACTTTATTCAGTGATAGGAGCCGGGCAGCTGGAGTGCTGATGGGAGCTGCCCTGACAGCAGGCACATAGTTTGTACTGGAAGAATCCATGTTGGCTAATTTCAGATAATTGTAAACTGGCCTGCAGTGACTAAAGAACGAGTAGAAAGCTTAGGGGAGACTGGTAGGAACCAGGGCATAAGCCCCAAATCGGCGGTGAGGTCTGTACTTAGAGTTCACCACCCAATTATCCAGTCTAAACTCCTCAGGTGCTACAAAAGAATTAACGTGGAGTCACAGACAGTCCTCTTGAATACTCCAATCTATTTTGTCAGCCAGGTAAGCGTGCCTTTGTGTGAGATCAGTGGTTTTCAACCTTTTTTCATTTGCAGGCTCCATTTCAAATGGAGGTGCAGATCCCATTGAAAATCCATGGACCACAGGTTGAAAACGGCTGTTCTAGGGTAACAACAACCTTTTGTGGACCCCTTAGACCTAGTCTGCAGACCGCTGGGGTCCATGGACCACAGGTTGGATAGATGATTGCTTACACCAAGAATCACAGCAATATTCAGGTTACTCCCAGAGGATCAGTCACTTACCCCAGGTCAACTGCATCTTAGATCTCACACCAAAGCTATAGTTTGCAACCAATACTATAAAAACTAGCTAAAGATTTATTAACTAGGAAAAAGAAATGAGTTATTTACAAGCAGATAAAATATGTACACAAATGAGTTACAGTTGTAAATTTCAAAAGGTCATAAAAGCTTCTATATCCAGCAAGCGCTTTATGTTCCTAAGGGCTAACCCAGGCTAAGCAGCTGGGGATCTCTCATTTATGCCTAGAAACTCTTTGTGCCCCCAGAAACCAAGCAGCATAGAGATCCCAAGTTCCTTTTGTTTGGGGGTGTCTTTGTTTTTTGCCCCTGCTGCCATGTGCTCAGAGCTGCAAACTCAGCTTATGGGAGGAGTCCACCTGCCTGGCTCATCTTCACAGGGGAGGAGAGCAAGACAACAAAAGTCTTTTGTCCTCTTGTTGATGGTACATAGGGAAATTGCATTTGCAGTGTCCCTCAATAGTCCATCTGGTGTGGATGGATCTTTCCTTTCGGGCAGGGCATAGCATCTTTTGTGGGAGACCAGTCCTTCATGCTAATTAATGTATTTCTCCTGTCTGGTGATTTATAGTCACGATACAATCACTCAACTATTACCTTGCAATATGAGATAGAGATGTTTTAAGTGAGATTTGTGCTGGAAGTAGAGTGACCAGATGTCCTGATTTTATAGGGACAGTCCCAATTTTGGGATCTTTTCTTTATATAGGCTTCTATTATCCTCCACTCCCTGTCCCGATTTTTCACACTTGCTGTCTGGTCACCTTCACTGGCAGCAACTTACAAATATTCAGTAAAGTCTAAACACTGAACACTTTCGTATAACTCTAATACCTATTTTAACAATATTAACACACAGGTGAGCCAGACTGACTCCAGCTGTGTATTTGTCAGCGTTCGACTGAGACATAGGGACTGTGGCATGAGCTGGAATTTAGTTTGCCAGCATAACAGTGATAATAAGGGAAGGATGATCTTGGAGTTAAGGCACTGGGTTGGGATTCAGGAGATGTAGGTTCAGCTCTCAGCTCTGCCACAGTCTCCCTGAGTGACCTTGAACAAGTCACTTAATGTCTCTGAGACTCAGTTCCACTTCTGTAAAATGTGAGACTCCTTTGAAAACACCAACTGACAAGAATAATGAACTGATGCTTCACTTCTAAGGACTCAGAACTCTTCATCAATAAATGATCACTAATGTGAAATGTATGAATAATAAATAACCAGATCCCAGTTCTGCTTTAAGCTACAGGGTCTGCCACTCCCATGGGAAAAACTAAATAAATCCTCACCTGCAACATGCACTAACCACCACCCTATATCCCTAGCCAGACCCTGTTGGCCACTAGACTGCATGGATGAAAAACAACTAACTGGCCCAAGGAAAATAACCATATTTACTTGGCATTTCAGAAGCATAACGCTACAGGAGAGAAAAAAGAAGAAAAATGGCCTTCCTAATTTGTTTATTGATTTTCCCGGGAAGGACCCAGTTGAAGTAAGATGGGGACAATAAGCTTCTTTTTGTGTGTCTGGTCTATTGAGACCAAAGATCTTCCGGGCAAGGGTTGTCTCTTATTATGTGTCTGATCTCAGCTGGGCAAATAATGGAGTTCTTGTCATGTGTTGATCCAAAATACCTTTGCAATCTTGGCCAAGTCAGTGCTCTATGCCTCAGTTTCCCTACCTATAAAATGGGCATAATAAAGCTTCTTCACATGCCAGGGGGCTGTATCATGACTAGCCGGTTAACACGCACAGGGAGTTTGAGGAGAAATGCAAGACATCACACTATTATTTAACATCTTTTTCCCGACCTTCAGCCTAGATCAGCAACATTTTCCAAAGTAAAATGGCACAGAAATGCACACACCATATGGGGAATGAAGCTGGGCATTTGTAATATTCCATTCGCACTGTATTTAGAAAATTCTGAATTTTCCTGAGCATTTGAGCTCCGTCTCAAAGACGCTGCTCTCGGTCTCTGTGTCATATACCCACAATGATTTGTTATGTGGTATGCTGGCTATCACAGCTGTGTTTAGGAAAACACTGTTTCCTGTTGACTTTTGGGTTCCCAGCTGTGATTCCAAACATTGTTGGCCAACCCATCCTCCCTCTTCCTCCCCCCACAGCAAGAGAAAGTGACACAGGAAACACTTTTCCAAGAATTCACTTTGGACCTCCTCATCCGAAGCCCCTTTGAAGTCAATGAAAGGGGGTCTTTTGATTTTGCTGGGACTACCGTGGATGCTAATTGTGATTCAATGACTCATAATGATAAGGATACTGTTCTGAAGGTGGCCATGATAAAATAGCAGAGTTAGGAGAATAATCCAGACTGGAAAATTTCACATATTGAGCTAATCTCTTTTGCTGGCCAGGGAATATTCCCAAGCAGACCAGGATGTCCACTGACTACTATATTTCATGGTTGGATAAGGCCTTGGATTTGGATTTAGGAGAATCAAGTTCAGTTTCTGGTTCTTCGACCTTAAGACAGTCATTTAATCTGTGTATGAACTTCTGATCTGTAAAATGGGGATAATACCTCTTTCCGCCCATATTTTGCCTGTCTTGTCTGCTAAGTCTGTAAAATCTTTGGGGCAAGGACCATCTCTCACTATATGTGTGTACAGCACTTAGCATAAGGAGGCTTCCTGGTCTCAGATGGATTATTCTTCAGGTGGGGAACCAATGCACAGAGAAGGGAAGGGACTTCCCCAAGGTCACACACGAGATTCATGGCAGAGTGCGGAACCAAACTCATCTTGCTTGAATGCCAGGCCCGTGCCATCGCCATAAGCAATGAACCCATCCTTCCTCACTGGCAGGGATTTTGTTTCATATCTGACATCAGTCAGGGAGAGTCAACCCCGAGGGGAGAGTTTTAAATGGAAACAAGATGAATGGATGCTTTAAACTGGGGAAGAGAACGGCATCTGAGACCGACACAATCTGCCTGACGTGCTACTGTTATTGCTCTGGCCGGGGAGGCTGCCACAGCACTAACGAGCAGCAAAACAACACCTGCTTGTGATTACCTTAGCCCAGATCCAATCAATGTGAACAGCAGCTGCAAAGCCACCCCGCTGACAGTGCATGAACAAGCCAGGACCTGTTCTCTTCTAACAATGCCTGATTCTAACTCCTGAGCCACCCGATCCCTGAACTTACCTCTGAAATCATTGCCATAGAACTACCTAGAGAGGCATCGCCCATCCGGCTGTTTCTGTGTCTATGCAGCTTTGCACCATGTGAGTGCCACAGCTAAGCCCTGGCTTCTCTGTCCTGCCCACCAGGCAGTGCTCTTGAAACGGTGGCCTAGGGGTGCCACACAGCTTGGAACCGGATTGCCTTTCTCCAGCCAGAGAGCAAAAGAAAGGAAGCGACCTGCTCTCCAGCTGCTTCTCTCCAGCTGTTTCTCTTTCCAGTGACAGGGCAATGGAGAACAGATGCGAAAGCTTGACCCCTAGTGGCTGTAACTCTCGGCTGCGGTGCAGGCTGTGTGGAAGGAGCCCAGTGAAGCTGTGGAATGGTGTAGCTCAGGCCTCTGCGCCTGAGCTATAGGCTGACCTGCCCCGTCCCAGCAACCCAGTGTGCAGAGCTCAGCATGCACCTCTTGCTCCCCATGCACATCTGGGGATCTTACTGCCCAGATAAGTGCTCTAGAACCTTGCTCCCAACAAAACCCTAGAACTAGTGAATAATGAGAGCTAGTGCTTTCCTCTGGGAATCCAGAGAGGTGAACCTGTCTGAGGCTTCACAGCAAGTCAGCCTCAGAGCGAGGGGCAGAACCCAGCTTCCTCGCTCTAGTATCTATTATTAAACTTCAGAGAAGCGTGTTGTGTGAAAAGGGCCAGGCCCTGAAAGTGTTAAATGCTTTGCCAATGACAATATCAGCATGCTGTTGTTTGGAAATTATCTGAGGGTCACGGGAACTTGATGGGGCCAGATAAACTCCTGGGGCCTGTTTCTCCACTGGTGTAAGGGGCTAGTGCTGCACTGAAATCCATGAAGCTCTGCTGATTTAAGCCAGCTGAGGGTCTGGCCCTGAGGGCTCCCTGCTCCCCATCCATGCATGCACGGTTTCAGTGACTGCATTGAAAAATAAACACATTTCCTTATAGCTCCACATACAAAAATGTTACTGTTGGCTTCCACCGAGGAGCCGGGAGCACAGGGACTGAAGGGGCTTTTGTTAGGGAAATAGTGGTAGGTTTTTCTTCCATCCTGTCTCTCAACCCTCCTTCTCTCCCCTCCCCACACCAGAAAACGAAAACCCAATAGCCATGCCTGGGGGTTTATTATTGCACTCGGCTGGAGCAGGCCTGCAGTTTGGGACAGCTCGGCTTAGTACCATCGTTCCTGATAGACGGGCGCATTCTGCTCTGGAATCCCCCCAGTGGTCTGCACTTAAAATGTTCAGGAGTGTGACAAATCCACCCCCTTGAGCACTGGAGCTACACTGCCTTATGCCCCTCCACCCCCCTGGTGTGGATGTAGTGAGGTCAGTGGAAGAAGGCTTCTGTGGATGTAGCTACCATCACTCGGGGAGGAGGGGAAGCAAAAATCCCTTTGGTCGCTGTTGGCAAATACAGTGCGGTAGCAATGCCACAAAAGGCACCCGTGGGACAGACAGGGCCTCTGCTCGGCTACTTTGCTGTTGCTCTGCTGGGGAAACCTTCCCTGTAGACCCCAGTGTGAGGAGCGGGCACTGGGGAGATGTGTGGAAGGCAACGGAGGGGAATTCCCCTGCTGGGTAAGGACCTGCTGCAGGGTTCACTCTGCTTCCCCCTGCATTTGCCCCCATGGTCCTAATGCGATGGCCCCAACACACATGGGGGAGGGGAATGAAAGGACCTACCAGTGCTTCTCCATGACCTCCCCTTGAGTGATGCTGCACAGAGACCCTCTGCAGAGAAGGGTTCAAACTTCAAAGAAGGGGAGGGTGCACCCCACACACAGCATCCTAAACTCTGCCTTTCCCCTGCGCCATTGTAACTGCAACTACAAGGGGCAAGATTGGCTCCAGCGCCTGTTCCCACCCTACAGTTTCTCCCACTGATAGCGCCATTGGAGAATTATGGATCCAGCGTAGACACCCCTCCGGGCACAGAACGCCCCGGAGAACAGAACAGCACAGCGTTTAGTCTAGTGCATGTCGGTGGTGAGCTGTAGGGGCATAGATTTGAAAGGAGCTCATTAAACACAGCCAATGGAGAGACCTCATCACCCCTGCTAGACTTACAGGTATCCACCTCCCCCTGCTCCAAGCGCACTTCAGAGAGCATCTCATCCTCTGCAGGGGTGAGCTCTGTATCAGAGCTCTGGAGAGACAACTCCATTGCAAATCCACCCTGGGGTCATTGTGCCATAGAAAAAAATCGCACCTGCATGCAGTCTAGTCTCTTCCTTCTGTTCCTTCTCCAGCTACTGGGCATGCCTGAGGGGTCCCGTCTCTTTTCACCCCCACAATTAGCTGCTGCCAAACCAGACTGTCTTGGTGCGCCTGCTGTTTCAGGAGTCCCCAGCAGGTTGCCTTTGAGATGCTGACTCAAAGAGCTTAGCAGTGCTTGGTTACCTGCTCTGCGGGCTCCCTTCTGAAGCTCTCTTAATTCTGCAGAGGCTGCTGGCTTGCCAGTCTCACGTGCAGCAGCTGGGGTGAAGTTTGCCTGCTGTTTGGAAACCAGGGCCAGTATCTCTGGGATTTTAGTGCCTGTGCTTTTTGTTACAGCTTATATGGCAGGCTCTGGCATTCCGCTGAGAAATGCTCCAGACACCATCAGCACAGGGGCAAGGGAGGAATCCTAGATGCTCGGCTGCAGCAGGAGGTGTGCTTTATTAGGTGAATATCCCCGCTGGAGCATTCCCAGTGGCAAATAATACATAGTCACAAAAGTATGTCCATCTTGTCGTGCGACTGGAGAAGACTTGGAAAGCTCTCAGCCCCCTAGAACTGGCACTGAAAGCAGAAAGCTGCCTCCCTCTTTTCCCTTAGGTCCTACCTCAATGGGGCAAAGTGCAAAACCTCCAAGGAGGAAGGAAGAAAAAACGGGAGTGGACAACAGGCTGTCCAGAGAAACAAGTGCTTACAGCAGGGTGGTTCACAGTGCTTTGGATGAGTGCTAGGGCCTGGCGATGTGACCCTCTCATGCTCCCCTGCTTCCTATCTAGGTTCGGGAGAACATCGGAGTCTAGGTTTGACTAGAGATGATGAGCCAGCCTGGTTAAAATAGGAGCCACTGCTCAGAACTTAGGTCCGGGGGAGTCGGGTTAAAGATGCTCCTACAACATCTTCCTTGAATGGGGAGTCCCAATACCGAGCTTACAACCTCCCCCTCTCACTCTGCCCACCAGCCCCATTTCTCTACCTCTTATGTGTTGTGAGGCCATTGTGGGAAGTAGGGTGCGGGGACTGGCCGTTGCTCCTCAGAGTTAGGCTCCAGTTTGTTGTCTCATTTAGCACCAGGGACTTCTTGTGAGAGAGTGAACAGGCCTTTCCAGCCCCCAGCCCCCATTTATTATCAGTTTACTTCTAGAGATAGCTTTGGCTAATGGCTCTCCTTCTACCTGAATCCACTCAGGGCTCTTCCTCTGGGGTAGGTCAGAATGCCTGCTGCCCTGTTCTGGGGCAATGGAGCTAGGAAATCCCACCTCTGCTCCCTCCCTCCCCCCGATCTTCCTCTACCAAATTTAAGATGCACTTCACAGTGTATGCTCCCCAAATGCAGAGTGGTGTCATGGAAAACCTTTCTCCATTTTTCTGAGATTACCAGAGAGATGGGATCCACCCCTGAGCCACACATCCAGCTTCTCCTTTTAGATCAATACTGAATAAAATTAGTCAGCTTATTAAATAAATACACTGGTTTATTAGAGCAGATGACTGTGTAATATCCCAGGAAAAAAATCACTCCAGATTTCTGACAAAGCTTATGGAAACCCCAAAACAGAGAGAGCCCCTGGGGAAACTAACATCTGTTCCACAATCCTGACCAAAATCAAAGAGGAGACCAGCCTCAGGTCGTGCCTAGAGCCCAGTTCATGTTATGAAACATGCAGTTATGTCATTTGGTCACTAGATGTCTTTGTATGCTACACAGATTTCCAGACAGGATGTGGTACCTGGTAAACAAGAGAGAGAGCTGGAACTTGAGCTGGGTGGAAAGTTTGTTTGTTTGTGTCTGTAGTTACAGCGGTTTTCTTTAATAAATGCCTGCTAAAGATGGAGTTTGGTTCTATTTATCACAAGAGAGAACTTTGATAGTTTATGCTATGTGAATACTCATGCAGCGCAGACCAGCTCAATAAAGTTTGGCAACATACCTTATGACCCTGGCTCAATGCTTTGATTTAAGAAGGTTGAGGCAACTTAGGACACAACCAAATACACCTCTCAAGTTTTCCATGGGATTGATTGTATGCTGTCACAGGGATCTGGGGAGTGTTCGTCATTTTCCAAGTAGACTGTTAGACTAAATATAGTCAGTGAAATGGCTGATTCATTTCCTTCACACTCACCTGGGGGATGATTTTCAAATGCTCAGCACCCAAAATTAGGGCCATATTTTCAGATGTGTTCCGCACCCAGCAGCTCTTTGGAAACTCCAGCCATTTCTTTAGGGTCCTGAGTGGGATTTGTACTCTTACTCTCAATCTGGCTCCAATTGTGCTGAGCACTAGGAAAGTTCTGGCCTCGGTGTGCTAAAGGACACAGCAGTGTGCAGTGGTGTACTAATGATGCTAACCACTCCTAGATGAATGAGAGCAAGTGCTACCAAGGGCAATCTCCAGATATGCATTTCATTCCGATTTAATAACACATTTACTGTGGGTCCGTAAAACAATGAAATGTTCAAAACACATTTCCACGGCTGTTCCCTGGGGCCTGTTCTCTTCCATAACGACCCCTCTCCTATCATTGTGCTTGCTGTCCAGTGCCTATTTGGCTAATGCCCTGTTTGTGAACCTTCCTTTTACATGATGTGACCAAGAGCATGTACCTATTTAGAAACATCCCTCAGGTGGGCCAGGATGTTCTCCCGAAGGCTCTCACTGATTACTGTCTGATCACATCATAAATGTCTCAGATGTGATAACATGTGCAGCTGGGAACTAGGTTCTACCCTGGTATTTGTCTGGCTTTCTTTGTCTTTGATCAAAGCAGTTCTTCTTCTTGATCTGCTCTGGAGTTGCAGCCTGTTCCCTGCAGTGGGATGTTCTGGTTTAATTCAAGGGAGTGCACTTCAGCGTGCTAAGGAGCCTGCCATGAACTGATGCCCCCCTGCTTTATGACATACAACGTGCACTGGTGTGTCCTGGTGTGATGCTAAGCACCATATATCAAAGCATTACACTACAATGGCTTGTACCATCTATTGCTGAAATCTAGTGCCAAATATCCGGAGGTTTCTGTTGAACCATGCATACTGCATGTAGTAGTGCTTGACTTTAGCCATGAGTACCACAGTGGCACACTCTGGCATAATGGTATGTCCCACACACTGATATAATCTAATATAAAGGTGTGTGCTACGTATTCTGAAGACATACCAGACCTTTTCACCTGGGTTAGCAGACTTCAGTCTAATGGCGTGGATTACACATGTGCAGCTGGCATCCACCAGTGTAGGTGTGCACTGCACAAGTGCATTGTTGTGCATCAGTGTAATGGTGGCTATGATGCATTTGAAATGTGCTCTGATAGCATAGCATGCTCTGCCCATTCACCAAGTCCAGGGCAGTATCTGGACTGATGCGTGCTGATGAACATGAGAGCCTCCGTACTGGATCAGACCATGGTCCATTTTGCCCAACGTCCTGTCTCTGACACTGGCCCTTACTGGAGCTTCAGGGGGAGTGTGCAGAACAAAGCAACTACAGAGTGATCCACACGTCTTCCCTTTTCAGCTTCTGGTAATCAGAGGCTTAGGGTCACACCAGCGTGGGGTTGCATGTAACAGTGCATGCTGCAACTGCATCTGCACGTTGGGATGCCGTGTTGCAGAGCCATTGTGGAGACTAGAGAGACACGCAGAAAAAGCAGGTCAGCTGTTTGCTAACAGGAACCTCAGCGCCAAGGGACTAGGCAGAGGACTGCTTGTGGGCCGTTCATTTTCAACACTACAAAAGCAGAATTACTCAGCTGTCCTCCTCGGCAGAGCAGAAGAATAAGCAGCACCTTTGGCTGGTTGAGGAGAGCTCAGTCATCCGTGGCTGTGACCAACAGGGCTTCAGAAAGCGTGCGGCTTGTGCCATGATTATGTGGAGCATAGTTGTGAATGGGGTGGACTCTGGCATATCCATGTTCAGCTAGCAATTCGTTTCAAGCACCAGACAGAACCTCATGGCCTGACATGCCTCATTTCAGCTAGCGCAGGGCTTTGCTGCTGCCTGTCCATCTTCCACCCTTACAGGCAAGACCTTTCCTCCCGCCCCCTTATATTCTGAACATATCCGCAGCTGATTTCAGACTCCCTGGCACCGTCTGCTACTACTCTTGGTTTTTTGCCCATTAGAAGACACTACATCACTTCTGATTTTCTGAAGAGGCTCAGAAAACAAATCAGTGAAACGTTCACGTCAAAGGTAGCATCAAGTGCAATCTTGTGTACTGTAGTGATGGGGGAGGGGACATATACGTACCTAGACAGACAGACAGAGATTAGATCAATAGGAAGCTAGTCATCATCATACAAACCTCTCTAATATCACCAGAAATATTATAATAAGAAAGGATTGATCTTCAGGGATTCACTAAACTCTTGAGAGTTTTATCTATCTATCTATCTATCTATCTATCT
>ML677412.1:10289876-10314479 GCA_007922305.1 Dermatemys mawii | reverse complement strand
TCTATCTATCTATCTATCTATCTATCTATCTATCTATCTATCTATCTATCTATCTATCTATCTATCTATCTATCCCCATACACATCATCTATCTATCTAGAACAAAATAAGTCTACCTTACACTGTACCTAAATCCTTTTTGCCAGTTTCATGGGAACAACTTCTACTGGCTCAACTGGGAGGTGTTCAGATGCCCCCGGTGAGAAAGCCCCTCCCATGTATCTAGAATTTTTCATCCTCCTGGAGCTCAGCTGCCGGGCAGACCCTGGATCAGGTTCACAGCTCATGTAAATAGCTGTAGCTCCTTTGACTTTGGCGGCGCTACGCCCACTTATAACATCGGACAGTCAGGACCCCTCAGTCAAACTCTGCACAGATTTATATTCCATGCAGCTTTATGGAGTTGGGAAAGGGATAAGCCTAGGCAGAAGCTGGACACATCTCTAGAGATGATCTCACCCATCTTTGCCTGCGGCCAGCTCTGGGTGGGACAGGACAGAAGTTCTACCCTTAAGACTTAAGGCTTAAGAGAGGAAATGAAGGCTGCAAACACACACACGCTGAGCAGGGAGCGAGCCATAATGGAGGCTGGAATGAATGTTTTCTGTGGTCAGAAAAGGAAGGAGAAAGGGAAATGAGAGGCAAGGGGGCTGATAGAGCTAGGCTGCAAGTGATGGCAAAGTTGCTGCTGGGAGTGCTGGCAGTGCTGGGCTGCTGGCGAGACAGAGCTGGCTGGCTGGATTTTTTTTTTCCAGGCCTGTCTCTCAGTTTCTCTGTATTTTATGTGTTTTTATTTCCTATTAACAGCTCCCTGTCTCATTTCCTCCATGAAAAACAAGGCTCTTTCAGGGAGATGAATTCCTTCAGCTCCAGAAGAGCCCCAGTCTGCACTGAAAAATAAACAGCCTGCAGATTGCCGCATCTCCCTCCCAAGCCTCCTCTTTAGCCCCACGTTCTCCCCAGTCTCTTCTGCCCCCATAGCCTGCAGTTAGTCTGCTTTTGTTACCGGGACATCAGAGATGCTGAGCCATGTAATTGAGGTTCTAGAAAATGTTATTTCAACTCCAGACATCAGTCCAGCGTTGTTTGCAGACTAGTGCACTCAACGTATTCCCGTCGCCCTCCACTCGGGGCCTTGCTTTGTGCACTGTGTTCAGTGTTTGGTTAAAGTCTAAACTGCTGGTTACCAGCTGCGGATGATTGGTGAGCAACACCTTTCTTTCAATGCTGCATTTTTCTACCTATGGATCCAGGGTGTGTCATCTTCTGGCCTCTCACCCTGTGTGCCTGATCCACTAGCCTGGCCTCCCACTCCACTCCAGGGTTCATGACACACTTCCCTGGCCTGTTATCTGTGTATGCTGGTCAGAATTAAGGCCCTTTGGCAGAGTTGTGCTGGAGGAAGAGCCCAGAACAGGACTTGCAGGGGATGCTATGGCTAGGGTCAGGGTGCATTGGAGAAACTCTGGAAGCCCAGGACTGGTGTGGCAGGAGGCACTACAGGTCAGGAAGGAGACGCACTGGGCTCAGCTGTGTAGAATCCCAGTACTGGAATAGCAGGCAGGACTGTGGGGGTTCACTCCAGTGCATGGGCAGAGCTATATGGGGGGAGTCTGCAGATTGTCACCTCACCATGTGCCTGCCTGTAACCCAGACTATTCACGCCGCACTCCCACAAGCACTGAAATTCACCGAGATACTGGGGGAAGAACACCCCTGCGTTTTCTGCTGGGCAAAAATAAGTGACGCTGGCCAGTTTGTGTTCCAGCCGTGAGTGATGCCTTTGGGGGTCCGTCTGCCCTGGGTCAGCTTCACTGGCTTCCAGGTTGAGGAGCACAAGCATGGGAATGACTTCATCGGGATCCCTGCTGTGCATGGCAGGGGAGTTTGTGACACACTCACTCCCCTGGAGGGGCTCCTCTAGCTAGAAGAGCCAGGTCAGCAGGGAGGGCTGGCACTGGGGTACAACTCTTCTGCCCAGGAGCTCTCCTTTGTGGTCACAGGGTATTAAAGAAAAGCCTGTCTGCTCTCCCATCAGAGACCCACATCCTGCATCTTTGAGGCGGCTGCTTGCAGAGCCCAGCTGTGGTGGCTGTCAGAGGCTGGGGTGCGTTGTCCTGGACAAGAATCCGGTCACTGAGGCGCTCTCTAAAAGGTCTCTTGGTCTTTTCCCAGCTGAGGAAGTTGCTGATGACCAGTGACAATCTGGAACAAGTCCCAGGTGCTGTGGCCAACCAACTAGCAGCAGTTGAAGTGAGGACACATGAAGATCTCAGAGGGGGTGGCTGGTACTTTCAAAGATCTGGTGGACCTGAGCCTGCTGCTGTCTGACACCCACAAGACTGAAGAATTCGAGGGGAGAAGGAAAGGGGTGAGGGTCATTAACTCAGGCAGCCTCCTCAAGGTTTTCCGCTCTTTGCCTATGCCACATTGGTAACCTTAGAGCCTCTTCCATGGTGCTTTGGTACATTTGGTCCCACCTGGAGCCAGAGGGAGCAGAGGTAAAAACAAACAAACATTTATTAAAGTCAGACAAGCAACTCAGAAACAAATAGTTTGGTTCCAGTTTGGTTCTGGACCCCAACAAAGGCTCTGAAACCCATTGTTTCTAGAACACAATAAAGGCTCTGAAACCCACTGCTCTTCGGACATGACATAGGTGCTGGAACCCACGGGTTCTAGAACACAAGAAATGTACTGGAACCTGTTGGTTCTAGAATGCGACAAAGACGCTGAGTGCAATTCTATACCACGACAAAGGCTCTGGAGCCCATTGGTCCTAGGCAAGCCAATGGCTCTGGAAGAGGGTTAAGAGTCTGGAACCCTTTGATTCTAGACCAGACCAGACCATACACACACACACACGATGCTCTACCTGTACGCAGTGTTTTAGACAGCTGAGGTTTGACTCAGTGCAGGAGGGAAGACAGGGTCACCAAGTCCTTCATGTTCATATTAACCTCAGCCATAAAAACAAAAATAATGATAATGAATCACTACATGGCATGATTGCAAGAAGAAGGCAGTTTGCTCCAGCAAATTCCAAGGGCCATTGCCAAGAAAACGGGAACGCTGTTTATCCCAGCCAGTGGAGTTGGCCTTTGGAAGCTCTTCCCCTTCGGAGTGTACCTGTGTGTTGCCTGAAACACGCTGGCCACCCACATCAACATCTGAGCTTTCGAAGCTCAGCTTTGAATTTGACCAGCCCAACAAGTGGAATGAGCTGATGGGTACTCGACACCCCAGCGCCACTGGACAGCTTTGAAAAAGAGTGGTTGATAATGTCACCTGCAGGAGAGCCTCCTATTAGCCCCGCAGGCACCTGGAATAGTGTAGGACCTCTAAAAACCATCCGAGCCCTTGATATCTGTCCCTAGCAAGAGGAAGCAGTTGCATCCCCCGGGGAAAAGGCGCACCCCTTTCAATCATTCTAGGACAGCAGTGGAGTGAACTGTCTTTTCTTCCCAGGAGAGGGTGGTCCTTGAGGAAACTGCTACTGCAGTGGAAGAAGATTTGATCTTAAGGCTTTAGATTCACTGCCCTCAGATCAGCTAGTATCAACCTTGCCCTCCAGAGCTCCCTGCTCCTTGCACTGAGCTGCTGGCTGCTGCCCAGTCCCTCAATAAAGCACTCCGCAACAAACACTGTGGTGGATCCAGCCAGCGGGGATTGGAGCTCCTGGCCTGCGTTCTGAGAATATTCTTGACAGTCAGTTTTACAGCCTTGGCCGCTAATCTCCCCCTTCCATCCCTTTCTGTTTAAATCAAAATAAATGAGCAAAATCAAAGCAGCAAAACCCCAAGCACAGAGAGACGCTTATTTTCCAGCTATGTAATTGATATTTATTATTAAATATTGGGGCTCGTGGAGGTGAAAATATTGGCAGAGGCAGAAGCTACAGGGAAGCTCAGCAGCTACTGATGTGAGTGGCTGCTGGGAAGGAGAGGTGTTCTGGGACTCCAGAGAGCTGTGTAGGAAATGGGTTTCCCATGACGACATTTTTGAGATATAGGAAAAATATCCTGTCCCAAATCGCCGCCTTGCATGGGTGTGAAGATGCTGCTGCCTTGCCGGTCTGGAATTACCAGGCTGAAGCCAAAGTCTGAGCCACACTGCCCAGAGCTGTTATGCCCCCGTCCCCGCCAGGCCCAGGGTAGAAGCCCTCAAGTTTCGGCTTCTCCCCCTGTCCAGGCAGAGGGGTAAAGGCTTCAGTCTGCCTTCCCGAGGGGGGTGGAGTAATTTTTGTTGCCAGAAGGCGATTGCGGTGCAATGAACTTTGAGAACCCAGCATGATACTGACCTGTTAATTCAAACATGTTTCTGAGAGACCTCTAACGCCATGTAGGAGGCCTGAGCTACTTAGAATGGTTTTAGCAGAAAGAAAGGTCAGTTTACACAACAGCTTGTGTAAGCTGAACATGCTTCCTTGGAATTTGCTGCGCCTCGGGCCCAAAGTTTGAAGAGGACCCAGGATTGTTTTAAATGAATCCCTTGTGTTTTGTCAAGCGAGGTATCGGGCTCTTAAAAAATGGCCCTTTATAGGTTTAATGGAGTTGTGGAGGAGAGAGGCGCAGTTTGGGGCGTCTTGCAAAATCTCCCCCTTTCAATGAATTCTGGTGGACGTGGGGATTTGCTGGGAAGGGCTGGAGTTCAGAGATGGGGAATATCAGAGTGGCTGAGAGCCCACTGCATGAGAGGCATGTGGCGACCAAAGGGTTAAAATTAATTCCATTAGTCAGCTCCCTCACCCCACCCCCCCAACCAGGTGTTCCGCCTGTGACCAATCAAGACTGATGCAATCAGTGGTGCTGAGCACCTGCCTGGTAACTGATATCTGGGTGTGGCCACAGGGCTGCCCAGAGCAGTAGCTGCTTTGAAGCTGGCCAGGCCTCTGCAGTAATGTCTGACTCTAGCACCTTGGCAATTGCTTTCCCTTTTCAGTTTAGTCTGAACTGAACCTCTGCTAAGGAAACTCAAGTGAGCGCTTTGTAATTCTCCAGTGCGCAAGGCTGAGGCTGTAAGGGGGTGGGAGGCAGAGCTCCAGACAGTGAGTGGAGGTGTTGGAGGATCCAGGAGTGGCCTGCAGAGATTTTTATATTGTGAGGAGGCAGGTTTGCTGAGGGTGGAGATAGGGGAGGGATTTGCAGTGTGCTCTGGTGGGTGTTACTCTGGGAGTTGGAAGCTGTCAGAGTCACTAGTAGATCTCCTGAGGTCCCTTCCAACCCTGAGATTCTATGATACTATGCAGAGGGCGGCTGCCTGCAGTACGTTCCCCTTGGCCCCAAATGGCTCCCTGTTGGCTTAGGATCCTGTTCAGAACCGCTCTCCTTGACTGAAATTGCCCACTGTGGGCTTTGCTCCATACTACCCTGCTGACGGGCTGGATTTTCCTCTCATCTAAATGGGGGTGAATCAGATGCAACTGCACTGGAGGCCATGAACTGGATTCTCAGTAATTCCCTTCCTGCATGTGGAGTAGGAATGGAATGGAGGGGTGGGCGGGCAAAGATCCTCAGTAGAGGGCTGCTCTAACTTATTCTCAGTTTCCTACTGTACCCGAAGCAACAGAGAATAGCGTGCTGTGCAGTGCCCTCCAGTTATGTGCCACTTACCGGGGCTGGGAGCAGGGTTGGTGGGGCTCTTGCGCCAGTTCTACATTGGCCAGGGAAGCGCCTTTGGAATGGGATTATCGGGGGCGCCTTTTACACTGACTTTAAGGCCCCCATTGCACTGCCAGAGCAGCATAAATTTGTATAGAATCAGGTCCAAGGTAGTTGCATCATTTTAAGTGTGAGCAGAATCAGGCCCATCTGCTCTCTCTTCTGTGCTCTCTACTTACCTAGCACTTCTCCCTCCCTCCCTGCCACCTGGCCCCTGCTGCTACAAGAGCCACCTTTGTATTTCCCCAACCTAGTCTGCAACAATACCTTCCCTCCTCCCTGTGATTTCCTAGGTTATTTTAATGCAGTGCCTCTGTTCTTTATCCTTCCACAACCTTTTGCCTGGAAGATGCTATGTATATAAATATAGCGTTGTTTAATTCTGCACACTCCTACTCTGGGTATGGAAGAGACTGCACTGGGGAAAGCAGGGTGCGGTCCATCTATAGGAAGAGTTATTTGTGCTGCAGCCATGACAAATTCTGGTTACACTTTCTCCCAAATGGGCCCAAACAGCCCCTAAAAATATCACTTAAATTGGGGAGGGAAGGAAAAAGGACACTGATTTTAGGTGATGTAAAAGCTCACTAATGTTAAAAGCAGATTGTTCGAGACAATAGATTTGTAATAAATTCCTTCTGCAAACAATGTGTGTGAGAGGGCAGTGAAATCCCAAATGTTTCTACTCTTCAGTTGCTCATTAAATAACCCGATGAAATGATCTTTATTAAACGCAGGCCTGTCCCGGCCATAAAATGTTTCTTTCGGAACGAGTGAGGGTTGTTCGAAACATTAACTTCAAGGATAATAAACCTGCAATAGATGTTCGCTTATTGCACAGTGGTTAAATTGTCATCATTGTTACTCATCAGTATTTGTACTGTGGCAGCTACTAGAACCTCTGCCATGTGTAAGGCACTGTACAAACACAGAATGAAAAGAAGGTGCCTGCCCCGAAGAGTTGATTGATTAACTTGAAATCCATGACTACATTAATTTTCTTATTTGAGACATTCGATTAAAGACTTTTATTATTTATATTGATGTAATCGTTGCTGGCCTCAGCTAATATAGGGGATCACGTGAGGTGCTGTGCCCATACATAGCAAAGGACAGCATGTGCCCCGGAGAATTTACAATGTAAATGGACCAGACAGATGAATGGGAGGGAAAATAAAATATTATTCTCTCTGTTGTACAGATGGGAAACCGAGGCACAGAGAGACTAAGTGACTTGCCCAAGGTAACACAAGGAGTTCATGGCAGAGCTGGGAATTGAAGCCAGTCCTCCTGAGTTTGCATCCAGTCTTGGCCCTCGCAAAAGTACGTGTTTCTATTGCACTTACAGGGTTTGATTTCAAAGATTATACACATCAGCAATGCAGGAGATGGCACAATTTGGTGTTGTGGGAGCTAGGTTCATGAGGGGATTTATCAGAAAACATAAGAATGTCACCCAGAAGAGAATTAGTGGAACAGGGAGCAAGTATGTTAAATTTCACCCACTGAGGGTCAGAGTGACACAAGAAAAGTTAACAAATTGATTATAGTTGGAGATCTTCTAATGGCATCACTGATGCAATGAATGTGATAGTCTCAGCCCAGTGCAGAGTGAACCCTTACAAAAGCACCGCACAGCCTGGCTAGATTTGAAAAATCTCTCCGCAGAATAAGACCTGGACTGGTGGCAGTTGAGAACTGTGGTACATTGGTAGAGCCCGGAACTGGAATGTCAGGGCAGGTGCTGTAGGTCTGGATCGAGGTCCATTAGCATAGCTGTGGGGGAAGAGTGGGGGCTCACTATTGGCACAGGAGGGACCGGTAGAGGTTGGAGTTGAGCAGCATCAATGGGATGGGCTCAGGACTGGCACAACAGGGCATGACTGAGGAGCATTTGAACTGCACTGCTTAGAGTTGTTTGTTTGCTCACTTTCACGTCCATAGAGAAAATCCCCCAATAAATCTCTCCCAGGGTGTCAATTCTGAGCCAAAGCTTCCTCTCTTCATATTGAAACAGCAGAAAGCTCAACAATGACTAAATGGGGCAAAGGGAGGTGAGATCCATCCGCAGCAAAGAGCCCTGATTTATTAGGAGACAGTCATCGGCCCAGTGGTAATAAAAGGTCAACATTTGTCTAGCGTTTGGCACATGTTTATGCAGTGGGGAATGGGGGACGAAGGCCGTGGAGCTGTTTGCACCGCTAATTGTCTGCAATGTGGACTTTCTCCAAACATGCAGGAATTGCCAGCAAGATGTTGGGCTCAGCCAGAGGACGGAGCCTAGCAAAAAGCTTGGCTTGAGTAGTGTTTTGGAGAGGGTCATGTAGCTGTTCCCTTGACTCGGGGAAGGCTTGGAAGAACAGTCACTATGTGACATGCTGATTAATCTCCTTTGCATTCTGCTTTCCCCACCACTAGCCAGCCTTGTGTTGTTTTGCTGTCTGGCATGACTGCTAAAGCAGCGCCTGTGCAACAGTTGTGTTGGCCAGCCAGATGTCAGCTGCTTCCCCATTTTCTATTCTGTCTGGAAATAATACAGCAGCAGCGGGACAAACCAATTAAGGAACAGGCGAACTTAAAATAGCCCAAAGCTCCTTGCTGTCACTGACTCTGAGCCCAGTGTCTTTGCACAGGACAGAGCACAAAGGGAGGCAGCTGTCATGACTTAGAGGGGAATAAAAACAGTGCTTGGCCTGTCTATAGTGCCTGCTCTTCAAGGGTCTCAAAGCACTTCACAAGTTTAAGGCTCCCAGCCTTGCTTTGAATCTCAGAAGCTATAGTGGGAAGGCATTTACAAATGTGTAGGTACATAGATGAATTATCCCCATTTTATAGCTGGCGAAACAGTGGCACAGAACGGGTAAGACTTATTTTTGTTTTAAAAAGGAGGCTGCTGAATGCTTCACACTTTTGAAAAATTAACTGCTTCTTTGGGCTTCTAGCTTTAGGCCCCCAGATTTAAAAAATCGTGGTTTAGGTGACTTGACCAATGTTGGACAGGGAGTCAGTAGCAGAGCTGAACACTTCTACTTCTGTCTCTGCATTGCTATACACTGGCTGTCAATGGAGAGGGGAACAGGGCACAGCCATGTGTCATGTATGTTGTCTGGGTTGAGACCAGCTGCTCTGACGAGAACAGGCTGGAATCGGCACAGACACATGGAAGCCCCAGAGGAGACAAGAGGAGCCTCAGTGACTGAATGTTAACTTTCAGTGACTGGGTGGCGAAGGCAGACTAAACTTGTGACTACAAAGGAGGCTACAAATGGGGACCAAAGGAATATGGGGTGAGGAGACTGGTTTTTAAGATTGTTACTGAGATATGCAGGGTCACAGAGACAGAGGGGGATGGGGAGCCAAGATGGATCCAGGAAAGCATGCTGGGGTGGATGCTTCTGCCAGAAGGGACTCTGATTTCAGCTTGGCTTTCCCATGCTAACCTAGAAGCTGTATGCCAGTGGACTAATAAATGCTGCCTTGTTCTGCAAAGGCCGCACCATGTCACTGCAAAGCTCACTCAGGTGCCTGAAGGGGTAAAAAGTCTCTGAACAGGGCATCTGCACTTCTGCCAGACTCGCTGTGGAGAGCCCCCCCAGAAGTGCTGGAACCAGAAGGCAGGCTCGGGTTTGGAGTTTGGTTGCAAGTTCGGCTGCAACCACGTGTCTGCAAAAAGTTCTGATTTCAACAGATCAGCGTTTTCCAAAGAAAAGAGGTTTTGTCAATAAATTCCCAGCCAGCTCTAGTCAAAATGAGCATTCTCCAGCGAGCACAATACTTAGCTTCCATGCTCAGTTCCTCTCTCCCCCTGGAGCCCTGACTCCATCTTATCTTCACCACCAATTCACTCCCTGGCTCTTCCTCTTGGCCCACTCCCAATCCTCTTCAGCCACTGCACCTCCCTTTGACATGTACCCACTTCCAGGACACAGCTATGACTGTCTCTTCACTGCTGGCTCTCAGCTTGTGGGGAAGGGACAGTGGTAGGGGTCACAAACAGTAGGAGACCAGACATGTCAGGGGAACCACCTGAGAGAGCCTGGCAGGACTTGGACCTCACAATGGTCAGAAATCCTCCCTTTTTTCTAGCGAAGTTCTCCAGGGCCAGAGCAGAGGGCCAAGTTGCCTCCCCTCTATCCTAAAGCCAAGGCCCAGCAGAGATGTTCCCTCCTCCACTGGGGAGAGAAATAAGGCAAGCCTGTGCGTTGCCCCCAGAAGATTGTGGGTTCAAAGAGCCATGAGCTAGTTCTGCCGCACCCTCATGTTGGCACCCTTTGGAACCTGGTCCCTTTCCCCACTTGATTGCCCTGGAGGTATTGGGACCTGCCCTTTCCTAAGGGGTTAACGCTTTTATGAGCTAGTGATTTTGTTCTTTTTACATCTTGTACCAGTGACTAATTAGAAGCAGCTTGTTGGTGAGGTTTCCTGGTTCTCTGGAGTAGATCCGAATTTCTTTCCCCGTCATTAACCACAGCTCGGGGAGAAAAGAAACCTAGGTGATAAGGAGTGAATTTGGTCCATGCTGCCTGTCCCGGGAGAGAGGCACGTGCCCAGTGGCATGGCCGAGCTGTGCAGCTTCATGGCTAATTATTATCACCAAGGTCACCCGGAGGGAAAAAAAACCCCACCGTGGTGTGAAAGAGAAGAGGTGAAGCAGAAGAGAGCACTGCTGCAGGAGGATGTGTAAAGGCTTTCGGATAAACACACGGTGCGGTAGTGCCAGCAGAGTGACTGGGAATGAACTCACTGGAAACAAGTGGAGGAGGGATGGGAGGATAAGGGATGAGGGGAGAGGGCATGAGGAACTGGACAGTTTTAGCTGGGAAGGCGTTCGAATGAGTCACGGAGGTTGTCCTTCAGGGTTGAGAAGAGCTTTAGGGTCCGTCCTCAAGGCAGAATTAAGTCAGTGCTGATCTGGGTGCTGCCTCTAACCCTCCTACTGCCCATGTACAAAACCTTGTGATCTGGGTTAAGTCCTGCTTTCAGCTGAGGCTTGCTGGCTTCCCTGGGGCTATAGGCTAAAACCCAAGTGAGGCTTTTTTCACTCAGACTGGTAACCCCTCCCCTCCGCAGCAAGCCACTTGAATGCTGGTAGTCCTCCAGTGCCTTCCCACAATCCCCCCATGTGTCCAGAAGGACAGACAAGTTTTCCCACAATCTACTGGGAAAGAATCTGAGCTGCTCAGCTCACTGCAGCGTAAAGAACCGTGGATGTGCCCCCAGAAGTCCTAGTGACCCCCACCAGGAATCTGTAACTTGGGCAGGGCTTTGCAATGTGGCTGCTCCCACCTGAGTGCCGACTACCTGTGCATATAACAATTTCTGTGTAACAATTTCTGTAGAAGAGCAGCACCTCACACTAATTCATGTCCCTCTCCTGTATGGAGATTCATACTGTCACAGAGGCTCCCAAGACGACCAGTCAATTATTACATTTCAGTATGGAGTACAGATATTATAAGGGAGATTAATGAGTGCAGCCCCTCACAAACGTTCAATAGAGTTTAAATACTAAACACTTTCTCGTCATTTTAATGCCTATTTCATCAATATTAACACACCGCTAAGCCAGACTGACTCCAGCTGGGTAGCCGCCAGTGTCCTGTTGAGGCCTGGTAGGGTGACCAGATGTCCTGATTTTATAGGGACAGTCCCAATTTTTGGGTCTTTTTCTTCTATAGGCTCCTATTACACCCCACCCCATCCCGATTTTTGACACTTGCTGTCTGGTCACCCTAAGGCCTGGGGACCTTGGCATGAGCTGGCAACGGGTCTGCCAGCATCGCACATTGAAATGCTGGACCAAACTTTTTCAATGCTCACTGAAAGTTTGTGTTAAAAATCACAGCAAAGGTTGGAGCTGGAGCAAGAGTCAAAGGAGGAGGTGTGTTATATTATCTGGTCCAATCTCTGGGTACCTACTTAGTTAACCCTTGATGTCTCTGTCTTCTGTTGTCATTAGCTATGATTCCTGTTTTATGTGGGAATGGAAGGCCTGATTTTTAAGAGGTAGTGAAGGGAGATATAGTCCTCAGAGAGGTGATACATGATCCTGGAATGTTTTGCAAATCTAAGGCTGCCTGCAACATTTCCCTTCTCCACAGCTGGCCCGTGTGCAGGTGCGGGGAGGAAGAGAATCGTTAACACTTTCCTGTCAATGCCTGGGGATCCCTGCTGCAGGACAATGGGTTGGTTGTTTGATTAGGCTGGATTCCCAGCAATGCACACCAAGGGTCTTTGAAGAGCTTGCTATCAATCCTGGGGGGCAGCAACATTCATGCCACAGAATAAGAACAAACTAGCATAATAACGCCTTGGAAAAGGAGATATTCGAGGGCAAAACCCAACAACTTCTCCCTAGAATAAACAGCCAGATGTTCCAAAGAGAGATTAAGCCTTGGAGGCACTTAAAGGACAAAATGGAGAAGGAGAGGTTGGCTGCAGAGGGGAAATGCAATGGGTATGGTGCCAGGTGCAGAGGAAAGACGGTGCCCAGATGCCCTGGTGATGGGTGCAGGGAAAGGTCTGGAATAGAATGGAAGAGGATTGGGAGTGGGCCAAGAGGAAGAGCCAGGGAGTGAATTGGTGGTGAAGGTAAGACAGAGACAGGGCTCCAAGGGGGTGGAGAGAAGAACTGAGCATGGAAGCCAAGTATTGTGCTTGCTGGAGAATGCTCATTTTGACTAGAGCTGGCTGGGAATTTTTCTCCCTGCAGCCTCACTCCTGGACACAGAGGGCAGTTAAGTCCTTGCTGAGCTTGCCAGGAATTAAGGTAGTTTTGTGGCATGATCTATTAGTACCTAACCTGAACATCTTGATTAATTTCTCAAAGGCCACCAGATAGCCTTCCTAAGAGTAAGAGATTCTGGCCCCCACTGAACTGGGCTGGATTCGAACAGGTAATCTGGAGTCAACTGTTTCCTTCGCCCGTTTCCATGCCCCGGTCTCCCTGGGACGTCGCATTCCTTCGGAGCCACGGAAAAGATGCTGGTGCAGATTTGAGTGACGTGCCAAATGCATGTGCTGTCAGCTTCTCCTGTCTTTGGCAGCGAGGCCACATGGGACGTTAATGTCTGGGAGAGGGGAAAACTAAAGGAAGGGCTGTTGGATTCCAAAAGCAGCTGACGCCACGCAAGGAAAACAGCTGCCTGGCTCCTCCTTTCAGAGAGGAAAAATACTAGACAAGAGGATGGAGGAGAGAGGCCTAGCCCAAAACTGTGGGCCAGGCTGGAAGGACTAGTGTGGAAGGGAAGCCCAGACTAAGCGGCACATGTGAGGATGGAATCAGTTGGCTTGCGACACCTCTCTAAATGACCAGCAGAGTAAGAGCCTGAGTTTGAGGAAGTAACATGACACCTGCCTGCTCCTGAACCACCTCTGATGGGTTGTGTGGTCTAATAGCTTTCCCTGAATAGAAGCTGCAAGAGCTTACCCCGTTATCTAAGGCTTCCTCCTGCTACCTGTGGATCATTGGCCTGTGGCAGGGAAGTAGTCGGACGAGGTGATCAGGATGGGTGAAATCCTGGTCCCACTGAAGTCAGGTCTTTAACAGCGAGGGTAATTAACCACTGGGACAATTTACTACAGGTCTTGGTGGATTGTCCTTATCTGGCAGTTTTAAAATCCAGATAGGTTGTTTTTTCTAAGGGATCTGCCCTAGGAATTATTCCGAGGACATTCAACGGCCTGTGCTAGGCAGGATGATCACAGTGGCCTCTTCTGTCCGGGGAATCTATGAATGGCAAAATCCCAGCTACCTCAAAGGGGGCAGGATTTTGCTGGGTGGTGTCTCAGTATCCTTAGAGTCCCCCCAGCTCTGAGATACAAGAGACTTTTGTCTCCAGTTCAGGGGGAGTCTCGGCCATATTCAGCAGCCACTCCTTAGCCTGCACGAATGAGTTGAGTGGGTCTCAGTCCACTACCCAGTGCTCAGGTTTCTGCATCACAAATCCCTAAACCATGAGACTTTCTAGACTTTTCATACTCCTTCGGGGGAAGGGGGGTATTTGTTAATTCTTCCTATTGTCATTTGGAATGCCCTCATTATCCATGCAAATCTCCGAGCTTTTTAAACAAACAATCCTGCTAGGTTCTTGGCCTCATTGGCATCTTGAGGCGCTGAATCCCACTGGCTAATTGTGCATTGGGTTAAAAAGTATTTCCTCGGATAGCTTTCCAGTTTGCTGCTGTTTGAATGTTCATTGAATGCCCCCTTGTTCTTGTAAACCAACACTGGCAGCCCTTCATACTGCGGAAGGGACACCAAGAATTCTCCATCCCTTCCCATCTGTTGCAGAAATTGCTGTCGTGGCCATTGGAAGAATTTCCAGTGAGTGGTACCAGCTGTCCTGTGTAGCCAGCACAATCTGATGTGCACGTGTCTGGCAAGGGACCGAGCCTGTTGTGGAAGATCATAGTTAGCATTCATGCCAGGGACACAGCCCAGCCCTCTCTGCTTATGAATGAAAACCAAGGGGGTTGGGGAAGGGTGGGGGATCTCTCCTCTCTCACCCCTCTCCGCGAAGACAAAATAAACTCTGTTGTCTGGCTCGCAAAGAGCGTCTGAAGAATGTGTGTGTCAGAGGAGCACAGATGCGAGTGTGCCAGTGCTGCTGATCGATGTGCAAAGCATGCAGTAAGGGGCAGAGAGGGGATGGGGTGGGCAGGACAGAGACGGCCTTGAGCCCTCCCTGTATGGGAGTGATGGGGAGAGAGTTACAGAGACAGTCCCTTGCTCATGTGGGGCAAGAGATGTGCCCCGTGTCTGAGGCATGCAGACAGGCCTCTTCCTGAGAGGGCAGAGGAATTCACTGGTGTTAAGGACACAGCCCTTCTTGATAAGGAATATTGGGGAGCTTCGCTGCTGGCTGTTCCAGGGTAAGATGGGATCACATGACCTGGGCCCCATCCGGTGTTGATGTTGGCGCTGGGAAATGGAAAGCTAATTAAAGACAGGCATCACCCCCAGCCCTCACATGCCCGGTCACACAGACACACCTGGCCGAGGCAGGAGGGGACAGCGGCAAACCCCTCGAGATACACAAGCCCATGCCCTGGCTGCTGTGGGATCCTGCACAGCTCCCTGGGGGGTTCTTAGTGGGGCACAAGATCCGGACCCTGGGGGAGAGTGAGCAGAGAGAGGTCAGCTCAGCCTGGCTCCATTTGGATGGAGGGCCTGTCCCCGCACGCTGGCACTGGGATGTTTCACGCCCTCTTCCACTCTCTTGGCTTTGCAAAGTTCTGGGGTGTCTCTGAGGTACTGGCGTGTGAGCTTTCCCTGCCTGTGAGGGAGCTGGTCTTGGTTACCGACAAGGCAGCATAAGAGACTCTCCCTCCCGGCAAAACACCGCGCTTCACCCTCTGGGGTGGACAACCCTCTCCATAGCCTCCCATACCGTGATTTGCGAGGAGACTCCCCCCTCCTGTAGTTAGTGCCCATATCATGAGAAAGGAGGCACTAGAGTGGGAACAATCCAGGGCAGGGGGTGAAAGGAGACTGAAACAGGAGCGGGAGATCTGACTGTACCAGCCATGCCCTGGGGGAGGGGAGGGGGGGCAGTACTCAGCCAAGTCAGCAGGATACAACACCCTATGGTGAAGGCAAAAGGACCCCCTGGGAAGCAAGCTTGGCTGCTGAGTGGCTCAAGGATTGCTGGGATTCCCGAGGTGGCTTTGGGGGTGTGATTGCCAGATGCCTCACAGGAGGCTCGGTGCTGAAGGTTGTACTATTAGTTTAGAAGAAACAAAGAGTCCTGTGGCACCTTAAAGACTAACAAAGGATTAGAGCATAAGCTTTCGTGGGCTAATACCTACTTCATCGGATGCATGCAGTGGACATAAGGTGCCACAGGACTCCTTGTTACTTCTGCAATTCCAGACTAACACGGATACCCCTCTGATTATTAGTTTAGTTTATTTTTTTGCTCCGTTTTGTTCCGTGTTTACCCATCCCAGGGCGACAGCTTGCCTGAGTCAAACGGACAGGGAGTGCCCCGGCCAAGCAGCCGTAATTGTACTGGTGGAAAACATACCTCAACATGAGAAAACGTCTGTCCAGGGCAAAACCCAACCCCCATGTCCCCTGCGGGCTGGCCCTGCTCTGTGGGCCTGTGCTCAGAACTCAGCAGCAACTCCGGCCCAGCTCCTGGATTGGTCCCTTTTGGAGGTGGGCAGTTTGCAGAGTCTGGGGGTGAAGCATGCTGGGAGAAGAGCTGGCACCAGGGAGCTGTTGGGGCGATTGCAGGACGGTGCTGCATGGTCCTACAGGCGCTCGTAGCCACATCACAGGAGGCCAGACCGGTGTCTGTGAGAATGAGAGAAATGAACTGATGGGTGTGTGTGCCTCCAAGCTCATTTGCTCTGTATGAGGAATGCTTGGTACCAGCCGGGCAGGTTCTGTCTCTCCACACTGCAAAGGGGATTCCCCAGCACTTGATTACAGGTTTCTCTGTTCGAAGTCCATAGCCACATTCATAAGCTCCTGGACTTGCTGCACTCTTGGGTGGAAAGGGTGGGAGTTTGGCTAGTGGTTAGAGTAAGGAGCTGGGCACCAGGACTCTTGGGTCTTAGCCGGGTTCTGTCCCATCGCATCCCCAGTCCACCCAAGGAAAGGGAGCAGGCTTTAACATGTGTTGTATGAAAGGGTACCCCGGCTCTATGGGCAGAGATGGGCCAAAACTGGAACTGTTTATCTACAGCTCCCTCGACTTCGGGGCAGGTGGATAGAATAAAATGGGACGTGTCTCCTGGCTTTGGCTTTCGTGAAAATGAACATGTGAGCAATGTGGATTCTGTAGAACCAAACCCCCTGTGGCTTTGCCCATTCCTATGCATAAAGCATGTTCTGCAGGAAGCTGGAGTCACTGGGTCACTGCTAGACCCTTCCCCCTTTGCAGGGGCCCATGTTGTGTCACCGGCTGGAGCTGGCCCCACTGTCCCTTTCAGCTGGTTTCCATCCAGGTGGCGATGAGATGGCGCTGGCATCCGCCCAGCATCATCCTTGTTCCCATCTGTATATTAGAGAAGAAAACCTTTGGCCTTTTGTGCAAGAACCTCATTGATGGCAGGACGTGAAAATTCCTCCCTTAATAACTTCCGATAAGCTTTACCCTCAGCTTGATTTATAGTATGTGCTGCTAAACCTTGGGAAGATACCAGCTGGTTTAGGGGGAGGTCAAACAACTAGAGTCGGGGAGAGAGTGCCTTTGCTTTCGGAAGTGTGGGGATGTGGAGCAGAGCAAAGCTATCACTCACACTTGAATGCTCGAGACATTTCAGTCTCGCAGCTGTTCTCACAAACAGAATTTGAGCGTGGGGCCAAGTACGGAGGGATTCAGGAGACCTGGGTTCTAATTCTGCCACTGAATTGCCATGGAAGTCATGAGTCTTATCCATGTGCCTCGGCTTCCCTGTCAGTCAAATGAAGTAATGATGCTTACCCTCCTTCTGCAAAGAGCTTGGCGATCCATGGGTTAAAAGTGAGGTATAAGAACAAAGAATTATTATTATACCAGGGCATAAATATTTACTCCCTACAAAGTAATACCAAACATGAGCCATGGGATAGTTCCTGTGGGAGCCAGAACTTGGAATCACTTTGCATTAGCTTGTTTAAAAAGCTCAACCCTAATATTGCACTAAGACGGAGATTTTAGTTTTGCATTGATGATGATACACTCCAGTGGAGTGGTGTGGTGCATGGAATAATAGAGGATTGTTTTTGTGGGGAGGATGGAAGTTCCCCAGGGAGACAGTTTACAGGCAGGAGAGCCTGGGTAAAACCAACGAGAGAGAGCCTTAACGGACTGGAAGCTTTTCAAGGGATAAATAAAGGGCCTTGTGTTATTCACGTTTGTTCAGTCAGACCACCGCTGGTGCATGCATATTAACCAGGCTGTTATATTAACCCAGGTGTTATATTGACTAGGCCATTACGGAGCTCCTGAGGTCACCCTCACCAGGGAGTTGCGAGGTGGGGACCTGCTTCCCAGCAGCCTAGTATCCACAGTGAGGAGCAATGCCAGGCAGCAGCAGTGCCATTTTGCTGGGCTCTGTGATGTTACTCAGCGTGCCGAATAAATAACCATGAGCTGATATATTCAGCAGAATCCTTGGCCCCGGGAGGCTGCCCAGTCTGCCAAGATCTAATGAGTGGCTGCCCAGCCCTGCAGAAAAGGGGTTTGGACCTTTATACAGGTTTCTGCTCCAGAGGAACAATTTGGATGATTTAATCCCAGAGAAATGTGAAGTCTAATGAATTTCGTGACCCCTCCCTGTACTTAAAGCGGTCAGAAGACTAGTCAGGAGAAAGGAGCAGGGAGAGGAAGGAGGAATGGGGAGGAGGGGGTTGCACTGAGAGGGGATGGGGAGGGAATGCCAGTCGGGGTCAGCAGCAGCCACAGCACAGAGCTAGTAGGATTCCCCCTTGTCACTCAAATTTCCCAGAAAGTCTCTGCAGTGCCATGAACTTCAGCCCGCAATAGTCCGTCTTCTTTCTTTCTCTCTTTCTTTCACAGTGTTTAATAAAATAAAATACATGTAAGAGAGAAAGGGAAGTTTGGTCACCGCGTTCTGGGAATTCAGACGTCTTGAGGGCTGGATGGGTGTCTGATCACATGGGGTTTTCAACCCCCATATCATCACTTTCCATCTGGCTCCTTTTGGGCAGTGATCAAAGATCCTTGTGGCCATTTGGATTCTCGATGGAATGAGTTTGATGGGTCTCAGATCAGTTTCTAGGGGACAGTTTTCATGTTGGGAAACTGCCCTAATAATTGGTGCGGATTTGGCCCCATTCCCAGGTGGGAGGACAAGGTCTGGATTGGCTACAGAGTTTGAACTAGTCCCTCCCTGCAAGCAGGGGTCCCTCCTACTCAGAGCTGAGGTTGTCGTGTGGGGAAGTATCTGTATCCCTATTCTATTCTAAAGATACAGACAAGACTTCAGGGCTGGAATACAAGGGTGTCAGTCCAGCACTCAGACTGATGTGCGATAGTTAGTCCCCCCGGACTACAAAACTGTCAATCCAGCACTAACAATTCACTCCAACTTTTCCCTTTTTTAATGAAAAAAAGCAGGTTAATCTTGAGATTAAGGCACTGGGCTGGGACTCAAGAGATCTGGGTTCAAATTTGACTTTGCCACAGATTTCTTGTGTGAAGATGGGCAACTTCCTTGAACTCTCTGTGCCTCAGTTCCCCATCTGTAAAATGGGCTTCCAATCCTTCCTTTGTCTGTCTAGACTGTGGGAGTTTCTGGGTAGGGAGTGTTTCTCACTGTGCTGATGGCAAACACTTAGCACAATAGGGTTAGGACCTCAAGATGCTACCACAGTACTCATAATAATGAGCATGCATCTTCCCACGTGGATTTTTCTTGGCTCGCCTCCTGTAAAACCTTTCACTACAAAGTGCTTTCAGCCTATCTGCAGGGCCAGATCCCCAGCTGGCGTAAACTGGTGTAGCTCCGTAGAGGCCCACGCAGCTTGTGCTGATTTACACCGGCTGTGGCTCTGGCCCCAGACCCGGCTGGCTCTCCATCTTTTTGTTACGTACCAGGCAATATCGGGGCCCGATTGGAAGGCAATTTACTGCTCCTCAGGGAAACAGGCAGCATTACTTGTTTGTTAAATTCCTCCACCCCATCTGGTTTTCCTCTCCTGTTCTAGGACTGCCAAATATGAAAGCTCCAGCAGGTAATAGCCCAACAGAAGCGAAAGAGTGAGTGAGAGTTATATACTGAGGGTGAACTTTATAAGCCTCGAGTGACTTGCACAGAGTTTTCCATTGCTTAATTTCCCTGATGCTAGAGAAGGTGCATTTGTTCCCCTTATTCTCATAGCCTGTTCTTCGGGGAATGTTTGTCCCTGGATTTAATGACCAAACCGTCCGAGGGAACATGTTTTTTTTTCTTTTATTGCTTTAAGCATCTGGCTGGGGCAAGGAAGTTTGGGTGGAATTCTCTTTCCAGTTCCTTCGCCTCGTCCCTGTCCTTTAAAGTACTGGGGAAATGGAGCATCCAATTCCTGGTCCAAGCATGGACAAAGAGTATGCCAACACCTGATTGCCCAGAGTGAAGTGCGTGACGGCTAGTCCACTCCATTCGTCAAGTCTGGGAAGGTGGGATGAGCATTTTGGGATGGGAATGGCTGTAGCAAATGGAGCTGTCTCCTCCTCCTCCTCTGTCATTCTTTCCCTTGGCTGGGCCTTTTAAGATGATGGAATCCACTGTCCATCCAGCCCCCAAGACATCTGAATTCCCAGCATGTGATGACCAAACTTCCCTTTCACTCTTAGGATAAACAAAGCAAAAGCAACACAAAAGTGTCCCTTTTCTGGACCAGTTCACTATGAGTACAAAATATTGTGCCTATAGAGCGCTCAGAACTAAGTTGGCATGGCAACGCAGGAGGCCTCTGACATGATTCTGCAAGGATTTGGACATTTTGGACTCCCCACCCACCCAGAACTGAAGGGCACCCATTACAAAGCACCCCATGTTTTTAATGATGTCAGGAAAGTCTGGCTGGAAGAAGAGAGAAGATTTGGCTAACAGGGATGCAGAGTATTAGGGTGCACAGGGTAAATCCTCTAAGCTCTTTAGGAAGTATCCAATAAAGGTGTCATAGGTTTTACTTAGATGAGGTTGGCTGGGTATCGTAATGTCATAGAACCATTGATTGTACAGCCCGAGGGGACTATTACAATAATCTAGTGTGATCTCCTGTCTATCCCTAGCCATAGCGCTGTACCCAGGCATTCACCCAACCCGCCAGACCACTTGAAAGATTTTTCCAGTCCTAGGGACACAGGCTTAAACAGCAAGAGCCTGGACCGACAGTAGCAAAGGCTTCCTAAGGGAGCTGAGCATGTGATTCCCATTAAAATTAGGGTGTCCAAACCCTCTCTGCATTCTTTAAAAACCTCAATCTCGAGGTTTCTTTGCTTTGTGGGGGGTGGCGGTGGCTCCGAAGATATTTTGGGATGCTCCTACATACCGTGGTATTTGGACATGGGATATTCCTGACCAACATCAGGAGAACCCCCATCGGTGGATCGTTCCATGTGAGCTGGGTAAAGTATGCTGGGAAGCAGCATGCAAATGAGCACGTCTAGCAAGCCCCTCCTTTCCCCACTCTGCTTCTAGAATGCTGTGTGAAGTATCCAGAGGATTAATAAATGGAAGGAAATAAATCATGCTTCATTTCTGTGCTATGAATTATTACAGTGGAATCCTTGTATTATAAAGCAATATATTTTTTCCACTGATCATCCTCACTCCCAAAGAGAGAGCTGTGCATTGCCAAGCATTGTGCTTTGATTTTTGTGTACAGAATCCTTGCAGAACATGCTATAAATGGACATCACTTCACCCACCATGGAAATGCAGCCATCTCTGGGGCCAAATGAGACAGCTGTTTATCAGGTACAACATGCAACAGTTTGGGGCTAGGCGGAGAAAAAGAATTTGGCTCCCGAAATTCCCCCTAAACTTCCCAGCTGGGAGCATGAAAGGAATTTTGGGAGCCAAATTCTTTTTCTCCAGTTTGGAGTTCAACTAACTCCCCTTCTGGTGCAGAAAAGGGGGCACCTGGAAAGCCATGAGCCTTCACTGGGAGCTAGAGTAAAGTGGACTGGGCTAGACTAGGCTATGAGCTGGCCTGAGTTAGGCTAACGAAGGTTGGATCTCTCTATCTGGACTGGGAGGCCTTGCTCCCCGCTGCAGTGTAGACACACTCAGGGATCGTCCTGTCATGTGGCTGAGGGAGCCAGGATCATCATAACAATGTTGAGCTTTCAGCCCGCATCACTCTGCCTGGTGCTGGGCAATTTTTGCATTCACTAGAAGCAGCATCCCCTGTGCACTGTAGCGTAGAGACTCGAGTGGAATGACGGGTCTGTGTAACTGATTTATACTGAAATAGATGTGTGTATGCATATATTCTGCTTGGCTAACCAGAGGCAGGACTCCTCTCTAGGCCGAAGTGTGACTGCTGAAGCCCAGCCAGTGGACTGGCACAGGACAGTTCAGATTTGAGAACATCTGGTTTATAATGCATAGAAGTGACCTAATCCACCAAGCGGAACTTCAAGAAAAGGGGAAGGTGGAATGAGGGCACTGAATTGAGCCTTCACTGGGAGCTCGAGTAAAATGGACTGGTCTAGATTGGGTTGTGAGCTGGCCTGAGCTGGGCTAGGCTAACGAGGGTTGGATCAGCTGGGCTAGAATGAATTGAAGGGGGCTGGCTGGGCTAAGCTAAAGGATCCAGAATGGGGCAGAGTGGGATGAGCTGCACTAAGAATAAGACTGGGAGTGTCCCCCATGTGGCTCCTGATGAGGATGTGGCCTGTCCTGGAACCCATTAGAAAGGGGCTCAAAGAGGGGGGATGCTGCTCGGAATTAGCGCTGGGATGAACAGTAGAGTCAGCAGCCCCCAGATTACATCCAGCTGCAGCTCACTGACAGCCCCCCAGGGATGCCTGCCATTTGCACTGAGGATGTGCAACAGAGCTCACGAGGGTTGCAGAAGGGAGGTGGCAGAACTGGAGTTGTGCATGGCATGTGAGTGCAATAGAAAGAGAGAGAGAGAGACTGCTCTGACAGAGAAAAAGCTGCCGTACACCCGCTCCCCAGCACCGCCAGCCCGCCCGTGTTCTCCAGCTCAGATTATTGAGAAGCTCTTTAAACTGTAAAGGTGGTGATTTGCTCTGCAAGCTTTATCGAATGAAGGACAGATGCTGATTTCCTCCCCGCCCCCTGCTGACTTGTCATCCCACCCCCACTCCCACTGCTGCCTCTTTATCCTTTTTTCCATCCAACTCTTGGGGAAGAGCCGAGTCGCATGAAAAACACAATGATGGAAAAGCAATCGCAATCACTGGGAATCTTTGGAGATTCTCAATTCAGAGGCTTGTTGCAAAGAACCACCCTCCTTTCCACCGCCTCATCCCCACCGATTCACAACAGCTGATTTCCTTCATGCCTTTCACCTTGGCAAGATGATTGCCGCATTCCTCCACAAAGAAATACACACGTAATATCCAGCCTGACAAACAGAGTCTCGGGTCAAGAGCAAACTTTGTTCTGTAAAATTGTCAAAGTGATCAGGTCAGCTGTTTTCAAGTGATGAGTTTAGTAGTATTTTAAATGAGAGAATGTTAGAACACTGGACTTATGAGACTTGGGTTCTGTTCCCTGCTCTGGTTCTGGCCTTGTCCAAGTCACTTCTCCTCTCTATGCTTCAGTTTTTCCACCCACCCTTTACCACTTGTCTGTCTAGACTGTCAGCTCTTCAGGGCAGGGACTGTCTCTTTCTACATGTTAGCTCAGGGCCCAGCACAATGTAGCTCTGATCTTGGATGGGGGATCCATAGGGGCTCCTGCAGTACTTCCAAACAATAGTGTTGCATTAGGTTGTCCCCATTTGCCTCCAAAGAGAAATGACCTTCAATGAGGAATTTAGCAAGGGATTCATCCTGCCTGCTTTTTGGAGCTTTTACATTTTGGAAGTGCTCAATAGGAAGCTCCATGGCACAAAGTAATCTTTTCTTTCCCTGTTGTTTTTGTCTTTTACCATCTGGCAATGTCCACCCTGATCCTCTTTCAAAATGGTGAGTAAAAACCAACATGAGGAGAAGCTGAGGGAACTGGGTTTATTTAGTCTGCAGAAGAGAAAAGTGAGGGGGGATTTGATAGCAGCCTTCAACTACCTGAAGTGGGGTTCCAAAGAGGACGGAGCTCAGCTGTTCTCAGTGGTGGCAGTGTGAGGGAATAGAAATGCTCTCGATGGCTCCTCTGACTATTGTGTGAAGATGTCAATACCTGAAGCTGTATTCCTGAAGCTGGGTCCACATGTGGGAGCTGTCTGGTCTATGGGCTGGGACCCTCGGGGTGGCTGTCCCCCATCCATGGACAGAGTCCCCTCCAGGGTAATGGTGACAGAAGGCTAAGTTGCATTGTGCAAACGCTGTCTGCTGCTGTTTCCTTTTCAGATAAGAAGCACGACAAGTCCCTTCTTTCCCCTTGGTTCTTTTTGTTAAATACCAAGAGAATTTAAGGTAAATAATAACTATCGGGGAGGCAGTAAAGCCTGGAGGATTTTCCCTGCTGTGTGTGAGCCAACACTGAGAGCCCAGCAATTCCTTGGCTGCCTTTGGGAAGGCACAGAGAAAACTGAAGGGCCCCAATTCAGGAGAGCATCCTTATAACCCTTGAGCATGTGCCTGGCTCCCAATGCATGTGCTTAGTTTAAGTGCTTTCCTGACTGCAGGCCAGGGTGAGAGATGAGGTCTTTCTAAACAAAAAAAAATAATCTATTTGTTAATTAGCTTTGTTTAAAAACACAGTTCTAAACTGCCTCCGCAGCAGAAGGAAATGTTATTAAATGCGAGTCCGTCGGTAGGCAGGACGTGTGTGCGGATTAAATCCCAAGGAGCTTGGCTGCCAGATAAAGACGTTATTGTTGTCATTTTTCCCTCCTTTCCACCCTCCCTCCTTCCCTCGCTCCCACCCACTCTGTGTGAGAGAATCTTGGAGGAACAGAACCAGGGAAAACACACACACACAGAGCTTAGAGGGAGGCTCACTTGTGTCAGAGCTGAACTGCAGTGAGGAAGAGAAGGAGGAGGGGCAGAGAGAAACGTTCCTGGGAATTAATAACAAACAGAGAGGCAGGAGGAGGGGCAGGTGCACACAGGTAAGCTCTGGACAGGTGTTCTACTGGAGAGTGTTGTCACCTGGACTGATTGTTACAACCGAGTCAGCCACCTCCTTATCAGTGGGCTAATATTACCATTCACTTTCCAACTTCTGTCGAATTTAGCACAAGTTTCCTTCTTTTCTTTTCTTTTCTTTTCTTTTCTTTTCTTTTCTTTTCTTTTCTTTTTCAGCTGATGGATCATTTTCTTTCTTTCTTTCTTTCTTTCTTTCTTTCTTTCTTTCTTTCTTT
>ML677412.1:10243237-10289866 GCA_007922305.1 Dermatemys mawii | reverse complement strand
TTTCTTTCTTTCTTTCTTTCTTTCTTTCTTTCTTTCTTTCTTTCTTTCTTTCTAACTTGTTGAGGGGAGGAGAGGAGGCAAGAGGGTATCTTTAGGTCTGCAACGTGAAAAGATAAACGTATGTGTGAGATCATTGCAGACACGGTAGACTGTTTCCATGAAAGCATAACTCGGGAGCCCCTTCCCCCCGACCACTACCTTTCACACACCCACTTTCTTGCGCTCTCTGACACACACACGTGCATGTCTAGTTTCTCAGCTGTAAATGCAAAAATCAAAGTGCCTATTTAAATGAAAGCTGCACACCTTAGTACAAGCGCAGAACAGAAGTTGCCCTGCATTAGAAAAGAAGTATGGAAGGGATATAGGGAGGAGTGGAGGCTGAGCACAGGCAAGATCCCACTCCTATAAAGTTTTGACTTTTACTGGGTGTCAGTTAACCAAAACTTTTGCAGTTTTATTCTCAGCAGACATCGGCATTTGTTAATTCCTCTTTGGACCTCAGAAAAGCTTGGTAGGAATTTCTGCGGGGGGGCAGGGAGGGGGAAGACGACTCCAGAAGTTGCTGCAATCTCTAGTTGGGGGTGGGGGTGGGGGTGTTAACCCCAGCCTTTCCAAAGGGATGGATGGAAAAACAGCATACACTGTTTTGTTTTTGTGGGAAGGAGTGAATCAAGTTCTTTTCTGAGAGGGGTGTGCTGGCACGGGGGGTGGGGGGCTGCATTGCGTTCCCATTTCCTTCCATTAGCTGGGTTTTCGACTTGATTTTCAGAAGCTATCTCCCTGACTCCAGCACGCAGAGGGAGGAACCCAGACTGCATTCATCTTTGGATCATTTCAAGGGAAAGGAACTCAGGCTCCACTACCCAGCTTGTCCCAATGGTATAGAATTGAGACAGTTCTACTCCAGGGCCTTCGGAGAGGTTTAACCCATTCCTTGATGCCTAGATTTGATACTGCACCTAGACAATATGGAGATGTGAGGACCAAGTTTCACAGTCCCTGTTCTGGCAGAGGTGGGAGAGAGAATGAAGTGTAAAGATAGTAACTCTAACTGAATCCCTAGGAAAGAGATTCTGAGTAGAGCGATGAGTAGAGACTTGTACAGAAGCCTCTTCCATATGTGGGCTGAGAACCATGTGGCCTGGGGAAAGGAGGGTGTGTGTGTGTGTGAAGATTCAGCCTTGTTGTGACTCAGTGTAGAGATGGTAGCCTGAGAGAGAGAAGCAGTTTTCTTCATCCTGGTCTACATCTAAAAATGCGATTGGCCATGTCGCTTGGGGCTGTGCATAATTTTGCACCCCACTGTCGCCCTGAATTTGCTACATCAATGGAAAACCCTTTCCGTTGCTGTAAGAAGCAACTACACTACAGCAGCGTTGTAGCTGTGCCTCAGTAGCCCATGTAGGGTAGATGTGTCCTAAGGATCCTGAGGTCCCAGCCCATCCTTATCAGATGTTTGGCTTCTGCTCCCTGCTCTGCAGTGCAAGGCAAACCACCCAAGATGGCTCTAGAGGCATTGTGTTCATCCCTTTCTGGCAACCATAGACACACCATATCCCAACCAGCCTGGGACATCATGTCCTAGCCACACAGCTGCACTTCCCCAGCCCTGACACGGGAGTATGGTGCATGCAGTGTGTTGTCCATATTGTCCTTCCTACTGGAGTGGGATACACTGAACAATTGTGTCAGGAGTGTAATGGGGAGGCTTTTCTCGTCCTTGGGGAGAACCTGGAACAGAGGTGGGGAGATGGGAATGTGGAGTAGCAGATAAGGCAGGCGTCGGATGGCAGATTCTCATTCCTTAGAGAGAGAAAGCAGAGAGAAGAACTGAATTAAAGACCGTGCGGAACAAACAGGGAGGCTCCGGAGTTGTGCTATATTCGCTTTGGAAACACCGATCCCAGGATCTCCTCATGTCTGCTCTGCCAGTTCCACTCTGGGTGCAGCACAGAGGATCCAGCCATTTAGCCTGCTGGATAGAGAGGTTCTGGTGTGGGGCCAGGGTGACCGAGAGACCGAGTGAAAGGAAAGGGTGTGGGGTGAGTCTGACCCACGGGGAGCACAGCTGCCAAAAGGGCTTTCTACAGTGTGCCCCATTGAGAACTCAACATACTCTCCTTAGCAGTGGTGGCAGAAGGATAGGAAAATACTGGGGTTGTTGAAGACAGCAGGGTGGGGTATATGGCCGTAAACTCTGCACTTAAATGGGGACAGAGGAGGGAGAAATTTCTGTGGCATCTTAAGTGGGGGTGTGTGCCCCTGAACACCCATTTGGATGCACAAAAATACATGGTCTCTGCTTGCTGTTTACATGGCTTTTCAAATCTGGGGGCTATAGTTTGCTTGCAGGAGACACAGGCAGAGAGAGATGGATTGAAAAGCAACATTGGTGCTGCTGAAAAGCACAAGCAAGGATTTTCTCTTACAATAACGCAGGAATTACCCAGCCCGCTGATCCGAGCTAGTTTCCACACAGGACACACCCCATCCATATGCATGAGCATAAAACCTTCCCTGCAGAAAAAGGCTGCGGCGGCTGAGTCCCCGGGGTTGGATTAGCCAGTGGTATGGTGGCTCCAGCCCAGTACAAATACTCTGCTGTTTAAATTCTCACTCCAAAACCTACGAGGAGGAGAACTGGTCCTTAGCATCGGGTCTCTGTTTTTAAAGGTACTTTGGGGACATCTGAATCAGAGCGCTTGCCACACTCTCCTTCGTCCCATCACTGTGCTTTAAAGGCATGCCGGATGCACGTTTAATGTAAACTCGATTCTGCCATTTCAGCTCTCCAGCCCAGCTGAATAAAGGAAACCCCGTCTTTGTGTATATTAGAGTTATCAAACCAGCTGACTGGGAGGCCTGTTTGCTCAACCCAACCGATGACTCATTAGCTGTCATAACAGAGACAAAAGAGATGGCCAATGAGGGAACTTGCTGTTCTTATTTTAGGTTGCTTTCTCTGTTTTAAAGGGACAAGCACATGCTCTGCCCTAGTCTGTTCATCACAAGTGCTAAATAGTTGTAGGTTGGGGAGGACGGTGGTCATCAGGCCTCAGGTGCACAAGAAGAGGTAGGAAGTTGGGGTCTTAACAGAGCAGCAGAGAGAGGCAGTAAAGGGAAACTTTCTCGCTGAAACAAACAGAAAATGATCCCTGGCATCACTTATTGTAAGAAGCTGATTGTGCACATCACTGCCCCCTACTGGAAAGAATCACAACTTCTCATTTGTGTATCATAGACCCTATTCTGCATGGAGCAAATGCTTCATCTCAGGTGACTGGGGACTGTGTTTCAGGCCATCTTTCCCCACTGTTGCACTGAAGGTCTAAATGGCCATGGAATGCAGCTCACTGGCAACTTGAACTATTTTATTCAATGAATCTAGCTTCTTGCAAGTTAGCAAGTTTCTTGAATATCCTTGTTATTCAACCAATGCACTGCTTAAATGTTTTAATAGGGATTGATGATAAATATTCAGAAGTGAGGATTTTTGCCTACTTGTGATTGGTTGCAAAGGTCACCTGCTTTTGTTACTGCTCCCTGACTGGAGGAACTTGTGTGCCAGTAGTTGGGAGTGCAAATCTAGTGTTGGTTTTCATGCAAACTTGTGCATGTGACTTGAAATTCCTTCCTTGCTAACATTTATGCCAGTAAATGCAATCACATGAATGTGGATGGAGAGCCAACACACAAGCACGGCCAAAGACAATTGATTTAAACATACAAACATATTAGAGGCAACTATAAAATGTGAAGTGGCCTCGGATTTGTTGAAACATCTCAAATTTCTGTCACATGCCTTCCTTTTGGAAGGTATTTTTAAGACCTGGCTGGATTATTCATTCCACATAACATTTATTGTGCGTGTAGCTCCTTCCTCTGCCTGCGAATTGTTTGCAAATTGACCCAGTTTTCTATGAATGCGTTTAATATTCGGAATAGTTTATGTGAACAAATTTCATCTTGTGGGTTAACTGTTTAGGTCTTCATAGTGCGGGATTGGTCACCTGAGACACCAGGTAGCATCTCAGACAGCATGGTGATAGTCATCCGAAATACATACAGTAGATAGCTACATAGTAATTACCCTAAATAATCAGTGGTGTGGATTACAGTAGGTTGATAGTGTAGTGTCGGCTTGCTGACATTTTTATTCAGCTGTGACATAGAGCAAATAATAAAGATTCTACTCTCTGTGCTGAATTTCTGGGCCAATAACTGTATTGAAATGTGGATTCCTAAAAAAATTCAGAAATAAACCAATGCTCCCTCATGCATGGCAACTGGCATGACGCTGTGAGTAGAGTAGAGCAAACATGCTGGGTTTGATCACAGAAATATTTGGAAACTTCTTTCTGTGTTATTCAACCAGCTCTGGTTTGTTCACTTGAGTGACAACCCTGTCCCCCCCCTCACCCCCCCAATCATGCCTGCCTCTCACTCTGCTGGGTTCTGCACTGGGATCATTAACTCTTGCATAACTTTGTAATCAATTGCCAGGGAATGATTTCAACAGTCAAGCATTACAATTGGAGAGAGACCTGAACCAAAATCCCAGCTCCGTGGAGACACAAGGAGGAAGTACACATCCCAGCTTTGCAACTGGCTCCTCCCTCCACAATGGGCTAAACCCAAATCCATCCCTCCTCCCCACCCCACTCCACCCACCTACAGCCTTTGTGGTTTTTAAAATCCAGATCGGAATTTTGGAAAGGAGGCCTGGGAAGCATCTTCAGACAAGGGCAATGGGGTTGAAGAAATGAACGTGTGTACTGGGGCGGGGGGTGGTGTCTGGGGAGACCAGAGGTAGTCAGATGTAGACAATATCCCTGTGATGAATTTGTCAGTTCTCTGTGGCATTCAATGTTTTCCCCTCTCCCCCACCCCAGACTATAGTGAACCTAATACCCAGCAGCTTCTCGAAACCCCCGAGTTGCCAGAACTTTGATTGAAAGCAGCAGGGCCACAAGGGTTGTGCGGTTAAAAAGAGACAGATGGAAGCAAAGAGAAACAATAAGGAAAAAGAGGGAGGTGGGGAAAGCAAAGAATCTCTTTATGGAGAGAGTCAATTCTTTAGACGCCCAGGAATGTGTCCAGTCAGCTGGGCAGAGGGATTTCGAAGGGAGCCAAGTGGTCCATGGGTCCAACGTGGAGGTTGGCTGCACAGGGGATGGAACCTGCAGCGCTTGGATGCAGTGCCAGTCTTGCCAGCCGTGGGAGCTGTCTCTGGTGGTGTCAGGCGGAGGTGAAGAAGCTAACAGGCTGCCTGGGAAGCAGTTTCCTCGCCAGAGAACAGGGGCAGATGGGTTTTTTTTTTTTACCGGTGGGATTTTCCGTTTCTCTATAAGCGCTGACAAACCTTTCCACTCCACAGCCGCGTGAGCCCTCACTGCTGGCGTGTTAGCCTAATGCCGTTGACATTTCCCTGCTGCAGACCGAATGGGAACGTGACGGGCCTGTCTTAGCCCCTGTCTGCGCGGTTGCCATGTAGCAGACACCATGCGGCACTGGGCTCGTTGTGAAAGGCAATTGAAGTCTGCGTGCCTACAGACTCCGAGCTCTGGCTTTGCAAGGCTCCCCGGAGGTCCTGCCGCAGGCTGCGTGGCAGTGATGCTGCGGCTGGGTTAACAAGTGAGGTGGGGAGGGCTGCACATTTGAATGCACGATGTAAAATACTGAGCAGGATGGGGAGCACGCATCTCGCTTTATTCATCCTTTACGCAAGAATGCCCTTTACAGACAGCAAGGCTGCGAGGGGGCAGGTGAGTGGGAGTGGCACGATGGATCCTTTTTCCATTCTCCCTCTGGTCTCCACTTCACCCACTCCACTCCTCTCCACATCCTCCAGCCCTACCAGCTGACTGAGACTCAGGAAGGCTACTCTGCCTGGTTTCATGCACATGATCTTCCCTCTGGGCTGCTACCTCCTTCCTTTGCCATTGGCAGCCTGGGAGAGCATTTGATCAGTTTGTCCCTGGGATTCTCCCCCTGAAGCGACCGATGCTGGCTGTTCATTGCTACTGAGCTCGATGGACCTCTGGTCTGATCCACTATGGCAATTCCTATGTTGTCTCTGTCCACCTTGTCAATTCCATCTCTGTGCAAAACCATTATTCATTGGTTGATACTTGTCAGCCATAACCATTGGCCCTTCTATATATCACCTTAACGATACCACCCTGGGCTATTGCTAGTTGTAAAAGAAGGGACATGGTGGAGAAAGAGTATGTGGTCTGATGGACTGAGTGCAAGAATGGGGAGTAGGGACTCCTGGGGCCTCTTCTTGGCTCTGCCAGTGAGCCACTGTGTGACCTTTGGCCAAGTCACTTGACCTTGCTATGTTTCAGTTGCTTCAGCTGTAAAATGGGGATATACTGAAATGTGCCCACGTGCTTAGAGGTAGGGAACAAATCTGCTAAACACGATGAGTCGAGGTGCTATTTCCGCTGGGTGCGTTCTGAAGATGCAGTCAGTCTCTTTGGTGACACTTACAATGTTCTGTCACAGTTCATTGACAGAAGTGTCGCCTCATAAGTTAATTGTCACATGGCCATGTGTCTTATGATTCATGTAATCTATAGTACAGGATTTGGTACTGTCACTTGGTGGCACTGCAGTTAAAATATCTTTAAAAATGGAAGTAAAATTATTGTTCAAAGCTGTCATGGATTTTTATGGTAGGAGGGTCAGGGAAGCCAAGAAAATATCCCTCATCCTTGCTATCAGTCAGTCACATCCTAGCCACTGGGTATCCTCTTTCCTTTCTCTCTATTCTTCTCTGCACTACATTATCCTTTGCCAAATAGCTTACACTGTGCTGCTTGCTGCTTCAAGACCTCTACCTAGGTTCCTCCTCTCTAGATATTGAATTCATTAAATTACTGCAAACCCATTTCAACACACCAGTTCACAGTGAGCCCCATGCACTAGAAGTTGGCTTATGATGGGCCTCGTGGCATAAAACATCAGTTGTCAGATGTAGATCTAACGATCCTGCTTATTTTAAATCCCAATGACTCTGATGGCCATGCTTTGCCTGAACGGTGCCTCAGTGGGCTTTCTGTTCTCTGCTGGTCCTTTATAAGAGCAAAGCAGAGAGAAACAATGGTTAATACTGACCCACCTCACTCAGAATACTCTCTGGAGCAAAGTGATTTGCTGGGGGAGTTGGGGGAAGAACAATCTGCAAACAGACAGAGGTGAAAGTCGCTCCTGGAATATAAATGAGCTGGTGTGAAATGGTATATCTGCACAGCAGTCCGTGCAGGTGCTACTTTGAATTACCAGCTGAGTCTCTGGCCCCATATATTTTGTGAGTCACCTCCAGATCTGCTAGGCCAGCCAATGCTACCGTAACACATCCCTGCTACAAAAGAGTTCAGCACACAACCTAGCTGCACCATTTCTTAATCTCCGGGTGCCCTGCCATGTAAAATCATATTGGATCCAAATGCAAACTTCTCTGTCGTTCAGGTTCCATCTCCGTGCATCCTGTTTGAGCAATGTGAGACTGGGTCCTGTTCCCCTGGAGCTTCTGTTCCAAAACGAAACCAAATTTGGGACCCATTGAAGTGGATGAGAATAGTTCTCTGAAACCACATTCCCTCCCCTCCCCCCTGATGTTCATAGAAGTGAACACAGAGAATGAAGTGAACCGTGCCTTCCCCCTTCAGCGTTTCCCATCACGTTACTGCTTTAAGGAGTAAACCCCAGGGAAACAGATCAAAGCAAAAAGCCATTGTGTGAAATGGGCCCCTAGTGAGCAGAACAGATTAATGGGCTACAGATCCAACTGCACAAAGCGTGATTCCCATCACCCATTGCTCCACAGGTTCTGAGCACAAGCAGGAGGGGCCTGATCCAGGTAGTAACAGCCTACTTGGCCATAGACTTCGGGGGGAGCTGCGGGCCCTGGGCTTCTTGCAGGGGTGGGGGCTATAGCCTGAAAACTTGCTGTTGTACGAAGCAATGAAAAGCCACTCGGCGGGTTGCCTTTCAGAGGCACTGACCTCATGAGAGGTCGTGACAGTGTGCAGCGATTCAGGCAAGGCAGGGGGTGATGGATGGTGACACAGGAGCCACAGAGGGCTCACTGCTTGGGACCAGCGTGGGCAAACACCCCCCAGATTCATATACTTGTCTTTGCCGAAGCTTTTGGGTCTGTAATACGGGGCTGGGTAAGCCAGGGGCATCTCACCAGAACAGACTAGAGAGAGAGAGAGATTAGCTGTACTGCCCAGGGCAATCTATTGAAGCCCATCTCATGTTTTTATTTATATATATATATATATATATAGTGTGCCTGCATCTCTGCTTTAGTTCACCCTTTCTTTTCACCTCCTCTTCATCCCACTCCCCTCCACCACATGCACACAACTGTTGTGTGTTAATACACACACACACACCCTCTCCAATGCATGTTTCTGAGGGGGAGGAAGGAGCCCTTATAAAATGAAGTATGAAATCAGTGCTGCCCCATTAATTAGCTAACCAGCATGATAGCAGACCCAGCGTAAGGAGGAAGGGAGGATGGTTTTGTTGCTGAAGCACTGGTCTGGGACTTAGGAGATCTAGATTCATTTCCCAGGTCTCTCACAAACTTTTCATTTCCCCGCCATTGCAGAGCAGTGGGCACTGGTGAGCCTTGGTCCTACCTGTAGCACCTAACGGTCTAGTCTCCTAGTGGCTCCTTGGGCCTCATTTTGGTTGTTGGGTTAATGTGAAGCCAGTGTTGGTGGTCTGGGATATACAGGATGTTAGATTAGACTGTCTGGTGATCCCTTCTGGCCTTAAAGTCTGTGTCCTTCTGATGCCCTGTGTGACCTAGGACAAGCCCTTTGATCAGTGATTGCTGCCGCCTGGAGAGGCATGGTGGGGGTAAACTGATTAGTGTTTGCGAGGGGCTGTGATGGGGGATACATTTTTAACAAACCCCGTTGTGCTCCTTGCAGGTGAATCGCTGGACCATGAAGGCAGCATTCAGATTGCTTCTCCTCCTCATCCTTGTGTCGATCTCTGAAGTGAACGGGCAGAAGAAGAAGCCCGGGCAGAAGCCCCCGCGGAAGCCCGCCCGCCCAACTCCCGAGCCAGTCGAGCCAACAGAGCTGCCTCCGCCCCTACCACCGGGCCCCCGCTCCATCTTCCCGGATTGCCCCAGAGAATGCTTTTGTCCTCCAGACTTCCCCTCCGCCCTCTACTGTGACAGCCGCAACATGAGGAAGGTGCCCCTCATCCCTCCCAGGATCCACTACCTCTATCTCCAAAACAACTTCATTGACAGCCTCCCAGAGGAGTCCTTCAAGAATGCCACGGAGCTGAGGTGGGTCAACCTGGACAACAACCGCCTCAAGAAGCTGGAACGGCGGGTGCTGGAGCAGATGGACGGCCTAGTCTTTCTGTACCTGGAGAAGAACCAGCTGAAGGAGGTGCCACCCTTCCTACCACCCAACCTGGAGCAGCTGCGTCTGAGCAGGAATCAGATTTCCAAGATCCCCTCTGGGGTTTTCAACAAGCTGGAACACCTGGTCCTCCTGGACTTGCACCACAACAAGCTGAGTGATGGAGTCTTCAACAAAAACACCTTCCGGGGGCTTAAGAACCTCATGCAGCTCAACCTAGCCCACAACATCCTGCGGAAGTTGCCTCCTGGGCTGCCCAGTGCTGTCCACCAGCTCTTCCTAGACAGGAACAACATTGAGGACATCCCCGATGACTACTTCAAAGACTTCCCCAATCTGGCCTTCCTCAGGCTTAACTACAATCAGATTTCTGACAAAGGGCTGCCTAAGAACTCCTTCAACCTCAGCAACCTGCTGGTGCTGCAACTGGCGCACAATAAGCTCACCAGCATGCCCTTCATCAGCCCCAAACTGGAGCACCTCTACCTAAACGACAACTCCATTGAAAGTGAGTTGGGGGTAGCAGGGTGGGTAGGCCTGCGTGGCTGTGGCTGGGCTGAGAGGGAGCAGATGTCCCCCGGGGACAGAATTCTTTGCATCGGGAGATAGTTTCTTTCAGTGTGAAACCTACCCACAGGGCTCCACTCCCTTCAAAACAGGGCTTGATATTTAGCATGGGTTAGTGGCCCTTTTACATGGGTGCATGGGGCCAGGTGGTGGAAGGGCCTGTGCTTAGGAAAAGGATTGTCCAAAGCACTACTCAGGAGACCTGGGTTCAATTTCCTGCTCTGCTGCAGATCCTTGACAACTCACTTAGTCTTGCCATCTATAAAATGGGGATAATACTTCACTGCCTCGCAGGGAAAACGCATTAAAGACTGTGAGGTACTCAGATACTACAGTGATGTGGGGGGCTCACATATATACCTAAGATAGATGGAAACAATACAGTTTAACTTTCTGTGTGTTGAGGCTAGCAGGACTAGGGGATGCAGAGGGGGATGAAGGGAGAAAAGGGCTATGCTAGTGAGAACCTCTGCAAATCCATCAGACAGAGCTTCACACGGATTTAGGTGAAGAACAGCAATTTCATGGGACAGGTGCCAGGCCATAAAATGCATAAACACAGCAAATGTGGGAATAACAAAGGCCTGTTCCCAGCAGACCCAGATGTTTGTGCTATTGGAGCTCTCACCACCTGCTGCCCTGGCTGAAAACATCTGCAGGGAAGCAAGAATGCAGAGCTCCTTCCAGAAATTCTTTGCAGGCAAAGGAGAGACACACAGAAACCAGCCCAACTCCTAATATTTCTGGCTGCAGAGTGGGCTGATGGGAGTTTTGGTAGCAGAGCATTATAGGGGATTATACACCTGTAAATCAGTAGTCCCAAAACTGTAGTTAAAATCTAAATACCCTTATGGCGAGCACTTTATGGCAGCTATTCCCATAGACTGGGGTTACATTGCTGTTGTCAAGGGGTTCCCCTGATCCTTTCACTGATGCGACAAAGTCCTCACTTAGACAAAACTATCATTGAAGTTAAGGGGGAGATTTTCCTGAGTACAGACTTCTAGATTAGGCCTTGTATGCCAAAATGGTCCATCACTGAAGGGCAGCCACCTCTGAGGTGGAACATGGCAACTGTAGTGGTCAAGGGAGGGGCAGTAGAGTACAGGCATCCTGCTTATGAGTACACTGGGGTTTGATCCAAAATACAAAGAGCGGAGCAAACAGTTTCTGGCTGGTGAGTCTTGCCCACATGCTCAGGGTTTAGCTGATTGCCATATCTGGGGTCGGAAAGGAATTTTCCTCCAGGGCAGATTGGCAGAGGTCTCGGGGTTTTTTGTCTTCCTCTGCAGTGTGGGACACGGGTCACTTGCTGGAAGATTCTCTGCACCTTGAAGTCTTTAAACCACGACTTGAGGACTTCAATAGCTCAGCCATAGGTTAGGGGTTTATTACAGGAGTGGGTGGGTGAGATTCTGTGGCCTGTATTGTGCAGGAGGTCAGACTAGATGATCATAATGGTCCCTTCTGACCTTAAAATCTATGAGTCTACGAGTTTCAAGGTGGAGAATCCTAGTGGAATTAAGTTGTCATCACTGAAGCTCAGCAGTGTAGGGAGAAAAGGACAAGGAGACAGAAGGGCCCAATCTAGGCCTTGCTTAAGTAGCTGGAATTGGCCCACAGGGGTCTAAAGAACCATTAGCAGCTGACAGGAGCCTGAAAAGGCCAAATAAGGGCCAATTTGGGACAAGTTTTAATGTGGGGTGGAACTCGAGGTCAAGTTGCTGGCTGATCTGTGATATAGTTATTCAACACAGCTATGGTATGCTAGTTAAGGAGGTATATGCTGCAGGTTAGAGAGACTCATGTTCCATTCCCCTGTGTTCCCAATTGTCTGCATTTCCTTGTGACATTTGGTAGCTTTTTAAGTCTTCAGCTCCTCGAGTCATGTATTAAGTGAGAATCGCTGCTTTTATTTGCTTTAAAAGCAAGTTTCTTGTCCTCACAGTGGCAAAGAAAAGCCTGAGGTGTGCTCCCCTAAAGGCTTGCAAACAGAAAGAACCCAGCAATTTTTTTTAATGTCATGATTTTTAAACTACTCTCCTGACTTCGAGGGGAAGGGATAGATCATAATTTTTGTAAGCTTGAAGTTTGCAGTACTGATTTCCCGTTGTAAAGTATTTCTTTTCTGCCTTTCATAACGTGCCACAATATTTCCCACCTTTCCCTTGTTAAACCCAGATTACTCTGGGCACTTCCTGACAGAACTCATGCACCTCTGTTTCCAAGTCCACCCTACCATAGCACCCTCTCTCTGCCCCATATCACTGATAGAGACACTATAGAGGAAGTTAGGAAGTGCAGATGCGATCTGAGAGGACCCCAGGTACCCTGCAATCGCAACAAGACCCTAGGAGCATGGCACACACAGCATAAGAAAAACAAACATGAAAATAAACCCCAGAATAACTATTCATGGCTAATGCTCTCTCTAGCTGCAGGGTTTTCCTGCCTCTTCTGATGGCTTTATAATGGCAGCAATGATTAGCGATACTATGGGCTATTTTTATAGCTACCTATAGGGACAGGAGGAATTATAGCTTGCTGTTTTCTGGGAAATCACCCAATCAGGAATATTCTTAAGCTGATGTGAATGAGACCCCAGCTGCGATAGCCAATTAGAAGACATGAGGGGTGGTGACCACACCTTAGTTCTCGGGTGGAGGTGGAGGGGAGGGGGGGCTGCTGGAGTTCTCATGTGTTGCACAGACTTCTCATTGTTTGCTGGAGTTAATGACAGAGTGGAGTCTCCAGTGCCTGGCTGATGTTTTGAAGACTGGCTCTGGAGCTCCGCTGAGGCTGTGCGCGCTCTGATGTTTTGGTGACTCCAACGGCCAAGATTCCTCTGGTGGAATATTAAAAGCTGTCAGGGGCTGAAGGACAGGAGTTTGCATCTGCATAGCCAGGAGAGGTGAAATCCTGCATTCCCTTTAATAAATCCAAGCATGCTGCACTGATGAACGCTGCTATGTCTGTAAGGGGAGGAAGTGCCATGTGAGGGAAGCCGTGTCACACAGGAGCTAACAGACTGGCTGAGTCTGTTGATTGGTTTGACAAATGGAGCTTGGCGAGGTGATCCGCTACCTGGGACTCTGAATTCAACAACCGTGGCCCAGGGATCCCTATGTTTTGGTGAACAAAAGGGGACTTGGGAAGCCCACATTGCAAGAGTTAGAGTGACATGCAGCTCAGTGCTTGCACATCCCTGCTGACAGGAGGACAGGCAACTCGGCTCTCCTGCTCTCCATCGAGAAAGAGGTATCTTCTCACACAGGCTGAGGCCCTGCCTCCAGGGTGCAAAGATGAGTCATTGCACCTCTGCCACCTGATTGGCCCCCAGTCAGGTAGGTAGAACAAAAAGGACCTAGAGTTGCACCCAAAATCCCGTGATGGGTGCAATGCTCCAGGTGCAAAAATGCAACCACAAAGCAGGAGAAAGTGTGCCCCCGTTTGCACCTAAACCGATACGTATCTCCACTGTCACGTCAGCACCAAAGTGCTACAGTGATGTGCTCTGTCAATAAGACAGATGCATAGCTAGCTCATCCCAAGGGAACAGACATATCCAAGGAGATACAGGAGTAAAGTGAGGGGCGACGGAACCCTCCTCTTCCTTTGAAACAGAAGAGGGAGTTCTCACTGCACCATTCTCCTTTAACCACAGGATGGGGTGGTATGCACCAGAGACGACAAAGCAGATCGCTTGCAAGCCTCTTCAGCACTATGTGATCACTGAACACCGTAGACGGGTGGATGGCGGGGTGGGATGAAGAGTAGATAAACTCTCAGCATCGCTCACCTGGAATCAGATGGGCTCTTCAAACCCATGCTGTGCTCTCTCTCCCCCTGCAGGAATCAACGGGACCCAGATTTGCCCCACCTCCCTGGTCACCTTCCAAGACCTCTCCTCAGATCTAGAAAACGTGCCCCGACTCCGCTACCTGCGCCTGGACGGCAACCAACTGAAACCACCCATCCCCTTGGACCTCATGATGTGCTTCCGGCTCCTACAGTCAATCGTGTTTTAACTCTCCCAGCTGTGCCACTCTCCCGGGACTTTGGCTTTGCGCAGACAATTGACTCCAGTCTATGTCAGACACTTGGAAAATATCTTGTTCCCCCATTCAACCCACCCCAATCACCCCTCAATGCTCAATGCTCTGTCTCCTCCTCCTCCTCCCCCACTCTCTTTCCTGCTCCCTCTGTTGGAAGGAGCCCTGCCATTGGGTGCAGCACGGTACTGGCCTGTGGACGCTGCATGTATCTTATAGGAGTGCACTTCCTGTCCGATACCTGTAGTGCCCACACCATGGTACTATGCCACAATAAGCATCCAAGGCCTTCGTGTAAATGGGGCCCTTTCACTCCACCCTTTAAGTCAAAGTCACAGAAGAGGTGCCTGCTCAAATGCCACCCCCTTATACCCAGCATGTAACTGTTTTTCCCTCCCAGGTCTGTACATCTTCCAGCCATAGGAACCATCCCCAGGCGGACCTGGTCTTTGTCAGCATCTGCTCCCAACTCCAGCAGACAGTGGTACGTGAGCTTTGTTTTGGGAGCACCCAGTGGTGGAGGGGCTGTCTGGCAGATGGGAGGAGAAGGGGGCCTGGGACTGGACAATGATCCGGGGCAATTATAGCTGCTTTATGAGACATGGCGATTTCATCCCCAGTCTGCACTATCCAGCAAAATAACCAAAGTTGTCTTTAGTCCCGAGATCCAGTTCAGGTCCTTCTCTTCCAAGGGCACAGAATTCATTCGAAGTGGGCGTGGGGAATCCAGATCAAGTTCTACTTCCTTCCAAGTCCTCTCCTTGGCCAAAACTGGTGCAAGTTACTCTTCACTTTGGATGATCCTAGGGAAACCCCATGGGTTTGCTCAGTCATTGTGTCTTCGGGCTACATTGATGCTGGACTCACCCACCAACTTCATGCCAATGAAAGCTGATGAAACCTCAGAAGTTCCCCACTGAGCAGAAGATTCTGGGTGCAGACACCATATAAGCATGTGGCAGGTATACAGAGCCCCTGAGTGGGTTGAACGTATTCCCATGGGAGAAATTTCATGCAAACAAGCAAGTTCCTCAACCACATAGCAGCTTTTTGCTGCACTGTGTTGGATCCTATCACAGTTCATGGGAGTCTGGATCACCAGCAGTTCCCCGTCACCAAATCAGATAGACCCCATAAGGAGTCCCCATAAGGTCCCGCATTAAAACCCTGTGGATTATAGGAATCCTGGTGGAATACCCCTTTCATGCATGCACACACCAGTCTGCCCTTGTGTCAGAGCAGTATGGGCATCAACCACCACTGAGAACTTTTAAATCAAGATTGGGTGGTTTTATAAAGCTCTGCTTTAGGATTGCTTTGGAGAAGTTCTCTGGCCTGTGTTACCCAGGAGGTCTGACTAGATGATCACAATGGTCTCTTCTGGCTTTGGAATTGATGAATCGATGAAAAACCACAAAGAGGGTGGTCTTTGTTCTGGCTGGTGACCCACAACTGGGTCCTTCTTAATACACATGGCTACTTTGACTCCAAAAGATGGTTTCGTGATGAAGAATAACTCCTCGAGCCCAGAGCTTAGGGGAGTTTGTGAGACTAGGATCTGCAATGGGGCTAGATAGAGAGACATCTCCAGACTAGGGGGATGGATTAACTGTGGCTCTACACCTTAGGGACAGCAGCACTCCTACATGATGGGGTCAAGTCCAGGAGCTGGTGCTGAAGGCTGGACATTGGTGAGGCTCTGGATTTTGCTTTGGTAGAGCAGAGAGATCCTCATTCTGGGGAACGGGGACAAGAGTGGAGATCTGTCTTGAAAGCACCCCCTTTTTGCAAGCAGACAAAGGCTTCCTCTGTTCTGTTTATCGGGCACCACAATGACACCCAGTGGCCAGAGAGGGTGATGTTGGTGGGCCGTCCTAGATTTCCCAAAGCTTGACATTGTTCCTGTTTAAAGGTAGCTGGTTACATTAATCCCATAAATTCCCTTTGGGTGGATCTGACCTGAGCCATTTGTCTTATTTAAAGGTGGCAGATGAGAGTAATGCCTGATGCACTGTGGGGATCCCTGTTTCACATTCAGAGACATCAACCCGGATTTAGTCCAGCAGAAGTGGAAACTGGCGTAAGCCACAGTCCCCCTTCCCAGCGGATTTAAGTACAAATGATGTCATTACACCCTGAGACCGGCCTGGATCTCTGGGATACCAGAATGATAGTGAGAAAGCTTCAGCTTCCCCAGGCAATCTCCATCTGAATGAAACACCCTCTGCCTGTCCCCCTCACCTCCCTCACTGAAAACCATCTGTGGTGGGGAGTAAGGGAAGAGAGATGTGAAGAACAGAAGGAGCTGCCCAGCCCACTTAGCTTCCTCTTGTGACCACCTCCTGCTTCCCTTCGTGGCCCTCCTCCGGAGTTCTCCAGCATCCCATCGAAGGTCTCTATCGCCTTTCTTCATACCCTTCGCTCGCCTTCCCCAGTCTCTTATTCCCTCCTGCCCTGTCTGGGTGAGAGCGCTGCTCAAAGTCCCTGCTTGCCCCCCAGATTCCTCGGAGGTTTGGAAGCAGCGTGAAAAAGTCTCTCTTAGCTTTGTCGATCCCGTTCACCAACTTCAAACCTGAAGTCGTAGGGCCAGATCCTTCAGCTTGTGTAAATAGCTCAGACTTCAGTGGAGCTGCACCCCTGGACACCAGCTGGGAATAGTGCCCTCTTTATCCCCGGAGACTCCATCTAGCTCTCTTCCCCTCTGTGTAAGGGATGCTTTGATCTTTGGTAGCACACATTGTGTCCTCTCCAGCGCTATGTGGGCAGTATTTCCACAGTCTAGTGCCAGCTATTGCCATGCTGGGCAGAGTGAAGCATTACTGTGTCCTGTGTAGTTTCTGCTCTGCACAGGGCTTAGTTCTTTAATGATCCCTCACCCTCCCCGCACGGGACTCCATCAGCGTGCTGCTTGGTGACACACGCTCAGCTCAGATCTCGTGGCCTGGTTCCTCTCTCCCGCAGACTAATCACTTGACACATCTCAGCAATGAAGTGCGTTCGCCATCTCAGTGACCTGCTCACCTCGGTGACTCAAATCCCTGCGGATCCCTGTGATTAGCTCTGCCTCCGGTATTAGCCTCCTCTGCATGATCTGAGGTCACCTTTCCAAGCATGCACAGCAAAGCAGGTCCAATGCTTCTCCCTTACCCCTGTGCAGCTCACTTTGAACTCAGCAGGATTCAGTGCGGGGTAATTGAGAGCATAATTGGGTTTTGGTATCTGTAAAAGATGCCTCACAGGCTTGCCCTGTAAATCCATTTTGGCTCCTCGTCTTGGCAGATCTTTGGTGGGTCTGAATCGGCAAAGTTCTATGGACTTCAGTGTAGCTAGGCTAGTGGAGGTTCCATCTCATTGGTCTTTCTCCCTTCACATTGGGATTGCTTTTGACTTACAGCTGCATTGCCTCCATCTTAGCTGCTGGAAGGAGCCAAGGTATCATAAGCCACCAGTGTTTGTGTGTGTGTGTCTTTCTGTATTGCACATAGCAACACAACATCTTAATATAATTCCCAAGAAGAGTCTCTCTCTCTCCAATACTCTCCCTGCCGTCCCTGTCCCCTCCGACACATACACCCCTTTTCTTTACCTCCAACCCAGGTCTCTAGCTTTGGAATCACTGGGTAAGATGTGCCCATTACGCTAACCTTCCCACCATCTCCTCTCTTCCTATCCAGCCCTGCTCTCTCGGTCTTTGGCTCTCTCTGTAAGCCAATACGGCACTGTGGAGCTGCACAGGTTGAACTCAGTAGCCAATTGTATATGTGCAACCCTGTCCTCCATCCAACTCCCTTCACACACACTTCGGCCCTCAAAGCCAATGGACTCCCATTTACATCAATGGGCCTTGACCATGTCCTTAGTGACCAGCCCCATTGTCCTTTGGACACGTCCTCTCAGTTAGGGGACAGGCTGTCCCACTGGAGCTTCTGTTGGAGTTGCATGCTCGGAGTCAATTATTTTAACAGCAATGCAGGCATGAAATCCACTCTCCTACTTGGGTCCGGGGGGCCAGGTTCCGATCTCAGTGACGCAGGGGTAACTCCACAGTCACTCCGTTGATCTCAGTTGAGTTGCTTTGGATTGTGACATGTAGAATGTGATCTCCTGGTCTCTTTCCTAGCCTACCTTGTGTTATGTTTCATTCTCGGTCGCTTTACAGAACCAAACACCGCTGCCTGTTTGTACCTTTTTCATTTTGAAAAAAAAAAAATTTTTGAGGAGCTTATTTTTTATTCCACCCTCCAGTTCTTATACATACAGCTCCCCCTCCTTCGCCACTGCATACATAGGGCTCTGGGTTTGGGTTCTTTCTGATTTTCCGTGTTTATGTTCTGGACCAAATGAGGCTCATTTTTTAAAGGAAAAAAAATCGGTTTTAAATCGGTGTTTTTAAACACATAAGCCCACCCGCAATTGTCTCCCTTGAATTCAACAAAACGTGAACCCTCTGTGACAGGAGGAGGTTTTTAAAGGCACAAATGGGAGTTAGATGTCCAGCTTCCATTGCAAATCGACATGAGTGATCCATGAAAATCAGGGCAAACTAGATGCCTTAACTCTCCTTTGTGCTTTTCAAAAATCTCCCTGCCAAGCTCCAGGGACGAGCTCCCAGTAAGCAGCAGAGAGACTGTTTAGATCTACTTATCCCCTCCGCAAACACTGTGAACATTGCAAATTCCAGGAAGGTATTTTTGACAAAACCCTCTTCTCCAAATGTTCCTCGGTGGGATTTATTGGGTTTGACTGGTTTCAACCTTAAACCTGGAAACCCTATGTATATATTTATATATCTATATGTGTAATATATACTGGTACAGTGTACATGTATAGCTATATACATACAGTAGCTCTCAACTGATTTCAGCTCAATGGTATTTTCACTTCTCCTCGCCTGTGGCAGTGAAAATAAAATGATTCAAAAAGAAACCTGGAAGTGCTGTCAGAAAATGCTGCCCAGGGACCCGTTAGCAACTGATGGACTGATGAACTCCAAGAGTTCTCTGGAATGGTGCCCATCGCATTGGTGTCTGGGCACCACTATGAAGTTCAGGGCCAGATCCCCTGCCCTGTCTTCCTCTGCTTCCTTTGGGCTACATTGCCAGAGGGAAGAAAGAGAAATCAAACCCTAACCCCTCAACTGGGGCTATCCCCAGCGTGAAGAAGGTCTCAGCAGGCATAGGAGCTGGCATAGCCTAAGCAACCATCTCTGTAGGGCAGGCAGAGATGTGGCCAGAGCATGATTTGCTCAAGCAATCCGTAGCTGGCAGATGGGTCCCCAAGGCACCGCCAGCTGATGCAAATTACAGCACCCTCCCCCCGGCCTGTTCTCAGCTGGGCCAGGGTTGGATGGAGCATCAGTGAGTTGTAACTAGCTCCCGGGTGGCCCCTCCTTTCTGCTGCACTCAGCAGAGAATCTGAGCTTCCATCTTTAGAAATACACTCCTTGTCTGGCCCATTCGCACATGCAATTACCTCTTCTCAGGGAAGAGCAGGGACCTTCAGCACAAAAGCAAAGATTTCAACCACTTGAATGAAAGCCCTGACTCTGCGAGCTGGTAGGAGTTTGTTGCCCTTTCTGTGGGCCACGTGCTGATGGCGGAGGAGGCATGCACTTTCCAAGCGTGCAACACTTGCCAGTTCACAAGTGTCGCATGTTTGCGGAGGGAGCGTTCATGCGGGTGTGAGTCTGTGTGTCTAGGTGTATGTGGAATGGATGTGGGGAGGAGAGATTGTGTCTGCCTGGGTGTCTAGGGGTATGTGTCAGCTTACAAACGATATTGAGATGTGTGGGGTAAGTGGTTGTGACTGGCTGTGTGTGTGTGTGTGTGTGTGTGTGTGTATGTGTATGTGTGTGGGGGGCATATGCATGGGAACAGAATGGCTGTGGGCTGCAGTTTAGCTTTCTGCCCATTGCTATAGACTCAGAGCTCATCAGAGACTGTCATGGATGCATGAATCATAAAGAGGTGGGCGAGGGTCCGGGGGTGAGTGTGTGTGAGCGCATGTGCCTAGACGTGGCACTCTCTTCACGTGTGTGTTGGCAGGGAGGCGTGTCCCTGTGTGCAGTGTGGGTGCAGGGAGCAAGCTAGCCTCATGCTGCTCACCGCAGGATAAAATCGGAGAGGTTTATATTGTGATCGAGGCAAGAATTGTAAACTCTCTGGTATGGGTATGTGAGTGAGTGAGAGAATTACCTTGCCACCTCTCTAGACTGGACAGCCCAGTCTCCTGCAGGATATCAACACAACAACAACAAAAGAGGAGGGGGGTCATTTCTTTCCTTCCCCCACTGCAAACAGCAGCCTCTCAGGACTCAGAAGAAAGTGAGGTGGTAACTTATGAGCTCTCCAATCTCTGAGGTGGGGTGTGTTATCAGACATCATGGGAAATGCGGGAAATCTCCTAATTAGCCCCAGTGGATTGCTGACGACCTGGGGACATGGGCCTGCTGCACGCAGATGGGAACATCAAAGGAGTTCCCAGGGCTGACGGGGGTGTTTGATATATGGGCAGGGGAAGGGAAGGGTGTCAGAGAGAAGAGAGAGGCTAAAATATGGGGTCTGGTGCAAGGTGTATAACGTGACTAATTACAAACTGCAGCCCCCATGCTATCAGTGGATGCACAAGCATGGAGCCCTGGTGCCCTGCAAATTCCCATTCATTCTGCAGCACTGTCTGGGGCCTTATCTCCATTATCTCCCACCAGTGTAAGACAGCCATTGCTGTGGTGGTGGGTGGCAGTCAAGCAGGAGCCAAAGGGGGCGGGGGGAAGAAATGGGCCTGGGCAAATCTCAACTCCTTTGGAAAAGCAGCTGGGCATAGCAGAGCTGTCGTGGGTTCGAATTCAGCCAGAATTCCTACCAAGAGTTCTTGCTGCATCCTGGGCCTTCTGCCACTCCCTGCTCCCATGGGATGGGCTGTGGCTTTCAGCCCTCACCTAGCCCTTTGTCTGGTTTAAAATCTTCCAACCTACAGGAAATGAATTGTGCCTGGTATTTCCTGGGCTGGAGGGGGACAGGGAAAGAACAGAGTATACCTAGCTGTCTGCCTTTAATGCCTCCCCAGAGTATCTCCCAGTATCTCCCTCCACTTAGTTTCGTCTGGCTACAACAGTGCTCCCCAAACAGCAGGTCTCTCTCTCTGGCCCAGCCCCAACGATCAGCGCTTCACTCCTGACTTCTCTGCGAACCGAGCCCGTTTCATCCAGCAAGCGGGCGGCACGGCCCTCGGGCGACCCCTGGAAAGCAGCCAAATGCCGCTGGGCCCTTCAAAGGAGCAGACACGCTGAGTCAGCTGGAACGCGCCTCTTTGGGCTGCCACGCCACCTCCAGCTCTGGCGAGCCTCTAATGAGGGCTTAAAATGGATGACTGCCGGTCCGCAGCACTTTTCTGTGCCTAGCGGGGATGGGGCACCAGGGCCTGGCTGCCCTTCAAGCTAGAACACGGCTCGAGTTTTTCCAGGATTCTTAGCACCTCCCCATCACCCTCCCCTGCTTTCCACAATCATCCCGCAAAGCCCTCCCCACTGCCCCGCCTGGGCCTGTGTGGGTGGTCAATGACGTGCGTGACCCAGGTACGTCGGTGCAGGCCCTACTATGGTTCTGAGCCCACAGTGCTGAGTGCGTGGCTGGTGAGACAACGCACGTCTTGCAGTGTACCGCATTAGAGTCTCCGTAGGTGGGAGCGTGTGTGGGAGGAGGCTGTGTGTGCGTGAAAGAGAGCAGCAGCGTGCGTGTGTCTGTGCAATGGGATTGTGTGTTTGTAAGTGAGGGTCTCTGCAGGAGGGTGCCTATATATGGTGGGTGTGTGGGGGGGGGCACATGAGGTTTTTAGAGGTGTGAGCACTTGTAGATGTGAAATGTACTTGCGTGTTCTGGGAGTTACACAATTAATGACCTCTCTCTGGCTCAGATTCTGGTTCCAGGCCCAGGCTCCAGGCTCGCTGGCCCATTCAGTGCCGGGATGTGCGTAATCGGGATACACATCCTCCAAGAGGCAGTGATGCTCAGTTCCTCCGACACACACTGATCAGATAGGCTGATGTGAACCAAAAGCAGCATAGAGGGCATCTGTACAAGGCACAAAACTGTCCCTCCGGCCATCCACCATGGAGCGGGCTGGACCTGGGAGCAGTGTCGCTGTAGGTCAGGGCTGAGGGGCAATGGCAGAGATGTATGTAGGGATCCAGGAAGGGAATAGCAGGGAGGCCTGTTGGCCAGGCTTAAAGTGCATTGGTAGAACTGTGGGCGGAAGCCGTTCTAGGCATATCAAAGCTAGGCAGCTGCCTAGGGTGGTGGATTTCTGGGGATGGCAGATTTGGGGATTTCCCCCAGCTATTCCTGCCATGAATGGCGGGGGATAAGGCTGGCAGAGCTGCCCGGGGGAAGGAGCTGCCACCAGCTGAGACTCCGAGGAATGGGATTCCAGGAAGCACTCCCACCGGCAGACTCGGGGTGTGGCTTGTGGGTTGGGGTGCAGCGTGCAAGAGGCCAGATGGGGGAGGGTGCCTAGGTTCCACTGTGGCTGAGCTGGGGAAGGCTGAAGTTTTGCCTAGGGCGGTAGCGTGGCTTGGGCAGCCAGTGCTTGTGAAATGCACAGGGCAGGACTAGCAGGGCAGGATTCAGGTGCATTGGCGGAGCTGCGGTACCTGCAGGGCTGAAGACACTGGGAAGGCTATGGCTGAGGAGCATTTGCTGGGGCGGGGAAGCTTTCCTGTGCAACGCCTGGCGGTAGACAGTGCTTCTGAGCCCCTTGTTTTCATTAAACTAATGAAAGGATGAGAGAGGAGTGTAAATTGCATCTACCCACCTCCAGCTGTGGGTGCAGCCAGGCACAGAAAGCTCTGCGCCTCTAACACACACACACGCACACACGCAATTTACCTTTAAAAATCAGCTGTTTGAAATTCTCAGCTCCCTCTCCCCTCAGTGCCCTGTTAAGGGATGTTAGGATGCAGGTCTCCCAGGCTCCCCAGCACTGTAGCAGTACAGAACTCCCCTCCCCCTGGAATAATAACGCCTAGTTTTATCTAGTGTTTTTCACCCCTAGATCTCAAAACGTTTTACAAAGGTCAGTATTGCGCTGGAAGGACAGAGATTTATTGGAATGCTGCAAGTAACAACTCCAGAACCACGGATAGGACTTAAGTTCCTACTAAACTGCCCTGATAACAACATACAACACAACAGCTTCACATACAACACAACATAACAACGTACAAGAGAACAGCTTAACACTAAGGTAAAGATCTGTTGGTGGAGGTGCTGGCTACATTGATCAGTACATTATGCCTGTTTTACAGATGGGGAAAGTGAGGCACAGAGCAGTGAAGTGCCTTGCCTAAGGTCATCCAGCAAAGTAGTGACTGAGCTGGGAACTGACTTCCGAGTCCCAGTCCGATGCTCTATCCCCTAGGCCATGCTGCTGCTCAGGAATCATGTGTTTCCCATGGTGTCCCTTTCAGCCAGTCTGCTCCTCCTCCTCTGAGCACAGAGTGGGTGATCCAGCCAGACATTTGCCCTGCTAGCTTATTTTCCAGGCTTGTCTGCTGGAGAGGGATGAAAGTATTCCCCGGGTTGCTGTATGACACATGGGGAGTGGGGCACTCACACACCAGCACTACCAGACGGGTTGCAACACAAACACTCCCCGCTCAGCTGGCAGGGTGACCTGCTGCCTCTCCAGTGCCTCCAAGCTGGGGAGTGGGAGGCCATCCGCTCAGACCCCTCCTGTGTGGAGGCCACGCAGCGCTGGCTCTAGGCCACAGAGTGCTGGCTCGGGGGCTCGCAGGCTGACAGGGATTCAGGAATAGCCCGGTCAGGCAGTGCTACTCAAAGGAAGGGCTGCCCGTGTCCATGCAAAGAGCTTTGTACCAAGTTGGCCCAGCCTCTGGGTTCGAGTCCTAGTTGTGGGGGTCTCTCTCCAGTGGTTGGGAGGGGTTAGGAATGGGCACACTCAGCCCTAGGGTGGGGGGTGAAAGTCAGTATCCCTGTATTGCTGAGCTCAGAAAGTCGGCTCCACCAGGCCCTCCCCTGGGAGGGTGGTGAAGGGGTTCCCAGGGATCCAGGGGAGGGAACAGGCCATGGCTCCATCTCTGGGGCACTTGCATTTGCTCAATGGGCAGGCGGTTGGGGACGTGGGAGGGCTCAGCAGAGACAACAGCCGCAGTCAGCGAGCGCCTTTTCTCCCAGCCGGGACAATGTTTGTATCAGGAAGGGGGACAGAGAATTCCCTGGCCTGGGGTTCGGCCCAGCCCTGTGGCCCTGGGTTAGAGCCCCGGGCATGGAGCATCCTCCTCTGCTTCCCAAGCTGCCAGATTTTGAGCCCTTTTCCTGAACCCCTGGGCACAGGGAAGGGACAGCCAAGCCCCTCCTAAGCCTTGTTCTCCAGCTGGAGCCCCTTGCCTCCCTGTTTAGGATGGGAACAGCCCACGGCACAGGAGGGGTCTCTGTCACCATCTGGTGCAATTCTGGACCTGCCAGCTCCAGCGGTAGCGAGCGCATGGCTACAGCCATTCCTGTTTCCAAGCAGTCACCAGCTGGGCGGCCCTGCAACACCCCCTCCCACACACCCAGGAGGACAGTGGAACACGCCAGGGCCCCTCATGGGCCACGGTTTGAATGTGACTCCAGGCTCCAGTGCAGTGGGGGCTGCGTGCCTGGCAGACACGCTGCCACTCCTCTGCCCTGGGGAAGGGAAGGTGAGGGGGTTTGCTGACCCCCGGGGCACACAGAAGTGGAGGAGCCGCTGTCCCACCCAGAGGGGAGCAGCCCTGACGTCAGCACTGTATGCCCGGCATCAACAAACAACGTGCCCACCCCTCCAGGTTTCCAAAGCAACAGCACTGCCAAGGTGCGAGCCGGCACTAATCTCTTGTGCGGGGATGGAAGTGGGGGGCTGGGAGTGGGGGTGGCTGCTTCCAGCCGGAGCTTTGGCTACAAAAGACAGGGGTTTTTATGAGGCGTTGAATTTAAACAGCCCTCTGGCTGCTGGGCCGTGGGCCCATCCTGGCCATAACAGCAATCAGATCACTGCTGGGGGTGTGGGGTGGGGGGTTGGCACCCACCCAACCAGGACCCTGCTAAGGACAGGGAGTGGCACCCACCAAAGAAGGATCTGTTTAGGTACGCTGGCTGGCCCCAAACCAGTAAGATCCTACCTCCTGAGGGCACATTTCCCACCCCTCAATTTCCTGACCCCGTGCGAAATTCACATGAAATACTGCACTGTCCGTTCCAAAACGCAGCCAAGCCCAGGAACCCTCAGAATTCCCAGAGTGCGGACCCTATCTTCGCAGGCAGTGGCATGTGGACGCTTCCCCTCCCACTGGCCGTTGTGGGGCCATCCAGCACCTCCAAGCAGTGGCTTCCGGGGGAAAGCAGCTGGGAGGAAGCCCTGTTCTCTGCCCACCCCAACATGTGTTCTGCCCAACCCTCGTGGTCCACGGGCCACTGTGTGGGGCCCCCTGGGTCACAGATTCTAGGCCACTGTGGTCAGCTCGCTTCCCCTCCGGCATAACACAGGGCAGCCCAAGCCCTTTGGAACGAGAGCTCCTCCCTGGGTAGTTCGCAGTGAATTCTGCCCCCGTGGCCAGGGGGTTTACAACCTGTGCATGCTCTGTGTGTTCACGGTATCCTCCGTGAACACCACGTGCTGCACTAAGTCCCCCCTAAGCCCAGGGGAGACCTAAGGGGCACCCAACCCTTCGGCATGTTTCTCAGCTAGGGGTGAAACTCAGCCCAGCAATGGGGGGTGGAGGGGGTGCCCCAGAGCCTGTGCAACACGGACACAGGTCCCATGGGAGTTTATGGCAAAACTCCAGCTGGCTTTGGTGGGCCCAGCATTAGAGCTGATGGGTTCAAGTGGGGCATTGTGCAGCGTGTCCCCCTGCACCAGCCGTGTGTCACCCTAGGGCACCTCTGTCTCCCCCCAAGGTAAAGTCTGTGCAAGGAGGAAGAAAAGTGCTCTCAGGCCCACCTCCCCCTTCCCAGCATGCAGGCCCTAAAAGCGAGCCCAGCCTGTTGGAGGAAAGCTATAGGTAAGCAGGACTGCCAGCCCCTGGGGGCACCGTCCAAGGGACATCATGGGAGGAGGAAAGGAGGGCAGGTGACAGCCAGAATAATCACCACCCTGACTGGCTGCACTTCCTGCTTATCCCTTGCACCCTCCCACCCCCCAACAAGGGCTGCCCTTCCCCTCGGCCTCGTTAAAACCTCGGCCGCCCTGTTGGTCTCCGGTTTGCAGGAGCTGGGCGGTGCGCGCGCGCTTCCAGGGCAGCCCAAGGGGCCGGGGGCGCGTCTGGGGCTTGTGCGTCTCTCTCGTGCTCTCCAGCCAGCTGAGCTCAGGGGCTTTCATGCTCCGTTCAGAGGCCGTGTGGGGGCGGGGACTACCTGGGGACTGGGCTTTATGCACAATGCATGAGGGCTGCCTGCAGCGTGCATTTCAAAGGCTTCTTTATTACCCTCTGAATGCTGGGTTTGATCTGCGGGAAACGAGCTGAGATTAAGGGCCGGACTCCTCACATCAGGACATTTGCAACTCAGGGCTGGCTTTTATAGACTGGAGAGAGCTGTGCCAAATAATAGTGTGCTGGTCCGTGGGTGTGCGTGGGTGTGATGTTTTCCCTGGTTTGTTGCACGTGTGTTTGTGTGACTTGGCTGTGTCCCCCAGTGCAGGGGAGTAGGGATGTTTGGGTGTGTATTGGTGTGGATGCTGTATTCGCAAGTGCAGGGTGTGTGTGGACGTGTTTGCGTGCTCCTGTGTTTGTGTGTACACACAGATGGGCCAAACGCTTTGAGCCATGCTCAGAGTAGGGGCTGCTAGCCAAGCAGGAGCCGCTTCGCAACGGAATGAATCCCCTTTCCCAGGGAGCTAATGGAGTTCGGATTTCATCCTGGCCATCATGTCCTTAGTTTGCTGAATGATCCCTGTGCGGGAAATCCCTGTGTTAGATGGCGTAGCTTTTAGAGTGTCATTGACGGTTCCTGGTGCAATTCTGGTCTCTGAAGTTCTTCCCTAGGCAATTGATATTTGTTACTTTCCAGAGCAGTCTTTTAAAATGGGTTTCAGTTCTGCTCACCTCATTACTACAGCCATGTGTGCAAACTGAGCAGGCAGATGGGGCGTTTGTGTGTGCAGCCGTGGCAACTGTCCACTAAACTGAAAAATGTGTCCCCTGGTGTGTCTATTCAGGGGAGAAGGGCAGACTATAATTTTACCCAGCCCTACGTACAGCCCATCTCATGCAGTTCACACAGATCTCGCCCCGGGTGTGGGTCTACACAGATGTGCAGGCTGTGTGACATACCCCAGTGCATGCACACCCATGAACATAAGCTACCGGTTACACTCCAGTAATGACCCACCATCTCTGCTGATGGACACTACATGCTCTGACCCTCAGGCCTTAGGATCTGTGTGAGCTGGTGGCAGTGACTGTACCCTGTAAGAGAGACAAAGAGCAATTTCCAGCTGAGACACAAACTTGGGGCAGATTCTCATTTGTCCATCTGAGAAGAGCCTCGCCAGGATGTGATCATGAAAGTCCTAGTTTGTATCCTAGCTCTGGAAGGGACTGGGATCTAGTGGTTAGAGCAGGGGAGATCAAGAATTAAGACTCCTGCATTGTCTCCCCAGTTCTGCCACTGATCTACCGTGTGATTTTGGGCAGGTCAGTTCCCCGCTTCTGTGCTTCAGTTTCCCCCTCTATGCAATGGGAGGAATATCGCTGCCCCAACCCTGTAATGAACTTTGGGATCCCAGGCTCAAGGAGCACATAAGAGCAGAGAGTTACTCTCGTGATTCACCCTTTCTCCGTCCTGCAGCCCAGAAGTTCAGGTCAGAGCAAAAAGTCTTAACCTCCCACTTGGGGAGCTTGTCTCCAAGCTGCCTGTTCTTTGAAGGCTGTTTTTAGGGCTGAATCTGGCGTGTGAGCGGGAGGTGAGGCTCCGTACAGCAGCTCTGAGCCTCTCCCCTCGCAGCAGGGCACTCAAGCATGAAAGAGCCTACAAAGAAAAGGAGAGTAATGATTTCCTCTGGGGCTCTAGCATAGTCCATTGGCGCTCTCCAGCAGGAAAGCCAAGTCCACTCGCTTCTGCGGCTGCAGGGGAAGCCTGTTTAAAGTGCTCCAGGACAAGGCCAGGGAGACTCGAGGAGAGCAACAGAAGCTGCGGTAGAAGGAGGTAAAGTGAAGGGGTGGGTGGGAGTTAAACTGGCTGCCCACACTTGGAGGAAACATTTGGGGCAGAGACATTCACTAGTGCTTGCTGGGCTGGGCTTCCCAAAGAGCTGAGCACCCCATGCAGGTCTAGGAGAGGTCCTCTGGCTGGGGGCTCTGCCCTTCTGACTATCAGGCCCATCCGTGTTCCCCTGAGAGCTGCTGGGTGTTTTTGCAAACCCAACCCTCCTCGAGGTGTTTCAATGGGCGCTAAGCCCTCGTGGAAAAGAGTCTGGGGGAGCAGAGCCCTTGGAAATCTCCACACAAGTGAGCTGGGCTTGCTGTCCAGCCCCTGTCTTTGCTGCACAGCAGGGGATGCCCTGGCCTGCAATATACCTAGATGTGGTATTCCTGGATTCCCCGTACACCCCATCTCCTGCCACTGCATTACTGAACCCCCTTCACCCAACAGAGCTCCCCCACGAATCTGATTTCTTCTAAGCTCTGCTGTGCTAGACCTAACCCCACTACTCCGCCCTAGCAGCTCTGCCGATGCCCCTCACTCCTGGCCTGCCAGACTCCTCGCAGTCCCAGCCCTGGGCTCTCCATACCCCACTCTCTCAATGCATGTCACTGCCAGACCGTGGCCTACTCTTGCTACTCTAGCGCTGGGTTCCCTCCACTGTCCTGTCCGGGCATGTTAATCCGCTAAGTGCTCCTCAGGCAGGTGTTCCTGGGGGCTCAGAGTCCTGTGCTGTGCAGGTAGGGCACATCCCTCAGCCCTGCAGCAGAACCGAGCGGACCAATGGTGACAAAACTACTTCGTTGCTTCCCTTTTCTCAGCATAGGTGCGGGATGCAGAGATTGACCTTGCTGGGGGTCACCACCCTGGTCCTGGTGCTGGCCATGGCCGCTCCGCCTAAAGAAGCAGGCAAGAAGGAAGAGAAGTCCAGCACTGACATTGCAACTGACGACAACCTGGACCTGTCCAGCTACGACTTCAGCCTAGACAACTATGGGGAGACCATTGACCCGAGCCTCTACGAAGAGCTGTATGACTATAGTGACTGGGCACCAAAGGTAAGATGGAGACAGCAGAGCAGCAGAAACATGGGCCAACTCTTCTCCAAGTGCCTGTGGGGAGTCCTAGGGCAGCTCCTTTCTCTAGGATCCCAGGACAGCTTCTGTGCTACCACCCATGTGAGCCAGACCTGCCTCGTCTCTCCAGGGCTGGGGCATTCTGGTCACTCTTCCACCCACCGCACTCGAAGGACGAAAACACTTTCATCTGGGAGTTGGGAGTCTAGCTGTGAATACAGCCACGCTTTCCCTAGTCTAGGTATTTCACTCTCTTCTCCTAGGTGCTTCTCTGGTACAGTTTGCAAGCCGTGTGGAAAAGTGCTCATCGGTTTACAGATTATAATGTCAGAAGGGACCCTCATGATTAGCTAGTCTGATCTCCTAGTCAGCTGGTTTATAGGGAGGCTTGCAGCAGTATAGGATCCAGAGGGAAACAGGGGTCTGACACTCTCTATGGCTTGTTCTAAAGTCCTGAGTCAGGAGGGAAAACCAGCTTCCCTCCGACACTTAGCACTGAGGTCTTGACCAGATATGGTTGCTAGGAGACAGCATTGCCTGGTAGTTCAATCCTGATCCTATTTCCAATTCCTAGCTCTGCCAGTGACTTATTGCATGGCCTTTGGCAAGTCATATCAACCTCTCCATGCTTCACCTTGCCTCTGTGTAAGCTGGAAATAATCATGTTCCCAGGGGAGTTGTGAAGCTTCATTATCAAATGTACTTGGCTTAAAGAGGCTGTGCAGAGTGAAGCAGTGGTATTGGGGAAGATCCATTAGAACAGCCATATTGGGTCAGACCAGTGGTTGATTTAGCCCAGTGTCCTGTCTTCCGACAGTGGCCAATGCCAGGTGCCCCAGAGGGAATGAAAAGACCAGGTAGCCATCAAGCGATCCATCCCCTGTTGCCCATTCCCAGATTCTGGCAAACAGAGACTAGAGACACCATTCCTGCCCATCTTGCCTAATAGTCATTGATGGGCCTATCCTCCATGAACTTATCTAGGTCTTTTTTTGGAACCCTGTTATCCGTGGTGGGCTGAACCAGGGTAGGGGCGCTAACCTAGCTGTTAGGGAAGCCGGGTAGAATTATCCAAGTCCCCGAGCCAGAGTCTCCACTGGCGTCAGTCAGCAGCATCCCAGTGCCATCGCCAGAGCAGATTGACCCTAGGTGAGGAGCGACGGCCCCTGCACATTCATTTGTACGTGGCGTTCTCCTTCAGTTCACTCCCTGCCCCGGGCTGCTGCGCTTCATGGCTGGGTGCTGGTGGACGACCAGGGCCTGCTGCTCCCTCACAGGAGGTAGCCACATTTCAGCAGCGGTGCAGTCGTTCCAGTGTACAGGGGCTGACTCTGCTCTCGCTGGAGTCAGCCGCAAAACTCCCATTGACGTCACGGAGCTGGTCAGCGGGGAGGAGGACAAAATAAGGGCTGAGGCTAAACCAAGGACATGCACACCAGGGCCAGGCGGCGTGGACGTTACGTCAGCTGAGAGTCAGCAAAGAGCCGCCGTGAGATGGTGTTAGCCTCCCTTACGCACACCCTCTTGCCCAGGTGTATCTTGCCTTCACCCCTTACCCATCCCCACTGCATTTGGCTCACAGCGTTGCAGCCACGGAGAGGAAAGGCACCGTATGAATGTGAGACATGACAGGTATTGCTGCTGCATGGAGCACGCTGTGTCTAGGAACCCTCTGTTACCTAGTGCAGCTGGCAGTGGGGTCTTGGGTGTTGGGTGCGTTTCAGCGGGATTGGGTGCCTGCCTACCCTAGCCATTGGCTATTTCAGGTATATCACTGCTGTAGCCCTCCAACCTGTCCTGTGCCACCTTCTATCCCTCCCCAGTGGAGGGGTGAGCTGGGTGGGGAAAGGGAGGAGTCAGTGACCGTGCTCAGTACCATGGTGTCCCTTGCCCTGTCTTTGCAGATTGAGGTTGGTACATTGGCTCCTCCGACCCAGCATCTAGAGGGCGTCATGAGCACGAGAGCCGTGCCGACCGAAGCACTCAGAAGGTCTCCTCCAACATCACCCATGACCAAGCCTGTCGGCCCAGGTCTGCTCGGGTCCCTGACCAAACAGGGTGAGTGAAAGACCAGCCCTTGTCACCTGGTCTTCCGGGGTAATGGCGCAACATGCGGGATGTGCTCACAGGAGAACAGGTCTCCAAATGCCACGAGCAACGATGGCGGTATGGAAAGAGCCTTCTCCGCATGGGGGCGAGTGGGAGGGGCTTTCTCTGAACCCATGTGGGGCAGAGGGAGCATTGGAAATGGGCAAGATGGAGATGCTCCCTTCCCAGCATGGCATGAGGCAGGAATCTCAGAGGCCTCTAGCCCAGAGGCAGACCCATCCCTGCGTGGGGCGGCGGGACCGATAGGAGGAGAGAGAGAGAACCAGCGAGTGAGCCTGGGAGCTGAGAGGCGCTGGATGAAGGAAGTGAGGATGAGCAGACCACTGCCTGTCCAGGAGCCAAGTATTCACCCTGTGTGAGGAACAGGGTCAGGGGGACTCCTATGTCAAACAGTGGGCAAGCGGGCTTCAGAAAGGAATTGCTCCACAGCAACGAAAACACCAGCAAAGCAGCAACACTTTAATGAGCAGAGATGTTGCGACAGTTGGACAGAGTAGCAATTAGATTAGTGACAATTAAAATCCTGCAGCGAGGGACAAATATCTTTATTCATTTTCTGTCACTCTGAACTGGGACAAATTACGTGGTAGGATCAGGGAAATTGTTGCCTTTCTGCTTTGAACTCCCCTACTAATAGATTCGGAGTCTGGCATGCGCTCTGGGGGGAGAAGAGTGAAAAGGGGCGGGGGGAACCCAACACAGTTTTAATTGATGCCAGAAATCCTGTCACGCTGCCACTGTCACTTTGCCTGGCTGAGCAGGGTCTTGTTCCAGACGTAGGGGAATTGGATGTTTGCTTGATGCAAACAGTTTCCTTTTGTTTCATTTCTAACCATGCAGCAGGGCCAAACTGATCCCTGGTGTACCGCTGCTGTGTTTGGTAGCGCTGCACCCCCACCCGGGAGAGATTTGGCCTGAGCTGATTTGTTTTTAAGCAGCTCTTTTGGCTGGTGGTTCCTGGCCTTTTTCATGGTTTGCTTTTTGCTTGTTTTGTTTTTCTTTTGAATTTAGCACTTGGTGGAAGGAGCCCTGGACCAAAGCCCTCTGTGTATCTACACAGCTGGTACAGCGTGGGTAGGGGCTGGGCAGTCCCTGTCCAGGTTGCCCTCCCCCAAGGTGCTCTGATCCTGCCCGCAATGCACGGCCATCCCAGGTTCACTTGAAAGTAGAGGGATGAGTCCCAGATTTCATAGCCCAGAGCAGACTCTGAGCTTTGGGAGTGCCATAGCTGTTGTGCGTCCCTAAAGTCCAGGCCTGGGTTCCCAGGGGCTGGGCTCTTCTTTGACTCTTCCGAAGTTCTGGTCAGGGATCAGGAAGGGAGGCTCCAATTCTGCACTGCTGGTTGATTTGGGGTCACCTGAATTTCTTGAGGGGGTTGGCTCCAGGGCTTGGCTTTGGGTCCATCTCAGTCAGAAAGGTTTCTGGGACCAAGCTAGTCTTGTGCTGCATGTAGTGTGACCAGATAGCAAGTGTGAAAAATCAGGACACTTTTATTTGGGGGTGGGGGGTATAGTTGCATATATAAGTCAGAGCCCCTAATATCAGGACATCTGGTCCTGCTAGTTGCATGTGGTCTGGCCTCGGAGTTTGCAACAAACCCCAGAAACAAGGGAGTTTCAAAAGCTCCGGGTTCTGTCACGAACATTCCCTTGAGTTCTGCTGCTAACCCACAGCTTGGGGTGTCGGGCCAGATCCTCCACTGCGGTAGACCAGCTGAGTCCGATTGTCTTTAGCGGAGCGAGGCCAGCTGAGAATCAGGCCCCCCATCGTCCCTGAGAGCACCGGTCGGCGGTTACATTTAATATCCCCCAAGCCCTGATCCCTGCTCGTTGCTGTTGGCTGACAGCTCTGTCTCTCCCTGCCCCAGGTCTGCCCACCTGCTTAGTCTGTGTCTGCCTTAGCACCTCCGTGTACTGCGATGATGCCGACCTGGATCAGATCCCGCCGCTGCCCCTGGAGACTACGTACCTCTACGCCCGCTTCAACCGCATCAGCCACATCCGAGCCAGCGACTTTGCCGGGCTGAGTATGTGGAGCTGGGGCCCAGCCCGCTGCCCCTCTCCCATGTAGAGTGGTGTCTGTGCATCACTGTGCTGGCTGGGGGACATGGGAGATGGGGAAACTTAGCTCCTGCCCCTACTCCCTGTGAGCCAGTGCAAAGTGGACCCATTGCAGAACTGCCTGAAGGAAGAGGGTGCCCCTTGCTGTGCTGTCTAGAGCCCTGTTCAGCTGTCACATGGGGTCCTGTGCCAGATTTGTACAATGTTTAGGCTGAGTCCAGATCCAATCTGACGCTGAATCCTCCCTAGGCAGGTTTAGACTCCTCCCAACCAACTGCGTGGCCACAGCAGAGGGCTCAGACCTGCTGCTTGGGCATCAGATACAATTGCAGGTTCACGCCAATGCCACTCCCTATGGCACCAATGGGAGCCAGACCTATAGATACCAGAGCTGGCTTTGGCCCCGAATCCCGGACACACAAGCCCAAGTCATGTCAGCCGTTCATCCATACTCCTCTATACAGTTTAGATTAGGGCTTTTGCCTTCCTGCTTAGTGGTCTGTAAGGGCATCACCAGGGGAAAGATCCAGGCCAGAATACGGCTGCATCTCTCACACATGGCCCCAACCATCACACCCTGGCGCAGAATCAGGGAGCCAAATGCAGACTGTGCCCAGGCGGGGGAATGGGAGCACGTAACACTGCACTACAACAATGCTGCTCTTTATGAAAGTCCTGGTACAGCAAGTCCTGGTCGGCTCTAGGAACTGGAGGGGCCAAGAACATCCTAACTTGGCAGGGCCCATAGATGTTGGAGATGGAAAAGCCTGGTTAGGTCCTGTCATGCTCACTGCCTGAGTGAGGGGAGGGTCAGTGAGTGCAGGACTGTGCAATAAGCGCCAATTCAGGTGCCCTCATTTACAGCATGGTTTTCACAGGGGCTGGAACTAGTGGTGTTACTGCACCTCCTGGCTTGAAGCGTTTTCCATCGTATGTGGGGTTTACAGTTTGGTTCAGTGGATCTCAGCCCCCCCACTGTACAAATTGTTCCAGCACCCCTGACAGCTTGCACAGCATGTGAATCCGTTCCATGCTAGTTTGAACTCTAAATGAAGGGGGGGCAGTTTTGTCCGATATGGTGGTAACCCAACGAAAACCGTCATCCCTTCATGCCCCGTGAAGCAGACTCACTGGGTTTTACCCAGCTCTGGAGATCTCCTAAGGGGTCCCTCTAAGGGCAGGACAGTGGTGTTGCACAATGTGTCCCCCTTGGCTGGCTGGCTGGAATAGGAGCCCTGTAGCTTTAAAATCCCTTCTCTCCTGCAGGAAGGAATTGCACCCAGTGCTAGTCAATGGTGTGCACCCTGCCAAGGCTGTTGGTGCCTTAAGATTGCAGGACAAGCCAGAAAACTGTGAGCTGGGGTTTGCAGAGGCTCTCAACACAGTAGGTGCATGTTTGGGAAGCTGGGCTCTGTTAAAATGGGATCTGTGGGGTGCTGAGTATATTTGAAAACCTTGCTCTGATTTAAGCCCTTAAATGGATGCTGAGTAACTCTGAAAACCTGTCCCTGAGAGGGGACGCTGAGGACTTGAAAATCTGGCCCTTGGAGGAATGATAACAACAGACATAAATGTATTTCACATTTGTCTTGGAGCTGCATCCAGCCACCATAGCCAGGATATTGGCCTGTTGAATAGGTGCTAGATTAGTCTCAGCTGGTGTAGATTGGTATGGTTTCATTGAGTTCAATGGAGCTGTGTTCATTTACACTAGCTGAGGACCTGGGTCATTCTAGTTCTGTGTGCTGGCTTTTTCTCCTAGGGCTCTGGCCAGGCCTAGCCCCTAATTATTGCTCAGCACCATTGTGAGCGATGGCAGGGGTTTGTGAAGGTGGAATCTCTCCCCTCCCCTCCATCAGAGAAGCTGAAGCGAATAGACCTGACTAGCAACTTCATCTCCCTGGTGGACGAGGACTCCTTCTGGCTCCTGAGAGCCCTGCAAGAGCTCACCCTCGCCGAGAACAGGCTGACTGCGCTGCCCGTGTTGCCCAGTGGCATCGTGCGGCTCGATGCCCGGCTCAACAGGATCCAGAGCTCCGGGATCAGACCTGAAGCCTTCAGGGTGAGTCTGTGCCCAATGGCTGGTGACTGCCCCAGATTGCAAAAGGGGTCCCTAAATTTCATAGCTTCTTTTCCACCCTCTAAGAGGGCGGGGGGGTCTCTTAGAGTATGTCTACATTGCAAGATAGGAGGGAGTTAAGCTGGAGTCTTAATCCTGAGCTTATCTCCACACAAATTGCACTAACCCAGGGGTTTCAGGACTGTATGGGGGTGGAAGGTCCGAGCCTGAGTCAAACCGGGACCCAGGGTTCATGCCCTATTGCTTTGCAGTGTAGACACAACCCCACTGGACTTGTGCTCTGAGAGTCCACCAGCAGTAGCCCACAATCCCATGAGCTGACTTTCTCTGTCCTCTGGATAGTCAAGTTTTCCCATGTTGCATTTAGGCCCATATAATGCAGTGTAGACACTTCAACCCAGGCTGAGACCCAGGGTTCAACAATTTCTAACCCGGTGGTTGGATTTCGGCCCACATAATAAACGTAGACGCTCAAGCCCTTGATTAACAAACCCAGGGTCTGCTAACTTGAGTTCTATAACCCTGGGCTTACTCTGCAATGTAGACATAACAATTCAACCCCCTTCTAGGCCTGTCTGGCTCTGATTCCTACCCCTTTGTACCACAGAAATAACCCAGATGTTCTGTATAAAGAAGCTGACTGGGTTTTGGCTGTTCCCAAGCCCCAAAGTGTCACCCGCAGCTTTTCCAGGGTTTGCTGGGATGGGACAATCCTATGCAAGCATGAGAGCAGCATGTTCTGTTCAGCAAAGTTGTGAGTCCCGCCCCGCCCTGGTGCGTTCGGTCTGGACTCTTGGCCAGGCCAGGTGAGGGGGCTAGGCAGGGCAAGGGCTGATGCGTTTGCCTGTGTTTCTGCAGGAGCTGAAGAAGCTGCAGTTCCTCTACCTGTCTGATAACAAGCTGGACTATATCCCAGTGCCCCTGCCTGAGGGCCTGCGGTCCCTGCACCTGCAGGTGAGACAGTGACGGAGTCAAGCAAGGGTACCCAGCCAGACTGGGTGATGGGCCCTTAAAGATACGGCCACTCTTCGATTTTTGCACTTTTTTTCTGTCCCTGCAGTGGAGGGACGGAGAGCTCTGATGAGACACAGGTAGAGTGCAGGTGGGTGTGGGTGAGATCCTGTCTCCTGCAGTGCCCCAGCCCTAATGTCCCCTGCACAGGTCTCCCCATGCACCTCATTCCCCACAGCTAGTCCAGTGCTGGCTCCTGTGCACACTCAGCTCTGCCAGTGCCCCTTAGTCCTGACTGATGCCCCCTCTGCTATTCCAGTCCTAGGCCCCTTCCTGCCTCTGCTGATAGACCTCAATCCTGCAGGCCCCACTGTCATTCTGGTGCTGGAGCCACCTGTCCGTGGAATCAAACTGGCCAGTCGGTAAAGGATGTATCCATGAGGAGCTGGGTTGGGGCTTATTACACCTGTGGGCCAAATCAAGTTTGTCCCAGTCTAACAGATGCAAAGGCTCATACTAGCCAAGGACAATTAATGCACAAACCTACCACCCTGCCTTTCCCCTTCCCCGCACTGTGAAATGTGGGCTTTGTGCTTTGTCTCCCCGTCTAGAACAACAACATCCAAACCATGCACAAAGACACGTTCTGCGATAGCCAGGACCACAGTCACATCCGATGGGCCTTGGAGGACATCCGTCTGGACCGCAACCCCATCAGCCTGAGCCTCTTCCCCGACGCCTACTTCTGTCTGCCTCGGCTACCCACTGGCCACTTCTCCTGAGCTTGCCAGACACCCACCCCAGGAGCACCTATGAAGGGAAGCACTCCCGGGAGAAGGCTGCCCTGGACCCACAAGTGAAGAGCTCCATGCCTGGCTGTCCTGTTGGGCCATCTGGTATTTGCCCTTCTCCCTTGCTCATCTTAGCCCCAGCGGCCTTGTCTAGACTAGGGTTTAAGATGCGATGTGAGCACATCCAAACTAACATGGGTTTAGAAGCTTAGTTAGGCTAAGGATCCTGTGTCATGTGTTAAAATGGCTGGGGGGTGGGTGCTGGATGTGAGGATGTTATTGAGTTCTCAGTCCATGTGTGCCAAGCGTAGAACTAATAAAATTTAAAAAGGTTAAAAACTCATTCTGTGGATTTAGAATGACCAGACAGTAAATGTGAAAAAGCGGGACAAGGGATGGGGGGGGGGGGGGGCGGGGAAAAGGAGCCTGTATAAGAAAAAGACCCAAAAGTCGGGACGGTCTCTATAAAATCGGGACACTGGTCACCCTATGTGGATTGTTTCACACAAAATAACCTGATGGCCACCCCCATCCATGAGCATTGCAGTGTGGGTAGTGATGAACAATGCTTTCAAGGAAACGAATCCTGGATTCCCTCCTGGCTGGACCTTGGTCACTGGGATCCTGACCTGCATTTCCAGTCATAGGATCTCCTATGCACAGCTCCCCACAAAGCTTTGGTCTGGAAGCTGATCCAAACAGGCAAGGGGAGGGAGGGGTTTTGGGGCCTTTGAAAGAGACCTCAATCATTTCCGTGTATTTTAAAATAGAGCATGTGTTGTGTTCCCTAACTTCTGATATCAGAAGAGAGCCGTCCAGTTGGGGAATGCTTTAAATAGAGTTTATTCACCATCTGTATTTTTATACATGTGCAATAAACACACGTCTCGCGCGAGAGAGACTACGTGCACATGGAGAAGCCAAAACACTGAACTGAAACCTCTGAGCTCAGCCTCCATCCTCCAGGATAGGGGAGGGAAGTTGGTAAGTAAAAACCTTACGGCATGCTCCCAGTTTTCAAAAATTCAGTCTTTCACGTTGTCCCTCCAAGCCCTCCTCCTCTGTGTGCGCGAAACACGTGCACAAGATGTGACATTGCCATAGGCATGCGCAAAAATGCCCGTTTGGTGCATGGTGCAGCTGTGCCTTTTTTTAAAGCTTGCCCCATAGCTGCACAGTTATCTGATGCATGTACACAACTGTCATCTTGCACTTACAAATGGCAGGCAGGCAGGAGCAGGGGAATGGCTTTGGTGGTACAAAATTATCCTCTTTGGCTGCATTCTGATGATGCAAAACACAAACCAGGGCCACTCAGATGTGAGTCCTGTGTTGATGCCCCAAGTTTCTAGGTGGGCAGGTAAAAGAGGAACTTGGAGGAATGGTTGCTGTTCTCTAAAGTGCCAGGCTTGGCAGATTGTGCTGTCACGCAGTGCTCTGAAGCCATCTATCTATGGGTTTTTTAAGCATCTGCCACCATAACATCTAAGCATTGTCCTTAAGCATCTTGTATCTATCTTGCTTTTCTAGCCAAAGGGGTGAATATAGAGGCCAGTTAGGCTCAGATACAGCAAAGATGGAATCATCCAACTTTAGCTGTATGTTCGCCAGCTTTCACTTTCACCCCACTCGAGGGTGCAACAGAATATGTGTCGAAACCCACCCATCCTCGTGCCTTGTCACTTAATCTCTGCTCCTTGTCTCCCTCCCTTTGCCTTAGCATTTAAACCCGTTGGCTACGTAAATGAGATTGGTGGGCTTCTGCCCATGTCCCTGTCCTTCAGTTAATAGCTGCTGAGCACAAATTCCTACCTGCTGGTTGCTGGGAAACCCTGCAGCTCTCCTAGATCATGTGTTCTGGGGGGCTGAGGATGGGAAGCGGGAGGGGAGGTTGGGGGCTGAAGGCAAAGAGGAGCCTAGAGAAAAGTAGTTCCCAGTTTCCCACTTGCAGCCACTAAATTTATACAAACCGCTGCCTGGCTGCCTTCCCCAGAACAGCCTAGTGGGATTGCAGGGGGAGTCGAAGGACTGTATTCGTCGTCTGCAGCATGTGGCTTGGTGCCAGACACTAAATAAACCTCACGTGCATAAGGGGAGCGAGGCCCAGAAACCTGCACCTTCCAACTTCAGCAAGCAGAGGGAAGTAGCAGTTTCACCACTGGCACAGTCTCTAGGGCATGACATGACAAACACAGGCCCTGCATTACACAGAGGGTGTTGGGCCAAGGACTGCCGGCTGGTTGTCCTGGCCCACTGAGGTTGTGCTCATGTCCTTTTCAAAGGGCTCCCGGTTGGCAGACAAGGGTAGTGATCCATTTGGGGGGTGATGCTCCCTGCCCCAGGCCGCACGCTGACCTGAGCATGGCGTTCAGCTCTGCGCCTGTAGGAGCTGCTGGCGTTTGGGGCTGGGTGTGTTTGTGAACAGCAGAGGGCAATAAAGCACTGGCTTGGCGACTGCAAGCGGAGCTAAGACTGAGGAAGCCACAACAGAAGGGCTGAGGGGGGTCTGATGAAAGGACGGTGGGGAAGACACAGTGCTAATGAGTCTGAAAACTGCCTGTATTTTCTTATCGTAAGAGAGGTGCTGGCTCCTCTAGTGCTCCACAGCGCAAGGGGGACTCTCCCAGGAACAGCCATGCTGCACAGTGTTCAGTGGTCTCCGCTAAGCTCTGGTTCATGCAGGCAGCAGCTGCCATCCAGGCTAAGACCTCTCCACTGAGCAGCCGTTGAGGCCACAGACCTAGGCACTGCAGCGGGGCTCCACAGCAGATGAGAGGAGCGTCATAACAGCAGCCAGACTGGGTCAGACCAGTGGTCCTCTAGCCCACTATTGCGTCTACCAACATTGGCTGGCACCAGAAACTTTGGCAGGAATGAACAGAACAAGGCAATTATCTCGTGATCCCTTGTCATCCACTCCCAGTTTCCAGCAGTCAGAGGTTCCGGGATGGCTAGGGCATGGAGTTATGGCTCTGGCCTGCTTGGCTAATAGCCACTGCGGGACCTATACACCATGAACACCTGATTCAATTCCTCCCACTGTGGGCTGACAAGAGGGGATTTCAGCAGGGAGCTTCCTCAGTTTTTCCACTTTAATTAAATATTAATTAGGCCAAAACAAGAGGTGAATGTAAGAAGCTCTTTCAAGGACAGGGAGTAGAGCACTCTTGTGAGCTGTTGAAGATCTGGGTTCAGTTTCTCCTTCCTAATAAAGCAAGTGGATTTGAGCAGGGAGCTCAGGCCAGCTTTCCATTTTAGTTAGCTATTGATTTGGCCAAAGGTAGGAGGGCTCCTAAGAAGTCCTCTCTAGTCCAGTGGTTGGACTGCACACCTGGGATCCTACTGAGCTTGGTTTAATTCCTTTATCTGCCCTGCGGAAAGAGAGAGTGCCAGAAAATTCTCCCTGAAACTTTTCATGTTCAAGTTGGGCTACTTTAACTCAATAGTCATTGTTCCAAATGAAAGGTCTAGCATGAGAAGTGCTCTATAGCCTTGTGGTGAGGGCTTCCTTCTAGAAGATTAGAGTCCCTGCTTCAAGTCATTCCTCTGTCTCCAGAGAAGGAAGTTACTCTGTTGGGAGTGTGCTCTGTTTTCCACTTGAAGCTGTTCCACTTTAATAGTAATTGGGCCAAACAAAAACCCACAGCCTAAGAAGTCCTCTATAGCCTAGTGGTGGGGGCTTTCTGCTAGGATGCTAGAGTCCCTGGTTCAAGTCACCCTTCTGCTCCCTGAGAGGGGAACAGCTCAGCTGGGCATGTGCTCAACTTTCCTCTTGAAACCATCCCACTTTAATTCAATAGTTATTGGGCCAAACGAAGAGATTCAAGCAAGATGCTCTCTATAGCCTAGTGGTGGGGGCATTCTGCTGGGAGGCTAGAGTCCCTGGTTCAATTCCTCTTTGGGGCCTGAGATGGAAGAAATCTTTGCAGAGAGCTCTGCCATCTGAGCAGAGGCTTTTACTAAAATATTTTGCTGCTACAACCCCACCCCCCCCAGCAAAAACTGGATCACTCTTCTGCCCCCCTGGCTGGCCACCCGCCTAGGCTGTAGGAGATCCCAGTTCCAATCCCTTCTCTGCAAAGGGACTGGAACAAGGACCACCTACATCCCAGGGACCACCCCTCCTCCCACCACCCCCTCCCCACCAACCCACCAACCCCCCTACCCACCCCTCCCCACCAACCCCCCTAAGAGGTGAGAGACACCTGTTCAGGCCTCCTCCTTTTGCCTGGAAGACAAGGGCCTCCTGCAAAGGAGAGGGGACTTAAACAGGAATTTCCCACCTCACTGGTCACCTGGGAGATAGGATACCTCATTCCAACCCCTTCTTAAAGGGCAGAGGCAGGATTTGAACCAGAAAGCTCAAGGATCTCCCACTTCCTAAGCAAATGCCCAACCACTGGACTACAGAGTGATCCTAACTTTAAGGGTGCCCAGTGAATACTTAAGTGGAACCACTTCAGTAGGAACATTTACAAAACCTTCCACTTCAGCTGACATCACCACCTCTCATAGATAAAGGACATTTTGTTTCCTAGTCAACCAGTTTTTTGAGATCCCTTTATAACTCTTTACAGTCAGCTTTGGACTTAACTAGCCTGAGTAATTTTGTATCATCTTCAAACTTTACGACCTCACTGTTTACTCCTGAGGTGACATGTACCCACTTAATATGGGGATAGTTGAAATCCCCATTGTTACTGAGTTTTCAGGTTTTGTAGCTGCTCTAATCTCCCTGCGCATGTCACCATCACTCTCCTGGTCAGGTGGTTGGAATATATTCCTACTGCTTTACTAGTAATGCAATCAAGCATTGAAATTTGTATCCATAGAGTAAAAATGTTAAATGACTCAACAGACCATAGAATCTCTTTTTTACTCTACTTGCTGTCACATATTTCACTTTTGCAGAGCTTTTGATACTGTCTCATAAGCAAACTAGAGCAATAGACAAGGTGAATGGTTGGACAAATGTACTTACAGAGTAGTCATCAGTGATTCACAGTCAAGCTGGAAAAGCACATCAAGTGGAATGCCATGGGAGGAATCTGTCCTGAGTCCAGGTCTGTTCAATATCTTCACAAATGATAAGGCATCGAGAATACACTTATAAAGTTTGCAGAGGATACCAAGCTGAGAGAGCTCGCAAGCACTTTGGAGGACAGGATTAGAATTCAAAATGATTTGACAAGCTGGAGAAATGGACTGAAATAAAGAGAATGAAATTCAACAGGGACAAATGCAAAGTACTACTCTTAGCAAGGAATAATCAAATACACAGATATAAAATTGGAAATGACTGCCTAGGAAGGAGTACTGTAGAAAAAGACCTGGCGGATATAGTGGATCAAAAACTAAATATCAGTCATCAGTGTAATACTGTTGCAAAAAAAGCAAACATCATTCTGGGATGCATTGGCAGGAGTGTTGTAAGCAAGACATGAGAAATAAGCCTTCAACTCTACTCAGCATAGATAGGGCTTTAACTGGAGTACTGTGTCCAGTTCTGAGTGCCACACTTTGGGAAAGACGTAGACAAACTAGAGAAAGTCCAGAGAAGACCAACAAAAATTATTAAAGGTCTAGAAAACAAGACTCACAAAGACAAGATTGAAAGAAACGTGGTTTGTTTAGTCTCAAGAAAAGAAGAATGTGGGGGGGAACCACACATAACAGTCTCCAAGTACATAAGAGTTTGATAAATTGTTCTCCTTAACCACTGAGAATAGGACAAGAGCTAATGGGCTTAAATTGCAGCAAGAGCGGTTTAGGTTGGACATTAGAAAAAGCTTCCTAATAGGGTAGTTAAGCACTGAAACAAATTGCCTAGGGAGGCTGTGGAATCTCTGTCCTTGGAGGTTTTTAGACAAACACCTGTCAGGGATGGGCTACATAATACCATAGTTCTGCCTCAGTGCAAGGGACTGGACTCAATGTCCTATTAAGGTCCCTGCCAGTCCTATATTTCTGTGACTGTACAGTTCAGCCTACTCTACCATTCCTATGCATTTTGTACCCCAGCATTACCATAGCCCATAAATTATCATTATTCCACCAAGTTTCTCTGCTGCCTATTAGATCAGTATCCTTATTTAATACCAGGCACTCAAGTTCACCCATCTTAGTCTTTAGACTTCTAGCATTTGTATACAAGCACTCAGAAAATTTGTCAATATTTAGTTGTCTGCCTTCCTGTGATGTAACTGAATGGATTACATTCAACTGTTTCTCTTCAGTTCCCACCTGTACTTTATCAGCTTCTATTCTCTCCTCTTTACTAAGATACAGAGCAGTAGTTCTCAAGCAGGGATAAGTCCCCCTGGGAGTACTCAGAGATCTTCCAGGGGGTACATCAACTTGCCTAGATATTTGCCTAGTTTTATAGCGGGCTACATAAAAAGCACTAGCGAAGTCAGTACAAACTAGAATGTCATCCAGACAAGGACTTGTTTATGCTGCTCTATGTACTATACAGTGCAGTGTAAATACAATATTTACATTCCAATTTATTTATGTTATAATTATATGGTGAACATGAGCAAGTCAGCAATTTTGCAGTACTAGTGTGCTGGGACCCTTTTGTATTTTTACATCTGATTTGTCTTGTGTATCCCCAAGTTTAACGTGACTTAAAAAAATCAGACTCCTGAAGTCTGGAAAGATTGAGAGCCATTGATATAGAGTATCTCCTTTAATAAATCCTTCCCTAAGGGATGTCTCTGTCTGGTCCATGGGCTCCTGTTGGCTTTCCCCAGCACTTAGTTTAACACTTAGTCTAGCGCCTTTTTAAAATGCCAGCAATGCGGGTCTGTTTTGATTTAGATGAAGCCCAAACTTCCTGTATAGGCTTCTCCTTTCCCGGAAGGGTCCCCAGTTCTTAATAAACCTAAATTTCTTCTCCAAACACCATCAGCTCACCCACATATTGAGATCCCACGACTGTGCCTGTCTAACTAGCTCTGTGCGTGGAACTTGATACCCTTCAGAGAATGCTATCAAGGGGTTTCTGGACTTAATTCTCTTACTTAGGAGCCTAAATTTGACCTCTAGGACCTCTCCCCTACCTTTCCCTGTGTCACCAGCACCTACATATACCAAGACCACCAGCTCCTCCCCAGCCCTGCAGAATAGTCTGTCCAGAGGTCTTGAGAGGTCTGCAATCCTCACACCAGGCAGGCAATCCACCATGCAGTTCTCCCTGTCCCCACAAACCCAAGTCTCTCTGTTTCCTCAGAGACGGGATATCCAGGATCATTTCCCTTCCCTGCCGTTTGATGCCCTCCTTCTCTGAGACCTTCATCCTCCTCAGCAGCACAGAGATTGTCTGACAGGAGTGGGACTGCTCTACTGTGTCCTGGAAAGTCTTGTCTATATACCTCTCTGTCCAGGAGTGGCGGAAGGCGCCCCCAAGGGGGGGGGGGGGGGGGGGGGGGCACCGGCATCCAAAGCGTGGCCCCACTTCCCCTCCCTCTGAGGCCCTGTCCCTGTGCCATCCTTTCTCCCCAAGCCCCTGCCCTCACATCATCCCTTCTCCCCAAGGTCCTGCCCCCAGGCCACCCCTTTCCCTGAGGCCCCACCCTCCTTTTGCTCTTCTCCACCCCTTCTCCCCCATCGCTCGCCCTTACAGCCAGTAAAAAGGGGGAGGGCTATAAAAGTGAAGACACCATGGCTCCCTAGCCTCCCCTGTCTCTGTCTTCCTTAGCTCCTGCAGTTCGGCCACCCTAGACTCACGAGCCTTGTATCTTGTCTTGGAGGGGTCCACCTACACCACCTCTCACAGGGCAGGTAAGCCTACATGCTCCATTCAGTGCAATGCGCAGGGTAGCGCCCCCACCCCACTGCTGGATGTTTGCGCACATGATTTTACTCTTGCTGGGATTTTTGAGGTGGGGGGAGACATTATCTGCCTAATGCAGAGGATGGGAGGGTGCTTGAGAGATGAATGGACCATGGAGGCTGCAAGTGCCTGAGAGCAAGTGGGGGCGAGCTCTTTGTTCGTGCTGGCTATTGCTCTGCATTCAGGTTGGAGCCTTTCCCATCCCCTGAGATGGAAGCACCAGCAGCAGGCCGGCTCTCCTCATTTCCCCAACATGGGTCACGTTACTCCAGGCTTCCCCCAGGTGCCCAAATACAAGTGGCTTAATCCTGCCAGAGGACAAGAGCAGCAGGATCATAGAGGCATGAACCCGGAAAGCCATGGAGACGGGCTGGGTCAGGGAGTCCTCTAGAGGACCAAACCCCACAGAAGGGAAAACAGGAGCTTGATCCAGGTGTGGTGCCCCAGGTCTGATCTGGGGAGGGACAAAGGGGTGGAACCCAGGGTACAGACCCTGCAGAGTTTTCCCCCTAGGGAAGCATTGGCCACCAGCCCCCAAGGAATTTTTTTGATGGCAGTTTCAGGGGGATACAACACAGCCTGAGTCAGGGAGTCTCCATGCTGGAAATGGAGACTCTGTGAATTCTCACCCCAATCTCGGGCTCCTTGGTGCCAGGACAACATAAGCTGGGATCGGCCAGGGAGCTAGCTCCAGCAAGTCACCCACACAGGAGAGAGAAAACTCTGGCTCATGTTCAGCACCGAGGTGCCTCCTCCTCAGCTCAGCTGGAGCCATGTTCACCCCCTGCTCTGCATCCAGACCTGGGGACCTAATCCTGGACCTAGACTGCGGAGCTGCTCGCTCCCAGGCCAGTTCAACGCCTGGACTCAAGACACCTCCTCTGAAGAATGGCTTCGTGCTGGCTGCTGCTCCCACCACCCACACTCCCCCAGGCTGGACAGTGCTTGAATCACAACTCATCAATTGCCTACTCAGTATGTGGCTTGAAGGGCCCCTCTCCTACCACTAGACCCCAGGACGCACGCTGCTCCCAGGATGACCTCACACCTTGGGGCTCAGTGCTGGCTTGGATTTGAATCATCCTGGTAGCACGGGCTGTATGGGGACACAGACACACACATGCATTCATACCATGCAAGAACACATACAGGCCTGGCCTTATGAGGCAAACTGAGGCAGCCATCTCAGGTATCAGACTGTCAAGAGAGGGCACCCCTAGGACCCAGAGTGTAGAAAATTGTGTCTGCTGCTGGTGCACACGTATTCTCTTTGCTCTAGATGCACAGAGATGGTGGAGTGTTGAGCTGGAGGAAGGAGGGGGCAAGAGACCCTTCAAAGTTTTGGCCCAAGTGAGGGGGCGTCATTTGAGCTCCCTGCCTCAGGTGCCAAAATGTTGTGGGCTGGCCCTAGACACATACAAGATATGCACATCTAGAAATGCTCAAACGTGTGCCTACAGAGTCAGGAACAAACACTCCTCCCACCCCCGAAATGCTCAAACGTGTGCCTACAGAGTCAGGAACA